>JAMKCF010000006.1:11516617-11852046 GCA_023634235.1 Pisaster brevispinus
CTTCAGAATAATACTGGATTTTCACAAGTTTTACACCATTAGAAAGCCCGTCTCAAAGGCTCTCTCTTCTGTGAGTTTTGTTATGGTGACAATTTTGTAGGCGGGGCGAGCGTCCTAGAAGTAGGGCTGCCCGAAACTCCACTGTAGTACATGCCAACGTCATCGCCAGTGAGAAAAAGCCGGCACAGAAAGCTCGTAAATAAATTCTGTGCTAAGCTTGAGAATAACTCCAGAACTTGGCATGCTAGAGAGGCAAAAATTGTACCTGACTCTGCCTTGAATATCCCTGCATCCGAAAATCAAATATTTCGCGACGCGGAGGGCAAGCTTCATACCCGAAATGACCAGCAGGTCGGGCTACTCCGAACGCTCCTCAAAAGCTCAAAAGGGATTTTTGTACACAGAGCTGTCAAAGAAACAAAGACAAAGTAAGGACGGTAAAATCACCCTCAGAATAATATTGGATTTTCACAAGTTTTACACCACTAGAAAACCCGTCTCAAAGGCTCTCTCTTCCGTGAGCTTCGTTAAGGTGACAATTTTGTAGAAGGCGCGAGCGTCCTCGAAGTAGGGCTGCCCGAAACTCCACTGTAGTATATGCCCACGTCATCGCCAGTGAGAAAAAGCCGGCACAGAAAGGTGAGAAATAAATTCTGTGCTAAGCTTGAGAATAACTCCCGAACTAGGCATTCTAGAGAGACAAAATTTGTACCTGACTCTGCCTTCAATATCCCTGCATCCGAAAATCAAACTTTTAGCGTCGCGGAGGGCAAGCTTTATACCGGAAATGACCAGCAGGTGGGGCTACTCCGAACGCTCCTCTAAAGCTCAAAAGGGATTTTTGTACACAGAGCTGTCAAAGAAACAAAGACAAAGTAAGGCCGGTCAAATCACCCTCAGAATAATACTGGATTTTCACAAGTTTTACACCATTAGAAAGCCCGTCTCGAAGGCTCACTCTTCCGTGAGTTTCGTTAAGGTGACCATTTTGTAGGCGGGGCGAGCGTCCTGGAAGTAGGGCTGCACGAAACTCCACTGTAGTACATGCCCACGTCATCGCCAGTGAGAAAAAGCCGGAACAGAAAGGTGAGAAATAAATTCTGTCCTAAGCTTGAGAATAACTCCCGAACTAGGCATGCTAGAGAGACAAAATTTGTACCTGACTCTGCCTTGAATATCCCTGCATCCGAAAATCAAACTTTTAGCGTCGTGGACGTCAAGCTTCATACCGGAAATGACCAGCAGGTGGGGCTACTCCGAACGCTCCTCAAAAGCATCTCCAATGGGATTTTTGTACACACAGCTGTCAAAGAATCAAATACAAAGTAAGGACGGTCAAATCACCCTCAGAATAATACTTGATTTTCACACGTTTTACACCATTAGAAAGCCTGTCTTAAAGGCTCTAGCTTCCGTTAGTTTTGTTAAGGTGACAATTGTGTAGGCGGGGCGAGCGTCCTGGAAGTAGGGCTGCCCGAAACTCCACGGTAGTACATGCCCACGTCATCGCCAGTGAGAAAAAGCCGGCACCGAAAGGTCCGAAATAAGTTCTGTGCTAAGCTTGAGAATAACTCCCTAACTAGGCATGCTAGAGATACAAAATTTGTACCTGACTCTGCCTTGAATATCCCTGCATCCGAAAATCAATCTTTTAGCGTCGCGGAGGGCAAGCTTCATACCGAAAATGGTCAGCAGGTGGGGCTACTCCGAACGCTCCTCAAAAGCATCTCCTATGGGATTTTTGTACACACAGCTGTCAAAGAAACAAAGACAAAGAAAGGACGGTCAAATCATCCTCAGAATAATACTGGATTTTCAAAAATTTTACACCATTACAAAGCCCGTCCTAAAGGCTCTCTCTTCAGTGAGTTTCGTTAAAGTGACAATTTTGTAGGCGGGGCGAGCGTCCTGGAAGTAGGACTGACCGAAACTCCACTGTTGTACATGCCCATGTCATCGCCAGTGAGAAAAAGCAGGCACAGAAATGTCCGAAATAAATTCTGTGCTAAGCTTGAAAATAACTCACGAACTAGGCATGCTAATGAGACAAAATTTGTATCTGACTCTGCCTTGAATAATCCCTGCATCCGAAAATCAAACTTTTAGCCTCGCGGAGGGCAAGCTTCATACCGGAAAAGACCAGCAGGTGGGGCTACTCCGAACGCTCCATAAAAGCATCTCCAATGGGATTTTTGTACACACAGCTGTCAAAGAAACAAAGACAAAGTAAGGACGGTCAAATCATCCTCAGAATAATACTGGATTTTCACAAGTTTTACACCATTAGTAAGCCCGTCTACTAGGCTTTCTCTTCCGTGAGTTTCGTTACAATGACAATTTTGTAGGCGGGGCGAGCGTCCTGGGAGTAGGACTGCCCGAAACTCCACTGTAGTACATGCCCATGTCATCGCCAGTGAGAAAAAGCCGGCACAGAAAGGTTCGAAATAAATTCTGTGCTAAGCTTGAGAATAACTCCCGAACTAGGCATGCTAGAGAGACAACATTTGTACCTGACTCTGCCTTGAATATCCCTGCATCCGAAAATCAAACATGTGAGGTCACGGAGGGCAAGCTTCATACCGGAAATGACCAGCAGGTGGGGCTACTCCGAACGCTCCTCAAAAGCATCTCCAATGGGATTTTTGTACACACAGCTGTCAAAGAAACAAAGACAAAGTAAGGACGGTCAAATCACCCTCAGAATAATACTGGATTTTCACAAGTTTTAAACCATTAGAAAGCCCGTCTCAAAGGCTCACTCTTCCGTGAGTTTCGATAAGGTGACAATTTTGTAGGCGGGGCGAGCGTCCTGAAAGTAGGGCTACCCGAAACTCCACTGTAGAACATGCCCACGTCATCGCCAGTGAGAAAAAGCCGGCACAGAAAGGTCCGAAATAAATTATGTGCTAAGCTTGAAAATAACTCCCGAACTGGGCATGCTAGAGAGACAAAATTTGCACCTGACTCTGCCTTAAATACCCCCGCATCCGAAAATCAAACTTTTAGCGTCGTGGACGTCAAGCTTCATACCGGAAATGACCAGCAGGTGGGGCTACTCCGAACGCTTCTCAAAAGCATCTCCAATGGGATTGTTGTACACACAGCTGTCAAAGAAACAAAGACAAAGTAAGGACGGTCAAATCACCCTCAGAATAATAGTGGATTTGCACAAGTTTTACACCATTAGAAAGCCCGTCTCAAAGCCTCTCTCTTTTGTGAGTTTCGTTAAGGTGACAAGTTTGTAGGTGGGGCGAGCGTCCTGGAAGTAGGGCTGACCGAAACTCCACTGTAGTACATGCCCACGTCATCGCCAGTGAGAAAAAGCAGGCACAGAAAGGTCCGAAATAAATTCTGTGCTAAGCTTGAAAATAACTCCCGAACTAGGCATGCTAGAGAGACATAATTTGCACCTGACTCTGCCTGAAATACCCCCGCATCCGAAAATCAAACTTTTAGCGTCGTGGACGTCAAGCTTCATACCGGAAATGACCAGCAGGTGGGGCTACTCCGAACGCTCCTCAAAAACATCTCCAATGGGATTTTTGTACACACAGCTGTCAAAGAAACAAAGACAAAGTAAGGACGGTCAAATCACCTCAGAATAATACTGGATTTTCACAAGTTTTACACCATTACAAAGCCCGTCTAAAAGGCTCTCTCTTCCGTGAGTTTCGTTAAGGTGACAATTTTGTAGGCGGGGCGAGTGTCCTGGAAGTAGGACTGCCCGAAACTCCACTGTAGTACATGCCCATGTCATCGCCAGTGAGAAAAAGCCGGCACAGAAATGTCCGAAATAAATTATGTGCTAAGCTTGAAAATAACTCCCGAACTGGGCATGCTAGAGAGACAAAATTTGCACCTGACTCTGCCTTAAATACCCCCGCATCCGAAAATCAAACTTTTAGCGTCGTGGACGTCAAGCTTCATACCGGAAATGACCAGCAGGTGGGGCTACTCCGAACGCTCCTCAAAAGCATCTCCAATGGGATTTTTGTACACACAGCTGTCAAAGAATCAAATACAAAGTAAGGACGGTCAAATCACCCTCAGAATAATACTGGATTTTCACACGTTTTACACCATTAGAAAGCCCGTCTTAAAGGCTCTCGCTTCCGTTAGTTTTGTTAAGGTGACAATTGTGTAGGCGGGGCGAGCGTCCTGGAAGTAGGGCTGCCCGAAACTCCACTGTAGTACATGCCCACGTCATCGCCAGTGAGAAAAAGCCGGCACCGAAAGGTCCGAAATAAGTTCTGTGCTAAACTTGAGAATAACTCCCTAACTAGGCATGCTAGAGAGACAAAATTTGTACCTGACTCTGCCTTGAATATCCCTGCATCCGAAAATTAATCTTTTAGCGTCGCGCAGGGCACACTTCATACCGGAAAAGACCAGCAGGTGGGTCCACTCCGAACGCTCTTCAAAAGCATCTCCAATGGGATTTTTGTACACACAGCTGTCAAAGAAACAAAGACAAAGTAAGGACGGTCAAATCACCCTCAGAATAATACTGGAATTTTTCAAGTTTTACACCATTAGAAAGCCCGTCTCAAAGGCGCTCTCTTTCATGAGTTTCATTAAGGTGACAATTTTGTAGGCGGGGCGAGCGTTCTGGAAGTAGGGCTGCTGTTCGAAACTCCACTGTAGTACATGCCCACGTCATCGCCAATGAGAAAAAGCCTGCAAAGAAAGGTCCGAAAAAAATTCTGTCCTAAGATTGTTAATAACTCCCGAACTAGGCATGCTAGAGAGACAAAATTAGTACCTGACTCTGCCTTAAATATCCCTGCATCCGAAAATTAATCTTTTAGCGTCGCGCAGGGCACACTTCATACCGGAAAAGACCAGCAGGTGGGGCCACTCCGAACGCTCTTCAAAAGCATCTACAATGGGATTTTTGTACACGCAGCTGTCAAAGAAACAAAGACAAAGTAAGGACGGTCAAATCACCCTCAGAATAATACTGGATTTGCACAAGTTTTACACCATTAGAAAGCCCGTCTCAAAGGCTCTCTCTTCCGTGAGTTTCATTAAGGTGGCAAGTTTGTAGGTGGGGCGAGCGTCCTGGAAGTAGGGCTGACCGAAACTCCACTGTAGTACATGCCCACGTCATCGCCAGTGAGAAAAAGCAGGCACAGAAAGGTCCGAAATAAATTCTGTGCTAAGCTTGAAAATAACTCCCGAACTAGGCATGCTAGAGAGACAAAATTTGCACCTGACTCTGCCTTAAATACCCCCGCATCCGAAAATCAAACTTTTAGCGTCGTGGACGTCAAGCTTCATACCGGAAATGACCAGCAGGTGGGGCTACTCCGAACGCTCCTCAAAAGCATCTCCAATGGGATTTTTGTACACACAGCTGTAAAAGAAACAAAGAAAAAGTTAGGACCGTCAAATCACCCTCAGAATAATACTGGATTTAACAAGTTGTACACCATTAGAAAGCCCGTCTCAAAGGCTCTCTCTTCCGTGAGTTTCGTTAAAGTGACAATTTTGTAGGCGGGGCGAGCGTCCTAGAAGTAGGGCTGCCCGAAACTCCACTGTAGTACATGCCCACGTCATTGCCAGTGAGAAAAAGCAGGTACAGAAAGGTCCGAAATAAATACTGTGCTAAGCTTGAGAATAACTCCTGAACTAGGCATGCTAGAGAGACAAAATTTGTACCTGACTCTGCCTTGAATATCCCTGCATTCGAAAATCAAACTTCTAGCGTCGCGGAGGGCAAGCTTCATACCGGAAATGACCAGCAGGTGGGGCTACTCCGAACGCTCCTCAAAAGCATCTCCAATTGGATTTTTGTACACACAGCTGTCAAAAAAAAAAAAAAAGACAAAGTAAGGACGGTCAAATCACCCTCAGAATAATACTTGATTTTCACAAGTTTTACACCATTAGAAAGCCCGTCTGAAAGGCTCTCTCTGCCGTGAGTTTCGTTAAAGTGACAATTTTGTAGGCGGGGCGAGCGTCCTGGAAGTAGGGCTGCCCGAAACTCTACTGTAGTACATGCCCACGTCATCGCCAGTGAGAAAAAGCCGGCACAGAAAGGTCCGAAATAAATTCTGTGCTAAGCTTGAGAATAACTCCCGAACTAGGCATGCTAGAGAGACAAAATTTGTACTTGACTCTGCCTTGAATATCCCTGCATCCGAAAATTAAACTTTTAGCGTCGCGGACGGCAAGCTTCATACCGGAAATGACCAGCTGGTGGGGCTACTCCGAACGCTCCTCAATCATCTCCAATGGGATTTTCGTACACACAGCTGTCAAAGAAAAAAAAGACAAACTATAGGACGGTCAAATCACCCTCAGAACAATTCCTGATAGTGACAAGTTTTACACCATTAAAAAGCCCGTCTCAAATGCTCTCTCTTCTGTGAGTTTCGTTAAGGTGACAATTTTGTAGGCGGGGTGAGCGTCCTCGAAGTAGGGCTGCTCGAAACTTCACTGTAGTACAGGCCCACGTCATCACCAGTGAGAAAAAGCCGGCACAGAAAGGTCCGAAATAAATTCTGTGCTAATCTTGAGAATAACTCCCGAACTAGGCATGCTAGAGAGACAACATTTGTACCTGATTCTGCCTTGAATATCCCTGCATCTGAAAATCAAACTTTTAGCGTCGCTGAGGTCAAGCTTCATACTGGAAATGACCAGCAGGTGGGGCTACTCCGAACGCTCCTCAAACGCATCTCCAATGGGATTTTTGTACACACAGCTGTCAAAGAAACAAAGACAAAGTAAGGACGGTCAAATCACCCTCAAAATAATACTGGATTTTCACACGTTTTACACCATTAGAAAGCCCGGCTCAAGGGCTCTCTCTTCCGTGAGTTTCGATAAGGTGACTCGTTTGTAGGCGGGGCGAGCGTTCTGGAAGTAGGGCTGCCCGAAATTCCACTGTAGTACATGCCCAGGTCATCGCCAGTGAGAAAAAGCCGGCACAGAAAGGTCCGAAATAAATTCTGTGCTAAGCTTGACAATAACTCCCGAACTAGGCATGCTAGAGAGACAAAATTTGTACCTGACTCTGCCTTCATATCCCTGCATCCGAAAATCAAACTTTTAGCGTCGCGGAGGGCAAGCTTCATACCGGAAATGTCCAGCAGGTGGGGCTAATCCGAACGCTACTCAAAAGCTCAAAAGGGATTTTTGTACACACAGCTGTCAAAGAAACAAAGACAAAGTAAGGACGGTCAAATCACACTCAGATTAATACTGGATTTTCACAAGTTTTACACCATTAGAAAACCCGTCTCAAAGGCTCTCTCTTCCGTGAGTTTCGTTAAGGTGATAAGTTTGTAGGCGGGGCGAGCGTCCTGGAAGTAGGGCTGCCCGAAACTACACTGTAGTACATGCCCACGTCATCGCAAGTGAGAAAAAGCCGGCACAGAAAGGTCCGAAATAAATTCTGTGCTTAGCTTGAGAATAACTCCCGAACTAGGCATGCTAGAGAGACAAAATTTGTACCTGACTCTGCCTTATATATACCTGCATCCAAAAAGCCAAATTTTTAGCGTCGGGAGGGCAAGCTTCATACCGAAAATGACCAGCAGGTGGGGCTACTCCGAATGCTCCTCAAAAGCATCTCCAATGGGATTTTTGTACACACAGCTGTCAAAGTAACAAAGACAAAGTAAGGACGGTCAAATCACCCTCAGAATAATACTGGATTTTCACAAGTTTTACACCATTAGAAAGCCCGTGTCAAAGGCTCTCTCTTCCGTGAGTTTCGTTAAGGTGACAATTGTGTAGGCGGGGCGAGCGTCTTGGAAGTAGGGCTGCCAGAAACTCCACTGTAGTACATGCCCACGTCATCGCAAGTGAGAAAGAGCCGGCACAGAAAGGTCCGGAATAAATTCTGTGCTAAGCTTGAGAATAACTCCCGAAGTAGGCATGCTAGAGAGACAAAATTTGTACCTGACTCTGCCTTGAATATCCCTGCATCTGAAAATCAAACTTTTAGCGTCTCGGAGGGCAAGCTTCATACCGGAAATGACCAGCAGGTGGGGCTACTCCGAACGCTCCTCAAAAGCATCTCCAATGGGATTTTTGTACACACAGCTGTCAAAGAAACAAAGACAAAGTAAGGACGGTCAAATCACCCTCAGAATAATACTGGATTTCACAAGTTGTACACCATTAGAAAGCCCGTCTCAAAGGCTCTCTCTTCCGTGAGTTTCGTTAAGGTGACAATTTTGTAGGGGGCGAGCGTCCTGGAAGTAGGGCTGCCCGAAACTCCACTATAGTATATGCCCACGTCATCGCCAGTGAGAAAAAGCCGGCACAGAAAGCTCGGAAATAAATTCTGTGCTAAGCTTGAGAATAACTCCCGAACTAGGCATGCTAGAGAGGCAAAATTTGTACCTGACTCTGCCTTGAATATCCCTGCATCCGAAAATCAAATTTTTCGCGTCGCGGAGGGCAAGCTTCATACCGGAAATGACCAGCAGGTGGGGCTACTCCGAACGCTCCTCAAAAGCTCAAAAGGGATTTTTGTACACACAGCTGTCAAAGAAACAAAGACAAAGTAAGGACGGTCAAATCACCCTCAGAATAATACTGGATTTTCACAAGTGTTACACCATTAGAAAGCCCGTCTCAAAGGCTCTCTCTTCCGTGAGTTTCGTTAAGGTGACAATTTTGTAGGGGGCGAGCGTCCTGGAAGTAGGGCTGCCCGAAACTCCACTGTAGTACATGCCCACGTCATCGCCAGTGAGAAAAAGCCGGCACAGAAAGTTCGGAAATAAATTCTGTGCTAAGCTTGAGAATAACTCCCGAACTAGGCATGCTAGAGAGGCAAAATTTGTACCTGACTCTGCCTTGATTATCCCTGCATCCGAAAATCAAACTTTTAGCGTCGCGGAGGGCAAGCTTCATAACGGAAATGACCAGCAGGTGGGGCTACACCGAACGCTCCTCAAAAGCTCAAAAGGGATTTTTGTACACACAGCTGTCAAAGAAACAAAGACAAAGTAAGGACGGTCAAATCACACTCAGAATAATACTGGATTTTCACAAGTTTTACACCATTAGAAAACCCGTCTCATAGGCTCTCTCTTCCGTGAGTTTCGTTAAGGTGACAAATTTGTAGGCGGGGCGAACGTCCTGGAAGTAGGGCTGCCCGAAACTCCACTGTAGTACATGCCCAAGTCATCGCCAGTGAGAAAAAGCCGGCACAGAAAGGTCCGAAATAAATTCTGTGCTAAGCTTGAGAATAACCACCGAACTAGGCATGCTAGAGAGACAAAATTTGTACCTGACTCTGCCTTGAATATCCCTGCATCCAAAAAGCAAACTTTTAGCGTCGCGGAGGGCAAGCTTCATACCCGAAATGACCAGCAGGTGGGGTTACTCCGAATGCTCCTCAAAAGCATCTCCAATGGGATTTTTGTACACACAGCTGTCAAAGAAACAAAGACATAGTAAGGACGGTCAAATCACCCTCAGAATAAGACTGGATTTTCACAAGTTTTACACCATTAGAAAGCCCGTCTCAAAGGCTCTCTGTTCCGTGAGTTTCGTTGAGGTGACAATTTTGTAGAAGGGGCGAGCGTCCGGGAAGTAGGGCTACCCGAAACTCAAAAGTACATGCCCACGTCATCGCCAGTGAGAAAAAGCCGGCACAGAAAGGTCCGAAATAAATTCTGTGCTAAGCTTGAGTTTTGTTAAGGTGACCATTTTGTAGGCGGGGCGAGCGTCCTGGAAGTAGGGCTGCCCGAAACTCCACTGTAGCACATGCCCACGTCATCGCCAGTGAGAAAAAGCCGGTACAGAAAGGTCCGAATCAAATTCTGTGCTAAGCTTAAGAATAACTCCAGAACTAGGCATGCTAAAGAGAAAAAATGTGTACCTGACTCTACCTTGAATATCCCTGCATCCGAAAATCAAACTTTTAGCGTCGCGGAGGGCAAGCTTCATTTCAGAAATGACCAGCACGTGGGGCTACTCCGAACGCTCCTCAAAAGCATCTCCAATAGGATTTTTGTACACACAGCTGTCAAGGAAACAAAGACAAAGTAAGGACGGTCAAATCATCCTCAGAATATTTCTGGATTTTCACAAGTTTAACACCATTAGAAAGCCCGTCTCAAAGGCTCTCTCTTCCGTGAGTTTCGTTAAGGTGACAATTTTGTAGGCAGGGCTAGCGTCCTGGAAGTAGGGCTGCCCGAAACTACACTGTAGTACATGCCCACGTCATCGCAAGTGAGAAAGAGCCGGCACAGAAAGGTCCGGAATAAATTCTGTGCTAAGCTTGAGAATAACTCCAGAACTAGGCATGCTAGAGAGACAAAATTTCTAACTCACTCTGCCTTCATATCCCTGCATCCGAAAATCAATTTTTTAGCGTCGCGGAGGGCAAGCTTCATACCGGAAATGTCCAGCAGGTGGGGCTACTCCGAACGCTACTCAAAAGCTCAAAAGGGATTTTTGTACACACAGCTGTCAAAGAAACAAAGACAAAGTAAGGACGGTCAAATCACACTCAGATTAATACTGGATTTTCACAAGTTTTACACCATTAGAAAACCCGTCTCAAAGGCTCTCTCTTCCGTGAGTTTCGTTAAGGTGATAAGTTTGTAGGCGGGGCGAGCGTCCTGGAAGTAGGGCTGCCCGAAACTACACTGTAGTACATGCCCACGTCATCGCAAGTGAGAAAAAGCCGGCACAGAAAGGTCCGAAATAAATTCTGTGCTTAGCTTGAGAATAACTCCCGAACTAGGCATGCTAGAGAGACAAAATTTGTACCTGACTCTGCCTTATATATCCCTGCATCCTAAAAGCCAAATTTTTAGCGTCGGGAGGGCAAGCTTCATACCGGAAATGACCAGCAGGTGGGGCTACTCCGAATGCTCCTCAAAAGCATCTCCAATGGGATTTTTGTACACACAGCTGTCAAAGTAACAAAGACAAAGTAAGGACGGTCAAATCACACTCAGAATAATACTGGATTTTCACAAGTTTTACACCATTAGAAAGCCCGTGTCAAAGGCTCTCTCCTCCGTGAGTTTCGTTAAGGTGACAATTGTGTAGGCGGGGCGAGCGTCTTGGAAGTAGGGCTGCCAGAAACTCCACTGTAGTACATGCCCACGTCATCGCAAGTGAGAAAGAGCCGGCACAGAAAGGTCCGGAATAAATTCTGTGCTAAGCTTGAGAATAACTCCCGAAGTAGGCATGCTAGAGAGACAAAATTTGTACCTGACTCTGCCTTGAATATCCCTGCATCTGAAAATCAAACTTTTAGCGTCGCGGAGGGCAAGCTTCATACCGGAAATGACCAGCAGGTGGGGCTACTCCGAACGCTCCTCAAAAGCATCTCCAATGGGATTTTTGTACACACAGCTGTCAAAGAAACAAAGACAAAGTAAGGACGGTCAAATCACCCTCAGAATAATACTGGATTTCACAAGTTGTACACCATTAGAAAGCCCGTCTCAAAGGCTCTCTCTTCCGTGAGTTTCGTTAAGGTGACAATTTTGTAGGGGGCGAGCGTCCTGGAAGTAGGGCTGCCCGAAACTCCACTGTAGTACATGCCCACGTCATCGCCAGTGAGAAAAAGCCGGCACAGAAAGCTCGGAAATAAATTCTGTGCTAAGCTTGAGAATAACTCCCGAACTAGGCATGCTAGAGAGGCAAAATTTGTAGCTGACTCTGCCTTGAATATCCCTGCATCCGAAAATCAAATTTTTCGCGTCGCGGAGGGCAAGCTTCATACCGGAAATGACCAGCAGGTGGGGCTACTCCGAACGCTCCTCAAAAGCTCAAAAGGGATTTTTGTACACACAGCTGTCAAAGAAACAAAGACAAAGTAAGGACGGTCAAATCACCCTCAGAATAATACTGGATTTTCATAAGTTTTACACCATTAGAAAGCCCTTCTCAAAGGCTCTCTCTTCCGTGAGTTTCGTTAAGGTGACAATTTTGTAGGGGGCGAGCGTCCTGGAAGTAGGGCTGCCCGAAACTCCACTGTAGTACATGCCCACGTCATCGCCAGTGAGAAAAAGCCGGCTCAGAAAGTTCGGAAATAAATTCTGTGCTAAGCTTGAGAATACTTCCCGAACTAGGCATGCTAGAGAGGCAAAATTTGTACCTGACTCTGCCTTGATTATCCCTGCATCCGAAAATCAAACTTTTAGCGTCGCGGAGGGCAAGCTTCATAACGGAAATGACCAGCAGGTGGGGCTACACCGAACGCTCCTCAAAAGCTCAAAAGGGATTTTTGTACACACAGTTGTCAAAGAAACAAAGACAAAGTAAGGACGGTCAAATCACACTCAGAATAATACTCGATTTTCACAAGTTTTACACCATTAGAAAACCCGTCTCAAAGGCTCTCTCTTCCGTGAGTTTCGTTAAGGTGACAAATTTGTAGGCGGGGCGAGCGTCCTGGAAGTAGGGCTGCCCGAAACTCCACTGTAGTACATGCTCAAGTCATCGCCAGTGAGAAAAAGCCGGCACAGAAAGGTCCGAAATAAATTCTGTGCTAAGCTTGAGAATAACTCCCGAACTAGGCATGCTAGAGAGACAAAATTTGTACCTGACTCTGCATTGAATATCCCTGCATCCAAAAAGCAAACTTTTAGCGTCGCGGAGGGCAAGCTTCATACCCGAAATTACCAGCAGGTGGGGCTACTTCGAATGATCCTCAAAAGCATCTCCAATGGGATTTTTATATACACACCTGTCAAAGAAACAAACACAAAGTAAGGACGGTCAAATCACCCTCAGAATAAGACTGGATTTTCACAAGTTTTACACCATTAGAAAGCCCGTCTCAAAGGCTCTCTGTTCCGTGAGTTTCGTTGAGGTGACAATTTTGTAGAAGGGGCAAGCGTCCGGGAAGTAGGGCTACCCGAAACTCAAAAGTACATGCCCACGTCAGCGCCAGTGAGAAAAAGCCGGCACAGAAAGGTCCGAAATAAATTCTGTGCTAAGCTTGAGTTTTGTTAAGGTGACCATTTTGTAGGCGGGGCGAGCGTCCTGGAAGTAGGGCTGCCCGAAACTCCACTGTAGCACATGCCCACGTCATCGCCAGTGAGAAAAAGCCGGTACAGAAAGGTCCGAATCAAATTCTGTGCTAAGCTTAAGAATAACTCCAGAACTATGCATGCTAGAGAAAAAAAATGTGTACCTGACTCTACCTTGAATATCCCTGCATCCGAAAATCAAACTTTTAGCGTCGCGGAGGGCAAGCTTCATACCGGAAATGACCAGCACGTGGGGCTACTCCGAACGCTCCTCAAAAGCATCTCCAATAGGATTTTTGTACACACAGCTGTCAAGGAAACAAAGACAAAGTAAGGACGGTCAAATCATCCTCAGAATATTTCTGGATTTTCACAAGTTTAACACCATTAGAAAGCCCGTCTCAAAGGCTCTCTCTTCCGTGAGTTTCGTTAAGGTGACAATTTTGTAGGCAGGGCTAGCGTCCTGGAAGTAGGGCTGCCCGAAACTCCAATGTAGAACAGGCAAACGTCATCGCCAGTGAGAAAAAGCCAGCACAGAAAGGTCCGAAATAAATTCTGTGCTAAGCTTGAGAATAACTCCCGAACTAGGCATGCTAGAGAGACAAAATTTGTACCTGACTCTGCCTTGAATATCCCTGCATCCAAAAAGCAAACTTTTAGCGTCGCGGAGGGCAAGCTTCATACCCGAAATTACCAGCAGGTGGGGCTACTCCGAATGATCCTCAAAAGCATCTCCAATGGGATTTTTATATACACACCTGTCAAAGAAACAAACACAAAGTAAGGACGGTCAAATCACCCTCAGAATAAGACTGGATTTTCACAAGTTTTACACCATTAGAAAGCCCGTCTCAAAGGCTCTCTGTTCCGTGAGTTTCGTTGAGGTGACAATTTTGTAGAAGGGGCGAGCGTCCGGGAAGTAGGGCTACCCGAAACTCACAAGTACATGCCCACGTCATCGCCAGTGAGAAAAAGCAGGCACAGAAAGGTCCGAAATAAATTCTGTGCTAAGCTTGAGTTTTGTTAAGGTGACCATTTTGTAGGCGGGACGAGCGTCCTGGAAGTAGGGCTGCCCGAAACTCCACTGTAGCACATGCCCACGTCATCGCCAGTGAGAAAAAGCCGGTACAGAAAGGTCCGAATCAAATTCTGTGCTAAGCTTAAAAATAACTCCAGAACTAGGCATGCTAGAGAAAAAAAATGTGTACCTGACTCTATCTTGAATATCCCTGCATCCGAAAATCAAACTTTTAGCGTCGCGGAGGGCAAGCTTCATACCGGAAATGACCAGCACGTGGGGCTACTCCGAACGCTCCTCAAAAGCATCTCCAATAGGATTTTTGTACACACAGCTGTCAAGGAAACAAAGACAAAGTAAGGACGGTCAAATCATCCTCAGAATATTTCTGGATTTTCACAAGTTTAACACCATTAGAAAGCCCGTCTCAAAGGCTCTCTCTTCCGTGAGTTTCGTTAAGGTGACAATTTTGTAGGCAGGGCTAGCGTCCTGGAAGTAGGGCTGCCCGAAACTCCAATGTAGAACAGGCAAACGTCATCGCCAGTGAGAAAAAGCCGGCACAGAAAGCTCCGAAATAAATTGTGTGCTAAGCTTGAAAATAAATCCCGAACTAGGCATGCTAGAGTGACAAAATTTGTACCTGACTCTGCCTTGAATATCTTTGCATCCGAAAATCAAACTTTTAGTGTCGCGGAGGGCAAGCTTCATACCGGAAATGACCAGCAGGTGGGGCTACTCCGAACCCTCCTCAAAAGCATCTCCAATAGGATTTTTGTACACACAGCTGTCAAGGAAACAGAGACAAAGTAAGGACGGTCAAATCATCCTCAGAATATTTCTGGATTTTCACAAGTTTAACACCATTAGAAAGCCCGTCTCAAAGGCTCTCTCTTCCGTGAGTTTCGTTAAGGTGACAATTTTGTAGGCAGGGCTAGCGTCCTGGAAGTAGGGCTGCCCGAAACTCCACTGTAGTACATGCCCACGTCATCGCCAGTGAGAAAAAGCCGGCACAGAAAGCTCCGAAATAAATTGTGTGCTAAGCTTGAAAATAAATCCCGAACTAGGCATGCTAGAGTGACAAAATTTGTACCTGACTCTGCCTTGAATATCTTTGCATCTGAAAATCAAACTTTTAGCGTCGCGGAGGGCAAGCTTCATACCGGAAATGACCAGCAGGTGGGGCTACTCCGAACGCTCCTCAAAAGCATCTCGAATGGGATTTTTGTACACACAGCTGTCAAAGAAACAAAGACAAAGTATATACGGTCAAATCACCGTCTGAATAATACTGGATTTTCACAAATTTTACACGATTAGAAAGCCCGTCGCAAAGGCTCTCTTCTCCGTAAATTTCGTTAAGGTGACAATTTTGTAGGCGGGGCGAGCGTCCTGGAAGTAGGGCTGCCCGAAACTCCACTGTAGCACATGTCCACGTCATCGCCAGTGAGAAAAACCGGCACAGAAAGGTCCGAAATAAATTTTGTGCTAAGCTTGAGAATTACTCCAGAACTAGGCATGCTAGAGAGACAACATTTGTACCTGACTCTGCCTTGAATATCCCTGCATCTGAAAATCAAACTTTTAGCGTCGCGGAGGTCAAGCTTCATACCGGAAATGACCAGCAGGTGGGGCTACTCTGAACGCTCGTCAAAAGCATCTCCAATGGGATTTTTGTATACACAGCTGTCAAAGAAACAAAGACAAAGTAAGGACGGTCAAATCACCCTCAGAATAATACTGGATTTTCACAAGTTTTACACCATTAGAAAGCCCGTCTCAAAGGCTCTCTGTTCCGTGAGTTTCGTTGAGGTGACAATTTTGTAGAAGGGGCGAGCGTCCGGGAGGTAGGGCTGCCCGAAACTCCACTGTAGTACATGCCCACGTCATCGCCGGCGAGAAAAAGCCGGCAAAGAACTGTCCGAAATAAATTTTGTGCTAAGCTTGAAAATAACTTCCGAACTAGGCATGCTAGAGAGAAAAATTTGTACCTGACTCTGCCTTGAATATCCCTGCATCCGAAAATCAAACTTTTAGCGTCGCGGAGGGCAAGCTTCATACCGGAAATGACCAGCAGGTGGTGCTACTCCGAACGCTCCTCAAAAGCATCTCCAATGGGATTTTTGTACACACAGCTGTCAAAGAAACAAAGACAAAGTAAGGACGGTCGAATCACCCTCAGAATAATACTGGATTTTCACAAGTTTTGCCCCATTAGAAAGCCCGTTACAAAGGCTCTCTCTTCCGTGAGTTTCGTTAAGGTGACAAGTTTGTAGGCGGGGCGAGCGTCCTGGAAGTAGGGCTGCCGAAAACTCAACTGTAGTACATGCCCACGTCATCGCCAGTGAGAAAAAGCCGGCACAGAAAGGTCCGAAATAAATCATGTGCTAAGCTCGATAATAACTCCCGAAATAAGCATGCTAGAGAGACAAAATTTGTACCTGACTCTGCCTTAAAAACCCCCGCAACCGAAAATCAAACTTTTAGCCTCGCGGAGGGTAAGCTTCATACCGAACATGGCCAGCTGGTGGGGCTACTCCGAACGCTACTCAAAAGCATCTCCAATGGGATTGTTCGACACACAGCTGTTAAAGAAACAAAGACAAAGTAAGGACGGTCAAATCACCTCAGAATAATACTGGATTTTCACAAGTTTTACACCATTACAAAGCCCGTCTAAAAGGCTCTCTCTTCCGTGAGTTTCGTTAAGGTGACAATTTTGTAGGCGGGGCGAGCGTCGTGGAAGTAGGGCTGCCCGAAACTCCACTGTAGTACATGCCCACGTCATCGCCAGTGAGAAAAAGCCGGCACCGAAAGGTCCGAAATAAGTTCTGTGCTAAGCTTGAGAATAACTCCCTAACTAGGCATGCTTGAGAGACAAAATTTGTACCTGACTCTGCCTTGAATATCCCTGCACCTGAAAATCAAACTTTAAGCGTCGTGGACGTCAAGCTTCATACCGGAAATGACCAGCAGGTGGGGCTACTCCGAACGCTCCTCAAAAGCATCTCAAATGAGATTTTTGTACACACAGCTGTCAAAGAAACAAAGACAAAGTAAGGACGGTCAAATCACCCTCAGAATAATACTGGATTTTCACAAGTTTTACACCATTAGAAAGCCCGTTACAAAGGCTCTCTCTTCCGTGAGTTTCGTTAAGGTGACAAGTTTGTAGGCGGGGCGAGCGTCATGGAAGTAGGGCTGCCCGAAACTCCACTGTAGTACATGTCCACGTCATCGCCAGGGAGAAAAAAGCCGGCACAGAAAGGTTCGAAATAAATTCTGTGCTAAGCTTGAGAATAACTCCCGAAATAAGCATGCTAGAGAGACAAAATTTGTACCTGACTCTGCCTTAAAAACCCCCGCAACCGAAAATCAAACTTTTAGCCTCGCGGAGGGTAAGCTTCATACCGAACATGGCCAGCTGGTGGGGCTACTCCGAACGCTACTCAAAAGCATCTCCAATGGGATTGTTCGACACACAGCTGTCAAAGAAACAAAGACAAAGTAAGGACGGTCAAATCACCTCAGAATAATACTGGATTTTCACAAGTTTTACACCATTACAAAGCCCGTCTAAAAGGCTCTCTCTTCCGTGAGTTTCGTTAAGGTGACAATTTTGTAGGCGGGGCGAGCGTCGTGGAAGTAGGGCTGCCCGAAACTCCACTGTAGTACATGCCCACGTCATCGCCAGTGAGAAAAAGCCGGCACCGAAAGGTCCGAAATAAGTTCTGTGCTAAGCTTGAGAATAACTCCCTAACTAGGCATGCTTGAGAGACAAAATTTGTACCTGACTCTGCCTTGAATATCCCTGCACCTGAAAATCAAACTTTAAGCGTCGTGGACGTCAAGCTTCATACCGGAAATGACCAGCAGGTGGGGCTACTCCGAACGCTCCTCAAAAGCATCTCAAATGAGATTTTTGTACACACAGCTGTCAAAGAAACAAAGACAAAGTAAGGACGGTCAAATCACCCTCAGAATAATACTGGATTTTCACAAGTTTTACACCATTAGAAAGCCCGTTACAAAGGCTCTCTCTTCCGTGAGTTTCGTTAAGGTGACAAGTTTGTAGGCGGGGCGAGCGTCCTGGAAGTAGGGCTGCCCGAAACTCCACTGTAGTACATGTCCACGTCATCGCCAGGGAGAAAAAAGCCGGCACAGAAAGGTTCGAAATAAATTCTGTGCTAAGCTTGAGAATAACTCCCGAACTAGGCATGCTAGAGAGACAAAAAATTGTACCTGACTCTGCCTAGAATATCCCTGCATCCGAAAAGCAAACTTTTAGCGTCGCGGAGGGCAAGCTTCATACCGGAAATGACCAGAAAGTGGGGCTACTCTGAACGCTCCTCAAAAGCATCTCCAATGGGATTTTTGTACACACAGCTGTCAAAGAAACAAAGACAAAGTAAGGACGGTCAAATCACCCTCAGAATAATACTTGATTTTCACAAGTTTTACACCATTAGAAAACCCGTCTCAAAGGCTCTTTCTTCCGTGAGTTTTGTTAAGGTGACAATTTTGTAGGCGGGGCGAGCTTCCTGGAAGTAGGGCTGCCCGAAACTCCTTTTTAGTACATGCCCATATCATCGCCAGTGAGAAAAAGCCGGCACAGAAAGGTTCGAAATAAATTCTGTGCTAAGCTTGAGAATAACTCCCGAACTAGGCATGCTAGAGAGACAAAAAATTGTACCTGACTCTGCCTAGAATATCCCTGCATCCGAAAAGCAAACTTTTAGCGTCGCGGAGGGCAAGCTTCATACCGGAAATGACCAGAAAGTGGGGCTACTCTGAACGCTCCTCAAAAGCATCTCCAATGGGATTTTTGTACACACAGCTGTCAAAGAAACAAAGACAAAGTAAGGACGGTCAAATCACCCTCAGAATAATACTTGATTTTCACAAGTTTTACACCATTAGAAAACCCGTCTCAAAGGCTCTTTCTTCCGTGAGTTTTGTTAAGGTGACAATTTTGTAGGCGGGGCGAGCTTCCTGGAAGTAGGGCTGCCCGAAACTCCTTTTTAGTACATGCCCATATCATCGCCAGTGAGAAAAAGCCGGCACAGAAAGGTTCGAAATAAATTCTGTGCTAAGCTTGAGAATAACTCCCGAACTAGGCATGCTAGAGAGAAAAAAATTGTACCTGACTCTGCCTTGAATATCCCTGCATCCGAAAAACAAACTTTTAGCATCGCGGAGGGCAAGCTTCATACCGGAAATGACCAGCAGTTGGGGCTACTCCGAACGCTCATCAAAAGCATCTCCAATGGGATTTTTGTACACACAGCTGTCAAAGAAACAAAGACAAAGTAAGGACGGTCAAATCACTCTCAGAATAATACTGGATTCTCACAAGTTTTACACCATTAGAAAACCCGTCTCAAAGGCTCTCTCTTCCGTGAGTTTTGTTAAGATGACAATTTTGTTGGCGGGGCGAGCGTCCTGGAAGTAGGGCTGCCCGAAACTCCACTTTAGTACATGCCCATGTCATCGCCAGTGAGAAAAAGCCGGCACAGAAAGGTTCGAAATAAATTCTGTGCTAAGCTTGAGAATAACTCCCGAACTAGGCATGCTAGAGAGACAAAAATTTTACCTGACTCTGCCTTAAATATCCCTGCATCCGAAAAATAATCTTTTAGCGCTGCGGAGGGCAAGCTTCATACCGGAAATGACCAGCAAGTGGGGCTACTCTGAACGCTCCTCAAAAGCATCTCCAATGGGATTTTTGTACACACAGCTGTCAAAGAAACTAAGACAAAGTAAGGACGGTCAAATCACCCTCAGAATAATACTGGATTCTCACAAGTTTTACACCATTAGAAAGCCCGTTTCAAAGGCTCTCTCTTCCGTGAGTTTATAATATAAGGTGACAAATTTTTAGGCGTGGCGAGGGTCCTGGAAGTTAGGGCTGCCCGACACTCCACTGATGTGCTTGCCAACGTTATCGCCAGTGAGAAAAAGCCGGCACTGAAAGGTCCGAAATAAATTCTGTGCTAAGCTTGAAAATAACTCCCGAACTAGGCATGCTAGAGAGACAAAAATTGTACCTGCCTCTGCCTTGAATATCTTTGCATCCAAAAATCTAATTTTTAGCGTCGCGCAGGGCAAGCTTCATACCGGAAATGACCAGCAGGTAAGGCTACTCCGAACGCTTCTAAAAAGCATCTCCAATGGGATTTTTGTACACACAGCTGTCAGAGAAACAAAGACAAAGTAAGGACGGTCAAATCACCCTCAGAATAATACTGGATTTTCACAAGTTTTACACCAATAGAAAGCCCATCTCAAAGGCTCTCTCTTCCGTCAGTTTCGTTAAGGTGACAATTTTGTAGAAGGGGCGGGCGTCCGGGAAATAGGGCTACCCGAAACTCCATAGTACATGCCCACGTCATCGCCAGTGAGAAAAAGAGGGCACAGAAAGGTCCGAAATAAATTCTGTAGTAAGCTTGAAAAAAACTCCCGAACTATGCATGCTAGAGAGACAAAAATTGTACCTGACTCTGCCTTGAATATCCCTGCATCCGAAAATCAAACTTTTAGCGTCGCGGAAGGCAAGCTTCATACAGGAAATGACCAGCAGGTGGGGCTACTCCGAACGCTGCTCAAAAGCATCTCCAATGGAATTTTTGTACACACAGCTGTCAAAGAAACAAAGACAAAGTAAGGACGGTCAAATCACCCTCAGAATAAAACTGGATTTTCACACGTTTTACACAATTAGAAAGCCCATCTCAAAGGCTCTCTCTTCCGTGAGTTTCGTTAAGGTGACAATTTTGTAGGCGGGGCGAGCGTCCGGGAAGAAGGGCTACCCGAAACTCCACTGTAGTACATGCCCACGTCATCGCCAGTGAGAAAAAGCCTGCAAAGAAAGGACCGAAAAAATTATGTGCTAAGATTGATAATAACTCCCGAACTAGGCATGCTAGAGAGACAAAATTTGTACCTGACTCTGCCTTGAATATCCCCGCATCCGAAAATCAAACTTTTTGCGTCGCGGAGGGCAAGCTTCATACCGGAAATGAACAGCAGGTGTGTCTATTCCGAACGCTCGTAAAAAGCATCTCCAATGGGATTTGTGTACACACAGCTGTCAAAGAAACAAAGACAAAGTAAGGACGGTCAAATCACCCTCAGAATAATACTAGATTTTCACAAGTTTTACACCATTAGAAAGCCCGTCTCAAAAGCTCTCTCTTCCGTGATTTTCGTTAAAGTGACTAGTTTGTAGGCGGGGCGAGCGTCCTGGAAGTAGGACTGCCCGAAACTCCACTGTAGTACATGCCCACGTCATCGCCAGAGAGAAAAAGCCGGCACAGAAAGGTCCGAAAAAAATTCTGTGCTACGCTTGAGAATAACTCCCGAACTAGGCATGCTAGAGAGACAAAATTTGTACCAGACTCTGCCTTGAATATCCCTGCATCCGAAAATTAATCTTTTTGCGTCGCGGAGGGCAAGCTTCATACCGGAAATGACCAGCAGGTGGGGCTACTCCGAACGCTCCTCAAAAGCATCTCCAATGGGATTTTTGTACACACAGCTGTCAAAGAAACAAAGACAAAGTAAGGACGGTCAAATCACCCTCAGAATAATACTGGATTTTCACAAGTTTTACACCATTAGAAAGCCCGTCTCAAAGGCCCTCTCTTCCGTGAGTTTTGTTAAGATGACAATTTTGTAGGCGGGGCGAGCGTCCTGGAAGTAGGGCTGCCCGAAACTCCACTGTAGTACATGCCCACGTCATCGCCAGTGAGAAAAAGCCGGCACAGAAAGGTCCGAAGTAAATTCTGTGCTAAGCTTGAAAATAACTCCCGAACTAGGCATGCTAGAGAGACAAAATGTGTACCTGACTCTGCCTTAAATACCCCCGCATCCGAAAATCAAACTTTTAGCGTCGCGGAGGGTACGCTTCATACCGAAAATGGCCAGCAGGTGGGGCTACTCCGAACGCTCCTCAAAAGCATCTCCAAAGGGATTTTTGTACACACAGCTGTCAAAGAAACTAAGACAAAGTAAGGACGGTCAAATCACCCTCAGAATAATACTGGATTTTCACAAGTTTTACACCATTAGAAAGCCCGTCTCAAAGGCCCTCTCTTCCGTGAGTTTTGTTAAGATGACAATTTTGTAGGCGGGGCGAGCGTCCTGGAAGTAGGGCTGCCCGAAACTCCACTGTAGTACATGCCCACGTCATCGCCAGTGAGAAAAAGCCGGCACAGAAAGGTCCGAAGTAAATTCTGTGCTAAGCTTGAAAATAACTCCCGAACTAGGCATGCTAGAGAGACAAAATGTGTACCTGACCCTGCCTTAAATACCCCCGCATCCGAAAATCAAACTTTTAGCGTCGCGGAGGGTACGCTTCATACCGAAAATGGCCAGCAGGTGGGGCTACTCCGAACGCTCCTCAAAAGCATCTCCAAAGGGATTTTTGTACACACAGCTGTCAAAGAAACTAAGACAAAGTAAGGACGGTCAAATCACCCTCAGAATAATACTTGATTTTCACAAGTTTTACACCATTAGAAAGCCCGTCTCAAAGGCCTTCTCTTCCGTGAGTTTTGTTAAGGTGACAATTTTGTAGGCGGGGCGAGCGTCCTGAAAGTAGGGCTGCCCGAAACTCAACTGTAGTACATGCCCACGTCATCGCCAGTGAGAAAAAGCAGGCACAGAAAGGTCCGAAATAAATTATGTGCTAAGCTCGATAATAACTCCCGAAATAGGCATGCTAGAGAGACAAAAATTGTACCTGACTCTGCCTTAAATACTCCCGCATCCGAAAATCAAACTTTTAGCGTCGCGGAGGGTACGCTTCATACCGAAAATGGCCAGCAGGTGGGGCTACTCCGAACGCTCCTCAAAAGCATCTCCAATTGGATTTTTGTACACACAGCTGTCAAAGAAACAAAGACAAAGTAAGGACGGTCAAATCACCCTCAGAATAATACTAGATTTTCACAAGTTTTACACCATTAGAAAGCCCGTCTCAAAAGCTCTCTCTTCCGTGATTTTCGTTAAAGTGACTAGTTTGTAGGCGGGGCGAGCGTCCTGGAAGTAGGACTGCCCGAAACTCCACTGTAGTACATACCCACGTCATCGCCAGAGAGAAAAAGCCGGCACAGAAAGGTCCGAAAAAAATTCTGTGCTACGCTTGAGAATAACTCCCGAACTAGGCATGCTAGAGAGACAAAATTTGTACCTGACTCTGCCTTGAATATCCCTGCATCCGAAAATTAATCTTTTTGCGTCGCGGAGGGCAAGCTTCATACCGGAAATGACCAGCAGGTGGGGCTACTCCGAACGCTCCTCAAAAGCATCTCCAATGGGATTTTTGTACACACAGCTGTCAAAGAAACAAAGACAAAGTAAGGACGGTCAAATCACCCTCAGAATAATACTGGATTTTCACAAGTTTTACACCATTAGAAAGCCCGTCTCAAAGGCCCTCTCTTCCGTGAGTTTTGTTAAGATGACAATTTTGTAGGCGGGGCGAGCGTCCTGGAAGTAGGGCTGCCCGAAACTCCACTGTAGTACATGCCCACGTCATCGCCAGTGAGAAAAAGCAGGCACAGAAAGGTCCGAAATAAATTATGTGCTAAGCTCGATAATAACTCCCGAACTAGGCATGCTAGAGAGACAAAATTTGTACCTGACTCTGCCTTAAATACTCCCGCATCCGAAAATCAAACTTTTAGCGTCGCGGAGGGTACGCTTCATACCGAAAATGGCCAGCAGGTGGGGCTACTCCGAACGCTCCTCAAAAGCATCTCCAATTGGATTTTTGTACACACAGCTGTCAAAGAAACTAAGACAAAGTAAGGTCGGTCAAATCACCCTCAGAATAATACTGGATTTTCACAAGTTTTACACCATTAGAAAGCCCGTCTCAAAGGCCTTCTCTTCCGTGAGTTTTGTTAAGGTGACAATTTTGTAGGCGGGGCGAGCGTCCTGAAAGAAGGGCTGCCCGAAACTCAACTGTAGTATATGCCCAAGTCATCGCCAGTGAGAAAAAGCCGGCACAGAAAGGTCCGAAATAAATTATGAGCTAAGCTCGATAATAACTCCCGAAATAGGCATGCTAGAGAGACAAAATTTGTACCTGACTCTGCCTTAAAAACCCCCGCAACCGAAAATAAAACTTTTAGCGTCGCGGAGGGTAAGCTTCATACCGAACATGGCCAGCTGGTGGGGCTACTCCGAACGCTCCTCAAAAGCATCTCCAATGGGATTGTTCTACACACAGCTGTCAAAGAAACAAAGACATAGTAAGGACGGTCAAATCACCCTCAGAATAATACTGGATTTTCACAAGTTTTACACCATTAGAAAGCCCGTCTCAAAGGCTCTCTCTTCCGTGAGTTTCGTTAAGGTGACAAATTTGTAGGCGGGGCGAACGTCCTGGAAGTAGGGCTGCCCGAAACTCCACTTTAGTACATGCCCACGTCATCGCCAGCGAGAAAAAGCCGGCACAGAAAGGTCCGAAATAAATTCTGTGATAAGCTTGAAAATAACTCCCGAACTAGGCATGCTAGAGAGACAAAAATTGTACCTGCCTCTGCCTTGAATATCTTTGCATCCAAAAATCTAATTTTTAGCGTCGCGGAGGGCAAGCTTCATACCGGAAATGACCAGCAGGTAAGGCTACTCCGAACGCTTCTAAAAAGCATCTCCAATGGGATTTTTGTACACACAGCTGTCAGAGAAACAAAGACAAAGTAAGGACGGTCAAATCACCCTCAGAATAATACTGGATTTTCACAAGTTTTACACAATTAGAAAGCCCATCTCAAAGGCTCTCTCTTCCGTCAGTTTCGTTAAGGTGACAATTTTGTAGAAGGGGCGGGCGTCCGGGAAATAGGGCTACCCGAAACTCCATAGTACATGCCCACGTCATCGCCAGTGAGAAAAAGCCGGCACAGAAAGGTCCGAAATAAATTCTGTAGTAAGCTTGAAAATAACTCCCGAACTAGGCATGCTAGAGAGACAAAAATTGTACCTGACTCTGCCTTGAATATCCCTGCATCCGAAAATCAAACTTTTAGCGTCGCGGAAGGCAAGCTTCATACAGGAAATGACCAGCAGGTGGGGCTACTCCGAACGCTGCTCAAAAGCATCTCCAATGGAATTTTTGTACACACAGCTGTCAAAGAAACAAAGACAAAGTAAGGACGGTCAAATCACCCTCAGAATAAAACTGGATTTTCACACGTTTTATACAATTAGAAAGCCCATCTCAAAGGCTCTCTCTTCCGTGAGTTTCGTTAAGGTGACAATTTTGTAGGCGGGGCGAGCGTCCGGGAAGAAGGGCTACCCGAAACTCCACTGTAGTACATGCCCACGTCATCGCCAGTGAGAAAAAGCCTGCAAAGAAAGGACCGAAAAAATTATGTGCTAAGATTGATAATAACTCCCGAACTAGGCATGCTAGAGAGACAAAATTTGTACCTGACTCTGCCTTGAATATCCCCGCATCCGAAAATCAAACTTTTTGCGTCGCGGAGGGCAAGCTTCATACCGGAAATGAACAGCAGGTGTGGCTACTCCGAACGCTCGTAAAAAGCATCTCCAATGGGATTTTTGTACACACAGCTGTCAAAGAAACAAAGACAAAGTAAGGACGGTCAAATCACCCTCAGAATAATACTAGATTTTCACAAGCTTTACACCATTAGAAAGCCCGTCTCAAAAGCTCTCTCTTCCGTGATTTTCGTTAAAGTGACTAGTTTGTAGGCGGGGCGAGCGTCCTGGAAGTAGGACTGCCCGAAACTCCACTGTAGTACATGCCCACGTCATCGCCAGAGAGAAAAAGCCGGCACAGAAAGGTCCGAAAAAAATTATGTGCTACGCTTGAGAATAACTCCCGAACTAGGCATGCTAGAGAGACAAAATTTGTACCTGACTCTGCCTTGAATATCCCTGCATCCGAAAATTAATCTTTTTGCGTCGCGGAGGGCAAGCTTCATACCGGAAATGACCAGCAGGTGGGGCTACTCCGAACGCTCCTCAAAAAGCATCTCCAATGGGATTTTTGTACACACAGCTGTCAAAGAAACAAAGACAAAGTAAGGACGGTCAAATCACCCTCAGAATAATACTGGATTTTCACAAGTTTTACACCATTAGAAAGCCCGTCTCAAAGGCTCTATCTTCCCTGAGTTTCGTTAAAGTGACAATTTTGTAGGCGAGGCGAGCGTCCTGGAAGTAGGGCTGCCCGAAACTCCACTGTAGTACATGCCCAAGTCATGGCCAGTGAGAAAAAGCCGGCACAGAAAGGTCCGAAATAAATTATGTGTTAAGCTTGAGAATAACTCCCGAACTAGGCATGCTAGAGAAACAAAATTTGTACCTGACTCTGCCTTGAATATCCCTGCATCCGAAAATTTAACTTTTAGGGTCGCGGACGGCAATCTTCATACCGGAAATGACCAGCAACTGGGGCTACTCCGAACGCTCCTCTAAAGCATCTCCAATGGGATTTGTGTATACACAGCTGTCAAAGAAACAAAGACAAAGTAAGGACGGTCAAATCACCCTCAGAATAATTCTGGATTTTCACAAGTTTTACACCATTAGAAAGCCCGTCTCAAAGGCTCTCTTTTCCGTGAGTTTATATAAGGTGACAAGTTTGTAGGCGGGGCGAGCGTCCTGGAAGTAGGGCTGCCCGAAACACCAGTGTAGTGCATGCCCACGTCATCGACAGTGAAAAAAAGCCGGCACAGAAAAGTCCGAAATAAATTCTGTGCTAAGCTTGAGAATAACTTCCGGACTAGGCATGCTAGAGAAACAAACTTTGTACCTGACTCTGCCTTGAATATCCCCGCATCCGAAAATCAAACTTTTAGCGTCGCGGAGGGCAAGCTTCATACCGGAAAAGACCAGAAGGTGGGGCTACTCCGAACGCTCCTCAAAAGCATCTCCAATGGGATTTTTGTACACACAGCTGTGAAAGAAACAAAGACAAAGAAAGGACGGTCAAATCATCCTCAGAATAATACTGGATTTTCACAAGTTTTACACCATTAGAAAGCCCGTCCTAAAGGCTCTCTCTTCCGTGAGTTTCGTTAAGGTGACAATTTTGTAGGCGGGGCGAGCGTCCTGGAAGTAGGGCTGCCCGAAACTCCACTGTAGTACATGCCCAAGTCATGGCCAGTGAGAAAAAGCCGGCACAGAAAGGTCCGAAATAAATTCTGTGCTAAGCTTGAGAATAACTCCCGAACTAGGCATGCTAGAGAGACAAAATTTTTACCTGACTCTGCCTTGAATATCCCTGCATCCGAAAAATAATCTTTTAGCGCTGCGGAGGGAGAGCTTCATACCGGAAATGACCAGCAGGTGGGGCTACTCCGAACCCTCCTCAAAAGCATCTCCAATGGGATTTTTGTACACACAGCTGTCAAAGAAACAAAGACAAAGTAAGGACGGTCAAATCACCCTCAGAATAAAACTGGATTTTCACAAGTTTTACACCATTAGAAAGCCCGTCTCAAAGGCTCTCTCTTCCGTGAGTTTCGTTAAGGTGACAACTTTGTAGGCGGGGCGAGCGTCGTGGAAGTAGGGCTGCCCGAAACTCCACTGCAGTACATGCCCACGTCATCGCTAGTGAGAAAAAGCCGGCACAGAAAGGTCCGAAATAAATTCTGTGCTAAGCTTGAGAATAACTCCCGAACTAGGCATGCTAGAGAGACAAAATTTGTACCTGACTCTGCCTTGAATATCCCTGCATCCGAAAAATAATCTTTTAGCGCTGCGGAGGGCAAGCTTCATACCGGAAATGACCAGCAGGTGGGGCTACTCCAAACGCTCCTCAAAAGTATCTCCAATGGGATTTTTGTACACACAGCTGTCAAAGAAACAAAGACAAAGTAAGGACGGTCAAATCACCCTCAGAATAAAACTGGATTTTCACAAGTTTTACACCATTAGAAAGCCCGTCTCAAAGGCTCTCTTTTCCGTGAGTTTATATAAGGTGACAAGTTTGTAGGCGGGGCGAGCGTCCTGGAAGTAGGGCTGCCCGAAACACCAGTGTATTGCATGCCCACGTCATCGACAGTGAAAAAAAGCCGGCACAGAAAAGTCCGAAATAAATTCTGTGCTAAGCTTGAGAATAACTTCCGGACTAGGCATGCTAGAGAAACAAAATTTGTACCTGACTCTGCCTTGAATATCCCCGCATCCGAAAATCAAACTTTTAGCGTCGCGGAGGGCAAGCTTCATACCGGAAAAGACCAGAAGGTGTGGCTACTCCGAACGCTCATCAAAAGCATCTCCAATGGGATTTTTGTACACACAGCTGTCAAAGAAACAAAGACAAAGAAAGGACGGTCAAATCATCCTCAGAATAATACTGGATTTTCACAAGGTTTACACCATTAGAAAGCCCGTCCTAAAGGCTCTTTCTTCCGTGAGTTTCGTTAAGGTGACAATTTTGTAGGCGGGGTGAGCGTCCTGGATGTAGGGCTGCCCGAAACTCCACTGTAGTACATGCCCAAGTCATGGCCAGTGAGAAAAAGCAGGAACAGAAAGGTCCGAAATAAATTCTGTGCTAAGCTTGAGAATAACTCCCGAACTAGGCATGCTAGAGAGACAAAATGTTTACCTGACTCTGCCTTGAATATCCCTGCATCCGAAAAATAATCTTTTAGCGCTGCGGAGGGAGAGCTTCATACCGGAAATGACCAGCAGGTGGGGCTACTCCGAACCCTCCTCAAAAGCATCTGCAATGGGATTTTTGTACACACAGCTGCAAAGAAACAAAGACAAAGCAAGGACGGTCAAATCACCCTCAGAATAAAACTGGATTTTCACAAGTTTTACACCATTAGAAAGCCCGTCTCAAAGGCTCTCTCTTCCGTGAGTTTCGTTAAGGTGACAATTTTGTAGGCGGGGCGAGCGTCGTGGAAGTAGGGCTGCCCGAAACTCCACTGCAGTACATGCCCACGTCATCGCCAGTGAGAAAAAGCCGGCACAGAAAGGTCCGAAATAAATTCTGTGCTAAGCTTGAGAATAACTCCCGAACTAGGCATGCTAGAGAGACAAAATTTGTACTTGATTCTGCCTTGAATATCCCTGCATCCGAAAAATAATCTTTTAGCGCTGCGGAGGGCAAGCTTCATACCGGAAATGACCAGCAGGTGGGGCTACTCCGAACGCTCCTCAAAAGTATCTCCAATAGGATTTTTGTACACAGAGCTGTCAAAGAAACAAAGACAAAGTAAGGACGGTCAAATCACCCTCAGAATAAAACTGGATTTTCACAAGTTTTACACCATTAGAAAGCCCGTCTCAAAGGCTCTCTCTTCTGTGAGTTTATTTAAAGTGACAATTTTGTAGGCGGGGCGAGCGTCCTAGAAGTAGGACTGCCCGAAACTCCACTGTAGTACATGCCCATGTCATCTTTAGTGAGAAAAAGCCGGCACAGAAAGGTCCGAAATAAATTCTGTGCTAAGCTTGAGAATAACTCCCGAACTAGGCATGCTAGAGAGACAACATTTGTACCTGACTCTGCCTTGAATATCCCTGCATCCGAAAATCAAACTTGTGAGGTCGCGGAGGGCAAGCTTCATACCGGAAATGACCAGAAGGTGGGGCTACTCCGAACGCTCCTCAAAAGCATCTCCAATGGGATTTTTGTACACACAGCTGTGAAAGAAACAAAGACAAAGTAAGGACGGTCAAATCACCCTCAGAACAATACTGGATTTTCACAAGTTTTACACCATTAGAAAGCCCGTCTCAAAGGCTATCTCTTCCGTGAGTTTATTTAAGGTGACAAATTTGTAGGCGTGGCGAGGGTCCTGGAAGTTAGGGCTGCCCGAAACTCCACTGATGTGCATGCCCACGTCATCGCCAGTGAGAAAAAGCCGGCACAGAAAGGTCCGAAATAAATTATGTGTTAAGCTTGAGAATAACTCCCGAACTAGGCATGCTAGAGAAACAAAATTTGTACCTGACACTGCCTTGAATATCCCTGCATCCGAAAATTTAACTTTTAGGGTCGCGGAAGGGCAAGCTTCATACCGGAAATGACCAGCAAGTGGGGCTACTCTGAACGCTCCTCTAAAGCATCTCCAATGGGATTTGTGTATACACAGCTGTCAAAGAAACAAAGACAAAGTAAGGACGGTCAAATCACCCTCAGAATAATACTGGATTTTCACAAGTTTTACACCATTAGAAAGCCCGTCTCAATAGCTCTCTCTTCCGTGAGTTTCGTTAAGGTGACAAGTTTGTAGGCGGGGCGAGCGTCCTGGAAGTAGGGCTGCCCGAAACACCACTGTAGTGCATGGCCACGTCATCGACAGTGAAAAAAAGCCGGAACAGAAAAGTCCGAAATAAATTCTGTGCTAAGCTTGAGAATAACTTCCGGACTAGGCATGCTAGAGAAACAAAATTTGTACCTGACTCTGCCTTGAATATCCCCGCATCCGAAAATCAACTTTTTAGCGTTGTGGAGGGCAAGCTTCATACCGGAAATGACCAGCAGGTGGGGCTACTCCGAACGCTCCTCAAAAGTATCTCCAATGGGATTTTTGTACACACAGCTGTCAAAGAAACAAAGACAAAGTAAGGACGGTCAAATCACCCTCAGAAAAATACTGGATGTTCACAAGTTTTACACCATTAGAAAGCCCGTCTCAAAAGCTCTCTCTTCCGTGAGTTTATTTAAGGTGACAAATTTGTAGGCGGGGCGAGCATCCTGGAAGTAGGGCTGCCCGAAACTCCACTGTATTGCATGCCCTTGTCATCGCCAGTGAGAAAAAGCCGGCACAGAAAGGTATGAAATAAATTATGTGCTAAGCTTGAGAATAACTCCCGAACTAGGCATGCTAGAGAGACAACATTTGTACCTGACTCTGCCTTGAATATCCCTGCATCCGAAAATCAAACTTTTGAGGTCGCGGAGGGCAAGCTTCATACCGGAAATGACCAGCAGGTGGGGCTACTCCGTACTCTCCTCAAAAGCATCTCCAATGGGATTTTTGTACACACAGCTGTGAAAGAAACAAAGATAAAGTAAGGACGGTCAAACTATCCTCAGAACAATACTGGATTTTCACAAGTTTTACACCATTAGAAAGCCCGTCTCAAAGGCTCTCTCTTCCGTGAGTTTTGTTAAGATGACAAGTTTGTAGGCGGGGCGAGCGTCCTGGAGGTAGGGCTGCCCGAAACTCCACTGTAGTACATGCCCACGTCATCGCCAGTGAGAAAAAGCCGGCACAGAAAGGTCCGAAAAAAATTATGTGCTAAGCTTGAGAATAACTCCCGAACTAGGCATGCTAGAGAGGCAAAATTTGTACCTGACTCTGCCTTGAATATCCCTGCATCCGAAAATCAAACTTTTAGCGTCGCGGAGGGCAAGCTTCATACCGGAAGTGACGAAGCAGGTGTGGCTCATCCGAACGCTCCTCAAAAGCATCACCAATGGGATTTTTGTACACACAGCTGTCGAGGAAACAAAGACAAAGTAAGGACGGACAAATCATCCTCATAATAATACTGGATTTTCACAAGTTTAACACCATTAGAAAGCCCGTCTCAAAGGCTCTCTCTTCCGTGAGTTTCGTTAAGGTGACAATTTTGAAGGCAGGGCTAGCGTCCTGGAAGTAGGGCTGCCCGAAACTCCACTGTAATACATGCCAACGTCATCGCCAGTGAGAAAAAGCCGGCACAGAAAGGTCCGAAATAAATTTTGTGCTAAGCTTGAGAATAACTCCAAAACTAGGCATGCTAGAGAGACAAAGATTGTACCTGACTCTGCCTTGAATATCCCTGCATCCGAAAATCAAACTTTTAACGTCGCGGAGGGCACACTTCATACCGGAAAAGACCAGCAGGTGGGGCTCATCCGAACGTTCCTCAAAAGCATCACCAATGGGATTTTTGTACACACAGCTGTCAAAGAAACAAAGACAAAGTAAGGACGGTCAAATCACCCTCAGAATAATACTGGATTTTTACAAGTTTTACACCATTAGAAAGCCCATTACAGAGGCTCTCTCTTCCGTGAGTTTTGTTAAGATGACAAGTTTGTAGGCGGGGCGAGTGTCCTGGAGGTAGGGCTGCCCGAAACTCCACTGTAGTACATGCCCACGTCATCGCCAGCGAGAAAAAGCCGGCACAGAAAGGTCCGAAATAAATGTTGTGCTAAGATTGAAAATAACTTCCGAACTAGGCATGCTAGGGAGAAAAAATGAGTACCTGACTCTACCTTGAATATCCCTGCATCCGAAAATCAATTTTTTAGCGTCGTGGAGGGCAAGCTTCATACCGGAAGAGACCAGCAGGTGGGGCTACTCCGAACGCTCCTCAAAAGCATCTCCAATAGGATTTTTGTACACACAGCTGTCGAAGAAACAAAGACAAAGTAAGGAAGGTCAAATCACCCTCTGAATAATACTGGTTTTTCAAGTTCTACACCATTAGAAAGCCCATCTCAAAGGCTCTCTCTTCCGTGAGTTTTGTTAAGGTGACAATTTTGTAGGCGGGGCGAGCGTCCGGGAAGTAGGGCTACCCGAAACTCCATAGTACATGCCCACGTCATCGCCAGTGAGAAAAAGCCGGCACAGAAAGGTCCGAAATAAATTCTGTGCTAAGCTTGAGAATAACTCCCGAACTAGGCATGCTAGAGAAACAAAATTTGTACCTGACTCTGCCTTGAATATCCCTGCATCCGAAACTTAAATTTTTAGGGTCGCGGAGGGCAAGCTTCATACCGGAAATTACGAGCAGGTGGGGCTTCTTCGAACGCTCCTCCAAAGCATCTCCAATGGGATTTGTGTATACACAGCTTTCAAAGAAACAAAGACAAAGTAAGGACGGTGAAATCACCCTCAGAATAATACTGGATTTTCAAAAGTTTTACACCATTAGAAAGCCCGTTTCAACGGCTCTCTCTTCCGTGAGTTTATATAAGGTGACAAATTTGTAGGCGGGGCGAGCGTCCTGGAAGTAGGGCTGCCCGAAACACCACTGTAGCGCATGCCCACGTCATCGTCAGTGAGAAAAAGCCGGCATAGAAAGGTCCGAAATAAATTCTGTGCTAAGCTTGAGAATAACTCCCGAACTAGGCATGCTAGAGAGACAACATTTGTACCTGACTCTGCCTTGAATATCCCTGCATCCGAAAATCAAACTTGTGAGGTCGCGGAGGGCAAGCTTCATACCGGAAATGACCAGCAGGTGGGGCTACTCCGAACGCTCCTCAAAAGCATCTCCAATGGGATTTTTGTACACACAGCTGTGAAAGAAACAAAGACAAAGTAAGGACGGTCAAATCACCCTCAAAACAATACTGGATTTTCACAAGTTTTACACCATTAGAAAGCCCGTCTCAAAGGCTCTCTCTTCCGTGAGTTTATTTTAGGTGACAATTTTGTAGGCGGGGCGAGCGTCCTGGAAGTAGGGCTACCCGAAACTCCACAGTACATGCCCACGTCATCGCCAGTGAGAAAAAGCCGGCACAGAAAGGTCCGAAATAAATTCTGTGCTAAGCTTGAGAATAACTCCCGAACTAGGCATGCTAGAGAAACAAAATTTGTACCTGACTCTGCCTTGAATATCCCTGCATCCTTGAATTAAACTTTTAGGGTCGCGGAGGGCAAGCTTCATACCGGAAATTACGAGCAGGTGGGGCTTCTTCGAACGCTCCTCCAAAGCATCTCCAATGGGATTTGTGTATACACAGCTTTCAAAGAAACAAAGACAAAGTAAGGACGGTCAAATCACCGTCAGAATAATACTGGATTTTCAAAAGTTTTACACCATTAGAAAGCCCGTTTCAAAGGCTCTCTCTTCCGTGAGTTTATATAAGGTGACAAATTTGTAGGCGGGACGAGCGTCCTGGAAGTAGGGCTGCCCGAAACACCACTGTAGCGCATGCCCACGTCATCGTCAGTGAGAAAAAGCCGGCATAGAAAGGTCCGAAATAAATTCTGTGCTAAGCTTTAGAATAACTCCCGAACTAGGCATGCTAGAGAGACAACATTTGTACCTGACTCTGCCTTGAATATCCCTGCATCCGAAAATCAAACTTGTGAGGTCGCGGAGGGCAAGCTTCATACCGGAAATGACCAGCAGGTGGGGCTACTCCGAACGCTCCTCAAAAGCATCTCCAATGCGATTTTTGTACACACAGCTGTGAAAGAAACAAAGACAAAGTAAGGTCGGTCAAATCACCCTCAGAACAATACTGAATTTTCACAAGTTTTACACCATTAGAAAGCCCGTCTCAAAGGCTCTCTCTTCCGTGAGTTTATTTAAGGTGACAAATTTGTAGGCGTGGCGAGAGTCCTGGAAGTAGGGCTGCCCGAAACTCCACTGTAGTACATGCCCACGTCATCGCCAGTGAGAAAAAGCCGGCACAGAAATGTCCGAAATAAATTCTGTGCTAAGCTTGAAAATAACTCCCGAACTAGGCAAGCTAGAGAGACAATATTTGTACCTGACTCTGCCTTAAATACCCCCGCAACCGAAAATCAAACTTTTAGCGTCGCGGAGGGTAAGCTTCATACCGAACATGGCCAGCTGGTGGGGCTACTCCGAACGCTCCTCAAAAGCATCTCCAATTGGATTGTTCTACACACAGCTGTCAAAGAAACAAAGACAAAGTAAGGACGGTCAAATCACCCTCAGAATAATACTGGATTTTCACAAGTTTTACACCATTAGAAAGCCCGTCTCAAAAGCTCTCTCTTCCGTGAGTTTTGTTAAGGTGAAAAATTTGTAGGCGGGGCGAGCGTCCTGGAAGAAGGGCTGCCCGAAACTCCACTGTAGTACTTGCCCACGTCATCGCCAGTGAGAAAAAGCCGGCACAGAAAGGTCCGACATAAATTCTCTGCTAAGCTTGAGAATAACTCCCGAACTAGGCATGCTAGAGAGGCAAAAGTTGTACATGACTCTGCCTTGAATATCCCTCCATCCGAAAATCAATTTTTTTGCGTAGCGGAGGGCAAGCTTCATACCAGAAATGACCAGCAGGTGGGGCTACTCCAAACGCTCCCCAAAAGCATCTTCAATGGGATTTTTGTACACACAGCTAGCAAAGAAACAAAGACAAAGTAAGGACGGTCAAATCACCCTCAGAATAATACTGGATTTTCACAAGTTTTACACCATTAAAAAGCCCATCTCAAAGGCTCTCTCTTCCGTGAGTTTCGTTAAGGTGACAATTTTGTACAAGGGGCGGGCGTCCGGGAAGTAGGGCTACCCGAAACTCCATAGTACATGCCCACGTCATCGCCAGTGAGAAAAAGCCGGCACAGAAAGGTCCGAAATAAATTCTGTGCTAAGCTTGAGAATAACTCCCGAACTAGGCATGCTAGAGAGACAACATTTGTACCTGACTCTGCCTTGAATATCCCTGCATCCGAAAATCAAACTTGTGAGGTTGCGGAGGGCAAGCTTCATACCGGAAATGACCAGCAGGTGGGGCTACTCCGAACGCTCCTCAAAAGCATCTCCAATGCGATTTTTGTACACACAGCTGTGAAAGAAACAAAGACAAAGTAAGGACGGTCAAATCACCCTCAGAACAAAACTGGATTTTCACAAGTTTTACACCATTAGAAAGCCCGTCTCAAAGGCTCTCTCTTCCGTGAGTTTATTTAAGGTGACAATTTTGTAGCGTGGCGAGGGTCCTGGAAGTAGGGCTGCCCGAAACTCCACTGTAGTACATGCCCACGTCATCGCCAGTGAGAACAAGCCGGCACAGAAAGGTCCGAAATAAATTCTGTGCTAAGCTTGAAAATAACTCCCGAACTAGGCATGCTAGAGAGACAACATTTGTACCTGACTCTGCCTTAAATACCCCCGCAACCGAAAATCAAACTTTTAGCGTCGCGGAGGGTAAGCTTCATACCGAACATGGCCAGGTGGTGGGGCTACTCCGAACGCTCCTCAAAAGCATCTCCAACGGGGTTTTTGTACACACAGCTGTCAAAGAAACAAAGACAAAGTAAAGACGGTCAAATCACCCTCAGATTAATACTGGATTTTCACAAGTTTTACACCATTAGAAAGCCCGTCTCAAAGGCTCTCTCTTCCGTGAGTTTTGTTTAGGTGACAATTTTGTAGGTGGGGCGAGCGTCCTGGAAGAAGGGCTGCCCGAAACTCCACTGTAGTACTTGCCCACGTCATCGCCAGTGAGAAAAAGCCGGCACAGAAAGGTCCGACATAAATTCTCTGCTAAGCTTGAGAATAACTCCCGAACTAGGCATGCTAGAGAGGCAAAAGTTGTACATGACTCTGCCTTGAATATCCCTCCATCCGAAATCAAACCTTTAGCGTCGCAGAAGTCAAGCTTCATACCGGAAATGATTAGCAGGTGGGGCTACTCCGAACGCTGTTCAAAAGCATCTCCAATGGGATTTTTGTACACACAGCTGTCAAAGAAACAAAGACAAAGTAAGGACGGTCAAATCACCCTCAGAATAATACTGGATTCTCACAAGTTTTACACCATTAGAAAGCCCGTTTCAAAAGCTCTCTCTTCCGTGAGTTTTATTAAGGTTACAATTTTGTAAACGGGGCGAGCGTCCGGGAAGTTGGGCTACCCGAAACTCCATAGTAAATGCCCACGTCATCGCCAGTGAGAAAAAGCCGGCACAGAAAGGTCCGAAATAAATTCTGTGCTCAGCTTGAGAATAGCTCCCGAACTAGGCATGCTAGAGAAACAAAATTGTACCTGACTCTGCCTTGACTATCCCTGCATCCGAAAATAAAACTTTTAGCGTCGCGGAGGGCAAGCTTCATACCGGAAATGACCAGCAGGTGGGGCTACTCCGAACGCTACTCAAAAGCATCTCCAATGTGATTTTTGTACACAAAGCTGTCAAAGAAACAAAGACAAAGTAAGGACGGTCAAATCACCCTCAGAATAATACTGGATTTTCACAAGTTTTACAGCATTAGAAAGCCCGTCTCAAAGGCTCTCTCTTCCGTGAGTTTCGTTAAGGTGACAATTTTTTAGGGGGGCGAGCGTCCTGGAAGTAGGGCTGCCCGAAACTCCACTCTAGTACATGCCCACGTCATCGCCAGTGAGAAAAAGCCGGCACAGAAAGCTCGGAAAGAAATGCTGTGCTAAGCTTGAGAATAACTCCAGAACTATGCTTGCTAGAGAGGCAAAATTTGTACCTGACTCTGCCTTGAATGTCCCTGCATCCGAAAATTATTTTTTTAGTGTCGCGGAGGGCAAGCTTCATACCGGAAATGACCAGCAGGTGGGGCTACTCCAAACGCTCCTCAAAAGCATCTCTAATGGGATTTTTGTACACACAGCTGTCAAAGAAACAAAAACAAAGTATTAAAGGACTGTCAAATCACCCTCAGAATAATACTGGATTTTCACAAGTTTTACACATTAGAAAGTTCGTCTCAAAGACTCTCTCTTCCGTCAGGTTCGTTAAGGTGACAATTTTGTAGGCGGGGCGAGCGTCCTGGAAGTTAGGGCTGCCCGAAACTCCACTGTAGTACATGCCCACGTCATCGCCAGTGAGAAAAAGCAGGAACAGAAAGGTCCGAAATAAATGTTGTGCTAAGCTTGAAAATAACTCCCGAACTAGGCATGCTAGAGAGACAAAATTTGTACCTGACTCTGCCTTGAATATCCCTGCATTCGAAAATCAAACTTTTAGATCGCGGAAGGCAAGCTTCATACCGGAAATGACCAGCAGTAGGGGCTACTCCGAACGCTCCTCAAAAGCATCTCCAATGGGATTTTTGTACACACAGCTGTCAAAGAAACAAAGACAAAGTAAGGACGGTCAAATCACCCTCAGAATAATACTGGATTTTCACAAGTTTTACACCATTACAAAGCCCGTCTCAACGGCTCTCTCTTCCATGAGTTTTGTTAAGATGACAATTTTGTAGGCGGGGCGAGCGTCCTGGAAGTAGGACTGCCTGAAACTCCACTGTAGTACATGCCCATGTCATGGCCAGTGAGAAAAAGCCGGCACAGAAAGGTCCGAAATAAATTCTGTGCTAAGCTTGAGAATAACTCCCGAACTAGGCATGCTAGAGAGAGAAAATTTGTACCTGACTCTGCCTTGAATATCCCTGCATCCGAAATAAATTATCTTTTTGCGTCGCGGAGGGCAAGCTTCATACCGAAAATGACCACCAGGTGGGGCTACTCCGAACGCTCCTCAAAATTATCTCCAATGGGATTTTTGTACACACAGCTTTCAAAGAAACAAAGACAAAGTAAGGACGGTCAAATCAACCTCAGAATAATACTGGATTTTTACAAGTTTTACACCATTAGAAAGCCCGTCTCAAAGGCTCTCTCTTCCGTGAGTTTCGTTAAAGTGACAATTTTGTAGGCGGGGCGAGCGTCCTGGAAGTAGGGCTGCCCGAAACTCCACTGTAGTACATGCCCAGGTCATCGCCAGTGAGAAAAAGCCGGCACAGAAAGGTCCGAAATAAATTCTGTGCTAAGCTTGAGAATAACTCCCTAACTAGGCATGCTAGAGAGACAAAATTTGTACCTGACTCTGCCTTGATTATCCCTGCATCCGAAAATCAAACTTTTAGCGTCGCGGAGGGCAAGCTTCATACCGGAAAAAACCAGCAGGTGGGGCTACTCCGAACGCTCCTCAAAAGCATCTCCAATGGAATTTTTGTACACACAGCTGTCAAGGAAACAAATACAAAGAAAGGACGGTCAAATCATCCTCAGAATAATACTGGATTTTCACAAGTTTTACACCATTAGAGAGACCGTCCTAAAGGCTCTCTCTTCCGTGAGTTTCGTTAAGGTGACAATTTTGTAGGCGGGGCGAGCGTCCTGGAAGTAGGGCTGCCCGAAACTCCACTGTAGTACATGCCCAAGTCATGGCCAGTGAGAAAAAGCCGGCACAGAAAGGTCCGAAATAAATTCTGTGCTAAGCTTGAGAATAACTCCCGAACTAGGCATGCTAGAGAGACAAAATTTGTACCTGACTCTGCCTTGAATATCCCTGCATCCGAAAAAAAATCTTTTAGCGCTGCGGAGGGCAAGCTTCATACCGGAAATGACCAGCAGGTGGGGCTACTCCGAACGCTCCTCAAAAGTATCTCCAATTGGATTTTTGTACACAGAGCTGTCAAAGAAACAAAGACAAAGTAAGGACGGTCAAATCACCCTCAGAATAAAACTGGATTTTCACAAGTTTTACACCATTAGAAAGCCCGTCTCAAAGGCTCTCTCTTCCGTGAGTTTATTTAAAGTGACAATTTTGTAGGCGGGGCGAGCGTCCTGGAAGTAGGACTGCCCGAAACTCCACTATAGTACATGCCCACGTCATCGCCAGTGAGAAAAAGCCGGCACAGAAAGGTCCGAAATAAATTCTGTGCTAAGCTTGAGAATAACTCCCGAACTAGGCATGCTAGAGAGACAACATTTGTACCTGACTCTGCCTTGAATATCCCTGAATCCGAAAATCAAACTTGTGAGGTCGCGGAGGGCAAGCTTCATACCGGAAATGACCAGAAGATGGGGCTACTCCGAACGCTCCTCAAAAGCATCTCCAATGGGATTTTCGTACACACAGCTGTGAAAGAAACAAAGACAAAAAAAAAGGACGGTCAAATGACCCTCAGACCAATACTGGATTTTCACAAGTTTTACACCATTAGAAAGCCCGTCTCAAAGGCTCTCTCTTCCGTGAGTTTATTTAAGGTGACAAATTTGTAGGCGTGGCGAGGGTCCTGGAAGTTAGGGCTGCCCGAAACTCCACTGATGTGCATGCCAACGTCATCGCCAGTGAGAAAAAGCCGGCACAGAAAGGTCCGAAATAAATTATATGTTAAGCTTGAGAATAACTCCCGAACTAGGCATCCTAGAGAAACAAAATTGTACCTGACTCTGCCTTGACTATCCCTGCATCCGAAAATAAAACTTTTAGCGTCGCGGAGGGCAAGCTTCATACCGGAAATGACCAGCAGGTGGGGCTACTCCGAACGCTACTCAAAAGCATCTCCAATGTGATTTTTGTACACAAAGCTGTCAAAGAAACAAAGACAAAGTAAGGACGGTCAAATCACCCTCAGAATAATACTGGATTTTCACAAGTTTTACAGCATTAGAAAGCCCGTCTCAACGGCTCTCTCTTCCATGAGTTTCGTTAAGATGACAATTTTGTAGGCGGGGCGAGCGTCCTGGAAGTAGGACTGCCTGAAACTCCACTGTAGTACATGCCCATGTCATGGCCAGTGAGAAAAAGCCGGCACAGAAAGGTCCGAAATAAATTCTGTGCTAAGCTTGAGAATAACTCCCGAACTAGGCATGCTAGAGAGAGAAAATTTGTACGTGACTCTGCCTTGAATATCCCTGCATCCGAAAATTTATCTTTTTGCGTCGCGGAGGGCAAGCTTCATACCGAAAATGACCACCAGGTGGGGCTACTCCGAACGCTCCTCAAAATTATCTCCAATGGGATTTTTGTACACACAGCTTTCAAATAAACAAAGACAAAGTAAGGACGGTCAAATCAACCTCAGAATAATACTGGATTTTTACAAGTTTTACACCATTAGAAAGCCCGTCTCAAAGGCTCTCTCTTCCGTGAGTTTCGTTAAAGTGACAATTTTGTAGGCGGGGCGAGCGTCCTGGAAGTAGGGCTGCCGAAACTCCACTGTAGTACATGCCCAGGTCATCGCCAGTGAGAAAAAGCCGGCACAGAAAGGTCCGAAATAAATTCTGTGCTAAGCTTGAGAATAACTCCCTAACTAGGCATGCTAGAGAGACAAAATTTGTACCTGACTCTGCCTTGAATATCCCTGCATCCGAAAATCAAACTTTTAGCGTCGCGGAGGGCAAGCTTCATACCGGAAAAAACCAGCAGGTGGGGCTACTCCGAACGCTCCTCAAAAGCATCTCCAATGGAATTTTTGTACACACAGCTGTCAAGGAAACAAATACAAAGAAAGGACGGTCAAATCATCCTCAGAATAATACTGGATTTTCACAAGTTTTACACCATTAGAGAGACCGTCCTAAAGGCTCTCTCTTCCGTGAGTTTCGTTAAGGTGACAATTTTGTAGGCGGGGCGAGCGTCCTGGAAGTAGGGCTGCCCGAAACTCCACTGTAGTACATGCCCAAGTCATGGCCAGTGAGAAAAAGCCGGCACAGAAAGGTCCGAAATAAATTCTGTGCTAAGCTTGAGAATAACTCCCGAACTAGGCATGCTAGAGAGACAAAATTTGTACCTGACTCTGCCTTGAATATCCCTGCATCCGAAAAAAACATCTTTTAGCGCTGCGGAGGGCAAGCTTCATACCGGAAATGACCAGCAGGTGGGGCTACTCCGAACGCTCCTCAAAAGTATCTCCAATTGGATTTTTGTACACAGAGCTGTCAAAGAAACAAAGACAAAGTAAGGACGGTCAAATCACCCTCAGAATAAAACTGGATTTTCACAAGTTTTACACCATTAGAAAGCCCGTCTCAAAGGCTCTATCTTCCGTGAGTTTATTTAAAGTGACAATTTTGTAGGCGGGGCGAGCGTCCTGGAAGTAGGACTGCCCGAAACTCCACTATAGTACATGCCCATGTCATCGCCAGTGAGAAAAAGCCGGCACAGAAAGGTCCGAAATAAATTCTGTGCTAAGCTTGAGAATAACTCCCGAACTAGGCATGCTAGAGAGACAACATTTGTACCTGACTCTGCCTTGAATATCCCTGAATCCGAAAATCAAACTTGTGAGGTCGCGGAGGGCAAGCTTCATACCGGAAATGACCAGAAGATGGGGCTACTCCGATCGCTCCTCAAAAGCATCTCCAATGGGATTTTCGTACACACAGCTGTGAAAGAAACAAAGACAAAGTAAGGACGGTCAAATGACCCTCAGAACAATACTGGATTTTCACAAGTTTTACACCATTAGAAAGCCCGTCTCAAAGGCTCTCTCTTCCGTGAGTTTATTTAAGGTGACAAATTTGTAGGCGTGGCGAGGGTCCTGGAAGTTAGGGCTGCCCGAAACTCCACTGATGTGCATGCCAACGTCATCGCCAGTGAGAAAAAGCCGGCACAGAAAGGTCCGAAATAAATTATATGTTAAGCTTGAGAATAACTCCCGAACTAGGCATGCTAGATAAACAAAATTTGTACCTGACTCTGCCTTGAATATCCCTGCATCCGAAAATTTATCTTTTAGGGTCGCGGAGGGCAAGCTTCATACCGGAAATGACCAGCAAGGTGGGGCTACTCCGAACGCTCCTCTAAAGCATCTCCAATGGGATTTGTGTATACACAGCTGTCAAAGAAACAAAGACAAAGTAAGGACGGTCAAATCACCCTCAGAATAATACTGGATTTTCACAAGTTTTACACCATTAGAAAGCCCGTCTCAAAGGCTCTCTCTTCCGTGAGTTTCGTTAAGGTGACAAGTTTGTAGGCGGGGCGAGCGTCCTGGAAGTAGGGCTGCCCGAAACACCACTGTAGTGCATGCCCACGTCATCGACAGTGAAAAAAGCCGGCACAGAAAAGTCCGAAATAAATTCTGTGCTAAGCTTGAGAATAACTTCCGGACTAGGCATGCTAGAGAAACAAAATTTGTACCTGACTCTGCCTTGAATATCCCCGCATCCGAAAATCAAACTTTTAGCGTCGCGGAGGGCAAGCTTCATACCGGAAAAGACCAAAAGGTGGGGCTACTCCGAACGCTCCTCAAAAGCATCTCCAATGGGATTTTTGCACACACAGCTGTCAAAGAAACAAAGACAAAGAAAGACGGTCAAATCATCCTCAGAATAATACTGGATTTTCACAAGTTTTACACCATTAGAAAGCCCTTCTCAAAGGCTCTCTCTTTCGTGAGTTTCGTTAAGGTGACAATTTTGTAGGCGGGGCGAGCGTCCTGGAAGTAGGGCTGCCCGAAACTCCACTGTAGTACATGCCCAAGTCATGGCCAGTGAGAAAAAGCCGGCACAGAAAGGTCCGAAATAAATTCTGTGCTAAGCTTGATAATAACTCCCGAACTAGGCATGCTAGAGAGACAACATTTTTACCTGACTCTGCCTTGAATATCCCTGCATCCGAAAAATAATCTTTTAGCGCTGCGGAGGGAGAGCTTCATACCGGAAATGACCAGCAGGTGGGGCTACTCCGAACCCTCCTCAAAAGCATCTCCAATTGGATTTTTGTACACACAGCTGTCAAAGAAACAAAGACAAAGTAAGGACGGTCAAATCACCCTCAGAATAAAACTGGATTTTCACAAGTTTTACACCATTAGAAAGCCCGTCTCAAAGGCTCTCTCTTCCATGAGTTTCGTTAAGGTGACAATTTTGTAGGCGGGGCGAGCGTCGTGGAAGTAGGGCTGCCCGAAACTCCACTGCAGTACATGCCCACGTCTATCGCCAGTGAGAAAAAGCCGGCACAGAAAGGTCCGAAATAAATTCTGTGCTAAGCTTGAGAATAACTCCCGAACTAGGCATGCTAGAGAGACAAAACTTGTACCTGACTCTGCCTTGAATATCCCTGCATCCGAAAAATAATCTTTTAGCGCTGCGGAGGGCAAGCTTCATACCGGAAATGACCAGCAGGTGGGGCTACTCCGAACGCTCCTCAAAAGTATCTCCAATGGGATTTTTGTACACACAGCTGTCAAAGAAACAAAGACAAAGTAAGGACGGTCAAATCACCCTCAGAATAAAACTGGATTTTCACAAGTTTTACACCATTAGAAAGCCCGTCTCAACGGCTCTCTCTTCCGTGAGTTTATTTAAATTGACAATTTTGTAGGTGGGGCGAGCTTCCTGGAAGTAGGACTGCCCGAAACTCCATGTAGTACATGCCCATGTCATCGCCAGTGAGAAAAAGCCGGCACAGAAAGGTCCGAAAAAAATTCTGTGCTAAGCTTGATAATAACTCCCGAACTAGGCATGCTAGAGAGACAACATTTGTACCTGACTCTGCCTTGAATATCCCTGCATCCGAAAATCAATTTTTTAGCGTCGCGAGGGCAAGCTTCATACCGGAAAAGACCAGCAGGTGGGGCTACTCCGAACGCTCCTCAAAAGCATCTCCAATGGGATTTTTGTACACACAGCTGTCAAAGAAACAAAGACAAAGAAAGGACGGTCAAATCATCCTCAGAATAATACTGGATTTTCACAAGTTTTACACCATTAGAAAGCCCGTCCTAAAGGCTCTCTCTTCCGTGAGTTTCGTTAAGGTGACAATTTTGTTGGCGGGGCGAGCGTCCTGGAAGTAGGGCTGCCCGAAACTCCACTGTAGTACATGCCCAAGTCATGGCCAGTGAGAAAAAGCCGGCACAAAAAGGTCCGAAATAAATTCTGTGCTAAGCTTGAGAATAACTTCCGGACTAGGCATGCTAGAGAAACAAAATTTGTACCTGACTCTGCCTTGAACATCCCCGCATCCGAAAATCAAACCTTTAGCGTCGCGGAGGGCAAGCTTCATACCGGAAAAGACCAGAAGGTGGGGCTACTCCGAACGCTCCTCAAAAGCATCTCCAATGGGATTTTTGTACACACAGCTGTCAAAGAAACAAAGACAAAGAAAGGACGGTCAAATCATCTTCAGAATAATACTGGATTTTCACAAGTTTTACACCATTAGAAAGCCCGTCCTAAAGGCTCTCTCTTCCGTGAGTTTCGTTAAGGTGACAATTTTGTAGGCGGGGCGAGCGTCCTGGAAGTAGGGCTGCCCGAAACTCCACTGTAGTACATGCCCAAGTCATGGCCAGTGAGAAAAAGCCGGCACAGAAAGGTCCGAAATAAATTCTGTACTAAGCTTGAGAATAACTCCCGAACTAGGCATGCTAGAGAGACAAAATTTTTACCTGACTCTGCCTTGAATATCCTTGCATCCGAAAAATAATCTTTTAGCGTCGCGGAGGGCAAGCTTCATACCGGAAAAGACCAGAAGGTGGGGCTACTCCGAACGCTCCTCAAAAGCATCTCCAATGGGATTTGTGTATACACAGCTGTCAAAGAAACAAAGACAAAGTAAGGACGGTCAAATCACCCTCAGAATAATACTGGATTTTCACAAGTTTTACACCATTAGAAAGCCCGTCTCAAAGGCTCTCTCTTCCGTGAGTTTATATAAGGTGACAAGTTTGTAGGCGGGGCGAGCGTCCTGGAAGTAGGGCTGCCCGAAACACCACTGTAGTGCATGCCCACGTCATCGACAGTGAAAAAAAGCCGGCACAGAAAAGTCCGAAATAAATTATGTGCTAAGCTTGAGAATAACTTCCGGACTAGGCATGCTAGAGAAACAAAATTTGTACCTGACTCTGCCTTGAATATCCCCGCATCCGAAAATCAAACCTTTAGCGTCGCGGAGGGCAAGCTTCATACCGGAAAAGACCAGAAGGTGGGGCTACTCCGAACGCTCCTCAAAAGCATCTCCAATGGGATTTTTGTACACACAGCTGTCAAAGAAACAAAGACAAAGAAAGGACGGTCAAATCACCCTCAGAATAATACTGGATTTTCACAAGTTTTACACCATTAGAAAGCCCGTCCTAAAGGCTCTCTCTTCCGTGAGTTTATTTAAATTGACAATTTTGTAGGTGGGGCGAGCTTCCTGGAAGTAGGACTGCCCGAAACTCCATGTAGTACATGCCCATGTCATCGCCAGTGAGAAAAAGCCGGCACAGAAAGGTCCGAAATAAATTCTGTGCTAAGCTTGAGAATAACTCCCGAACTAGGCATGCTAGAGAGACAACATTTGTACCTGACTCTGCCTTGAATATCCCTGCATCCGAAAATCAAATTTTTAGCGTCGCGAGGGCAAGCTTCATACCGGAAAAGACCAGCAGGTGGGGCTACTCCGAACGCTCCTCAAAAGCATCTCCAATGGGATTTTTGTACACACAGCTGTCAAAGAAACAAAGACAAAGAAAGGACGGTCAAATCATCCTCAGAATAATACTGGATTTTCACAAGTTTTACACCATTAGAAAGCCCGTCCTAAAGGCTCTCTCTTCCGTGAGTTTCGTTAAGGTGACAATTTTGTTGGCGGGGCGAGCGTCCTGGAAGTAGGGCTGCCCGAAACTCCACTGTAGTACATGCCCAAGTCATGGCCAGTGAGAAAAAGCCGGCACAAAAAGGTCCGAAATAAATTCTGTGCTAAGCTTGAGAATAACTTCCGGACTAGGCATGCTAGAGAAACAAAATTTGTACCTGACTCTGCCTTGAATATCCCCGCATCCGAAAATCAAACCTTTAGCGTCGCGGAGGGCAAGCTTCATACCGGAAAAGACCAGAAGGTGGGGCTACTCCGAACGCTCCTCAAAAGCATCTCCAATGGGATTTTTGTACACACAGCTGTCAAAGAAACAAAGACAAAGAAAGGACGGTCAAATCATCTTCAGAATAATACTGGATTTTCACAAGTTTTACACCATTAGAAAGCCCGTCCTAAAGGCTCTCTCTTCCGTGAGTTTCGTTAAGGTGACAATTTTGTAGGCGGGGCGAGCGTCCTGGAAGTAGGGCTGCCCGAAACTCCACTGTAGTACATGCCCAAGTCATGGCCAGTGAGAAAAAGCCGGCACAGAAAGGTCCGAAATAAATTCTGTACTAAGCTTGAGAATAACTCCCGAACTAGGCATGCTAGAGAGACAAAATTTTTACCTGACTCTGCCTTGAATATCCTTGCATCCGAAAAATAATCTTTTAGCGCTGCGGAGGGAGAGCTTCATACCGGAAATGACCAGCAAGTGGGGCTACTCCGAACGCTCCTCTAAAGCATCTCCAATGGGATTTGTGTATACACAGCTGTCAAAGAAACAAAGACAAAGTAAGGACGGTCAAATCACCCTCAGAATAATACTGGATTTTCACAAGTTTTACACCATTAGAAAGCCCGTCTCAAAGGCTCTCTCTTCCGTGAGTTTATATAAGGTGACAAGTTTGTAGGCGGGGCGAGCGTCCTGGAAGTAGGGCTGCCCGAAACACCACTGTAGTGCATGCCCACGTCATCGACAGTGAAAAAAAGCCGGCACAGAAAAGTCCGAAATAAATTATGTGCTAAGCTTGAGAATAACTTCCGGACTAGGCATGCTAGAGAAACAAAATTTGTACCTGACTCTGCCTTGAATATCCCCGCATCCGAAAATCAAACCTTTAGCGTCGCGGAGGGCAAGCTTCATACCGGAAAAGACCAGAAGGTGGGGCTACTCCGAACGCTCCTCAAAAGCATCTCCAATGGGATTTTTGTACACACAGCTGTCAAAGAAACAAAGACAAAGAAAGGACGGTTAAATCATCTTCAGAATAATACTGGATTTTCACAAGTTTTACACCATTGGAAAGCCCGTCTCAAAGGCTCTCTCTTCCGTGAGTTTCGTTAAGGTGACAATTTTGTAGGCGGGGCGAGCGTCGTGGAAGTAGGGCTGCCCGAAACTCCACTGCAGTACATGCCCACGTCATCGCCATTGAGAAAAAGCCGGCACAGAAAGGTCCGAAATAAATTCTGTGCTAAGCTTGAGAATAACTCCCGAACTAGGCATGCTAGAGAGACAAAATTTGTACCTGACTCTGCCTTGAATATCCCTGCATCCGAAAAATAATCTTTTAGCGCTGCGGAGGGCAAGCTTCATACCGGAAATGACCAGCAGGTGGGGCTACTCCGAACGCTCCTCAAATACATCTCCAATGGGATATTTGTAAACACAGCTGTCAAAGAAACAAAGACAATGTAAGGACCGTCAAATCACCCCCAGAATAATAATGGATTTTCACAAATTTTACACCATTAAAAAGCCCGTCTCAAAGGCTCTCTCTTCCGTGAGTTAATATAACGTGACAAATTTGTAGGCGGGGCGAGCCTCCTGGAAGTTGGGCTGCCCGAAGTTCCACTGTAGTGCATGCCCACGTTATCGCCAGTGAGAAAAAGCCGGCACAGAAATGTTCGAAATTAATTCTGTGCTAAGCTTGAGAATAACTCCCGAACTAGGCATGCTAGAGAGACAAAGTTTGTATCTGACTCTGCCTTCAATATCCCTGCATCCGAAAATTAAACTTTTAGGGTCGCAGAGGGCAAGCTTCATACCGGAAATGACCAGCAGGTGGGGCTACTCCGAACGCTCCTCAAAAGTATCTCCAATGGGATTTTTGTACACACAGCTGTCAAAGAAACAAAGACAAAGTAAGAACGGTCAAATCACCCTTAGAATAATACTGGATTTTCAAAAGTTTTACACCATTGGAAAGCCCGTCTCAAAGGCTCTCTCTTCCGTGAGTTTATTTAAGGTGACAAATTTGTAGGCGGGGCGAGCATCCTGGAAGTAGGGCTGCCCGAAACTCCACTGTAGTGCATGCCCACGTCATCGCCAGTGAGAAAAAGCCGGCAAAGAAAGGTCCGAAATAAGATCTGTGCTAAGCTTGAGAATAACTCCCGAACTAGGCATGCTAGAGAGACAAAATATGTACCTGACTCTGCCTTGAATATCCCTGCATCCGAAAATCTAATTTTTAGTGTCGCGGAGGGCCAGCTTCATACCGGAAATGACCAGCAGGTGGGGCTACTCCGAACGCTCCTCAAAAGCATCTCCAATGGAATTTTTGTACACACAGCTGTCAAAGAAACAAAGACAAAGTAAAGACGGTCAAATCACCGTCTGAATAATACTGGATTTTCACAAGTTTTATACCATTAGAAAGCCCGTCTCAAAGGCTCTCTCTTCCGTGATTTTCGTTCAGGTGACAAGTTTGTAGGCGGGGCGAGCGTCCTGGAAGTAGGACTGCCCGAAACTCCATTGTAGTACATGCCCACGTCATCGCCAGTGAGAAAAAGCCGGCACAGAAAGGTCCGAAATAAATTCTGTGCTAAGCTTGAGAATAACTCCCGAACTAGGCATGCTAGAGAGACAACATTTGTACCTGACTCTGCCTTGAATATCCCTGCATCTGAAAATTAATCTTTTTGCGTCGCGGAGGGCAAGCTTCATACCGGAAATGACCAGCAGGTGGGCTTCTCCGAACGCTCCTCAAAAGCATCTCTAATGGGATTTTTGTACACACAGCTGTCAAAGAAACAAAGACAAAGTAAGGACGGTCAAATCACCCACAGATCAATACTGGATTTTTACAAGTTTTACACCATTAAAAAGCCCGTCTCAAAAGCTCCCTCTTCCGTGATTTTCGTTAAAGTGACAAGTTTGTAGGCGGGGCGAGCGTCCTGGAAGTAGGACTTCCCGAAACTCCACTGTAGTTCATGCCCACGTCATCGCCAGTGAGAAAAAGCCGGCACAGAAAGGTTCGAAATTAATTCTGTGCTAAGCTTGAGAATAACTCCCGAACAAGGCATGCTAGAGAGACAAAATTTGTACCTGACTCTGCCTTGAATATCCCTGCATCCGAAAAATAATCTTTTAGCGCTGCGGAGGGCAAGCTTCATACCGGAAATGACCAGCAGGTGGGGCTACTCCGAACGCTCCTCAAAAGCATCTCCAATGGGATTTTTGTACACACAGCTGTCAAAGAAACAAAGACAAAGTAAGGACGGTCAAATCACCCTCAGAATAAAACTGGATTTTCACAAGTTTTACACCATTAGAAAGCCCGTCTCAAAGGCCCTCTCTTCCGTGAGTTTATTTAAAGTGACAATTTTGTATGCGGGGCGAGCGTCCTGGAAGCAGGGCTGCCCGAAACTCCATTGTAGTACATGCCCAAGTCATCGCCAGTGAGAAAAAGCCGGCACAGAAAGGTCCGAAATAAGATCTGTGCTAAGCTTGAGAATAACTCCCGAACTAGGCATGCTAGAGAGACAAAATTTGTACCTGACTCTGCCTTAATTATCCCTGCATCCGAAAATTAAACCTTTAGCGTCGCGGAGGACAAGCTTCATACCGGAAATGACCAGCAGGTGGGCTACTCCGAACGCTCCTCAAAAGCATCTCCAATGGGATTTTTGTATATACAGCTGTCAAAGAAACAAAGACAAAGTAAGGCCGGTCAAATCACTCTCAGAATAATACTGGATTTTCACAATTTTTACACCATTAAAAAGCCCGTCTCAAAAGCTCCCTCTTCCGTGATTTTCGTTAAAGTGACAAGTTTGTAGGCGGGGCGAGCGTCCTGGAAGTAGGACTTCCCGAAACTCCACTGTAGTTCATGCCCACGTCATCGCCAGTGAGAAAAAGCCGGCACAGAAAGGTTCGAAATTAATTCTGTGCTAAGTTTGAGAATAACTCCCGAACAAGGCATGCTAGAGAGACAAAATTTGTACCTGACTCTGCCTTGAATATCCCTGCATCCGAAAAATAATCTTTTAGCGCTGCGGAGGGCAAGCTTCATACCGGAAATGACCAGCAGGTGGGGCTACTCCGAACGCTCCTCAAAAGCATCTCCAATGGGATTTTTGTACACACAGCTGTCAAAGAAACAAAGACAAAGTAAGGACGGTCAAATCACCTTCAGAATAAAACTGGATTTTCACAAGTTTTACAGCATTAGAAAGCCCGTCTCAAAGGCTCTCTCTTCCCTGATTTTCGTTAAGGTGACAAGTTTGTAGGCGGGGCGAGCGTCCTGGAAGTAGGGCTGCCCGAAACTCCACTGTAGTACATGCCCACGTCATCGCCAGTGAGAAAAAGCCGGCACAGAAAGGTTCGAAATAAATTCTGTGCTAAGCTTGAGAATAACTCCCGAACAAGACATGCTAGAGAGACAAAATTTGTACCTGACTCTGCCTTGAATATCCCTGCATCCGAAAAATAATCTTTTAGCGCTGCGGAGGGCAAGCTTCATACCGGAAATGACCAGCAGGTGGGGCTACTCCGAACGCTCCTCAAAAGCATCTCCAATGGCATTTTTGTATATACAGCTGTCAAAGAAACAAAGACAAAGTAATTAATAAGGACGGTCAAATCACTCTCAGAATAATACTGGATTTTCACAAGTTTGACACCATTAAAAGGCCCCTCTCACAAGCTCTCTCTTCTGTGAGTTTCGTTAAGGTGACAATTTTGTAGGTGGGGCAAAAATCGTCCTGGAAGTAGGACTGCCCGAAACTCCACTGTAGTACATGCCCACGTCATCGCCAGTGAGAAAAATCCGGCACAGAAAGGTCCGAAATAAATTCTGTGCTAAGCTTGAGAATAACTCCCGAACTAGGCATGCTAGAGAGACAAAATTTGTACCTGACTCTGCCTTGAATATCCCTGCATCCGAAAATCAAACTTTTAGTGTCGCGGAGGGCCAGCTTCATACCGGAAATGACCAGCAGGTGGGGCTACTCCGAACGCTCCTCAAAAGCATCTCTAATGGAATTTTTGTACACACAGCTGTCAAAGAAACAAAGACAAAGTAAGGACGGTCAAATCACCCTCAGAAAAATACTGGATTTTCACAAGTTTTACACCATTAGAAAGCCCGTCTCAAAAGCTCTCTCTTCCGTGAGTTTATTTAAGGTGACAAATTTGTAGGCGGGGCGAGCATCCTGGAAGTAGGGCTGCCCGAAACTCCACTGTATTGCATGCCCTTGTCATCGCCAGTGAGAAAAAGCCGGCACAGAAAGGTATGAAATAAATTATGTGCTAAGCTTGAGAATAACTCCCGAACTAGGCATGCTAGAGAGACAACATTTGTACCTGACTCTGCCTTGAATATCCCTGCATCCGAAAAATAATCTTTTAGCGCTGCGGAGGGCAAGCTTCATACCGGAAATGACCAGCAGGTGGGGCTACTCCGAACGCTCCTCAAAAGCATCTCCAATGGGATTTTTGTACACGCAGCTGTCAAAGAAACAAAGACAAAGTAAGGACGGTCAAATCACCCTCAGAATAATACTGGATTTTCACAAGTTTTACACCATTAAAAAACCCGTCTCAAAAGCTCTCTCTTCCGAGAGTTTCGTTAAGGTGACAATTTTGTAGGCGGGGCGAGCGTGCTGGAAGTAGGGCTGTCCGAAAATCCACTATCGCACATGCCCACGTCATCGCCAGTGAGAAAAAGCCGGCACAGAAAGGTCCGAATCAAATTCTGTGCTAAGCTTAAGAATAACTACGGAACAAGTCATGCTAGAGAGACAAAAATGTGTACCAGACTCTGCCTTGAATATCCCTGCATCCGAAAATGAAACTTTTAGCGTCGCGGAGGGCAAGCTTCATACCGGAAATGACCAGCAGGTGGTGCTACTCCGAACGCTCCTCAAAAGCATCTCCAATAAGATTTTTGTACACACAGCTGTCAAAGAAACAAAGACAAAGTAAGGACGGTCAAATCACCCTCAGAATAATACTGGATTTTCAAATGTTTTACACCATTAGAAACCCCGTCTCAAAAGCTCTCGCTTCCGAGAGTTTCGTTAAGGTGACAATTTTGTAGGCGGGGCGAGCGTCCTGGAAGTAGGGCTGCCCGAAAATCCACTGTAGCACATGCCCACGTCATCGCCAGTGAGAAAAAGCCGGCACTGAAAGGTCCGAATCAAATTCTGTGCTAGGCTTAAGAATAACTACGGAACAAGGCATGCCAGAGAGAAAAAAATGTGTACCAGACTCTGCCTTGAATATCCCTGCATCCGAAAATGAAACTTTTAGCGTCGCGGAGGGCAAGCTTCATACCGGAAATGACCAGCAGGTGGTGCTACTCCGAACGCTCCTCAAAAGCATCTCCAATAAGATTTTTGTACACACAGCTGTCAAAGAAACAAAGACAAAGTAAGGACGGTCAAATCACCCTCAGAATAATACTGGATTTTCACAAGTTTTACACCATTACAAAGCCCGTCTCAAAGGCTCTCTCTTCCGTGAGTTTCGATAAGGTGACAATTTTGTAGGCGGGGCGAGCGTCCTGGAAGTAGGGCTGCCCGAAACTCAACTGCAGTACATGCCCACGTCATCGCCAATGAGAAAAAGCCGGCACAGAAAGGTCGAAATAAATTCTGTGCTAAGCTTGAGAATAACTCCAGAACTAGGCATGCTACAGAGACAACATTTGTACCTGACTCTGCCTTGAATATCACTGCATCTGAAAATCAAACTTTTAGCGTCGTGGAGGTCAAGCTTCATACCGGAAATGACCAGCTGGTGGGGCTACTCCGAACGCTCCCTAAAAGCATCTCCAATGGGATTTATGTACACACAGCTGTCAAAGAAACAAAGACAAAGTAAGGACGGTCAAATCACCCTCAGAATAATACTGGATTTTCACAAGTTTTTAACCATTAGAAAGCCCGTCTCAAAGGCTCTCTCTTCCGTGAGTTTCGATAAGGTGACAATTTTGTAGGCGGGGCGAGCGTCCTGAAAGTAGGGCTGCCCGAAATTCCACTGTAGTACATGCCCACGTCATCGCCAGTGAGAAAAAGCCGGCACTGAAAGGTCCGAAATAAATGATGTGCTAAGCTCGATAATAACTCCCGAACTAGGCATGCTAGAGAGACAAAATTTGTACCTGACTCTGCCTTAAATACCCCCGGAACCGAAAATCAAACTTTTAGCGTCGCGGAGGGTAAGCTTCATACCGAACATGGCCAGCAGGTGGGGCTACTCCGAACGCTCCTCAAAAGCATCTCCAATGGGATTTTTCTACACACAGCTGTCAAAGAAACAAAGACAAAGTAAGGACGGTCAAATCATCCTCAGAATAATACTGGATTTTCACAAGTTTTTAACCATTAGAAAGCCCGTCTCAAAGGCCCTCTCTTCCGTGAGTTTCGATAAGGTGACAATTTTGTAGGCGGGGCGAGCGTCCTGAAAGTAGGGCTGCCCGAAACTGTACTGTAGTACATGCCCACGTCATCGCCAGTGAGAAAAAGCCGGCACTGAAAGGTCCGAAATAAATTCTGTGCTAAGCTCGATAATAACTCCCGAACTAGGCATGCTAGAGGGAAAAAAATGTGTACCAGACTCTGCCTTGAATATCCCTGCATCCGAAAATCAAATTTTTAGCGTCGCGGAGGGCAAGCTTCATACCGGAAATGACCAGCAGGTGGGGCTACTCCGAATGCTCCTGAAAAGCATCTCCAATGGGATTTTTCTACACACAGCTGTCGAAGAAACAAAGACAAAGTAAGGACGGTCAAATCACCCTCAGAATAATACTGGTTTTTCACAAGTTTTACACCATTAGAAAGCCCGTCTCAAAGGCTCTCTCTTCCGTGAGTTTCGATAAGGTGACAATTTTGTAGGCGGGGCAAGCGTCCTGAAAGTAGGGCTGCCCGAAATTCCACTGTAGTACATGCCCACGTCATCGCCAGTGAGAAAAAGCCGGCACGGAAAGGTCCGAAATAAATGATGTGCTAAGCTCGATAATAACTCCCGAACTAGGCATGGTAGAGAGACAAAATTTGTACCTGACTCTGCCTTAAATACCCCCGGAACCGAAAATCAAACTTTTAGCGTCGCGGAGGGTAAGCTTCATACCGAACATGGCCAGCAGGTGGTGCTACTCCGAACGCTCCTCAAAAGCATCTCCAATGGGATTTTTCTACACACAGCTGTCAAAGAAACAAAGACAAAGTAAGGACGGTCAAATCACCCTCAGAATAATACTGGATCTTCACAAGTTTTTAACCATTAGAAAGCCCGTCTCAAAGGCTCTCTCTTCCGTGAGTTTCGTTAAGGTGACATCTGTGTAGGTGGGGCGAGCGTCCTGGAAGTAGGGCTGTTCGAAACTCCACTGTAGTACATGCCCACGTCATCGCCAGTGAGAAAAAGCCGGCACAGAAAGGTCCGAAATAAATTCTGTGCTAAGCTTGAAAATAACTCCCGAACTAGGCTTGCTAGACAGACAACATTTGTACCTGACTCTGCCTTAAATACCCCCGCTTCCGAAAATCAAACTTTTAGCGTCGCGGAGGGTAAGCTTCATACCGAAAATGGCCAGCAGGTGGGGCTACTCCAAACGCTCCTCAAAAGCATCTCCAATGGGATTTTTGTACACACAGCTGTCAAAGAAACAAAGACAAAGTAAGGACGGTCAAATCACGCTCAGAATAATACTGGATTTTCACAAGTTTTACACCATTAGAAAGCCCGTCTCAAAGGCTCTCTGTTCCGTGAGTTTCGTTGAGGTGACAAATTTGTAGAAGGGGCGAGCGTCCTGGAAGTAGGGCTACCCGAAACTCAAAAGTACATGCCCACGTCATCGCCAGTGAGAAAAAGCCGGCACGGAAAGGTCCGAAATAAATTATGTGCTAAGCTTGAGAATAACTCCCAAACTACGCATGCTAGAGAGACAAAATTTGTACCAGACTCTGCCTTGAATATCCCTGCATTCGAAAATCAAACTTCTAGCGTCGCGGAGGGCAAGCTTCATACCGGAAATGACCAGCAGGTGGGGCTACTCCGAACGCTCCTCAAAAGCATCTCCAATTGGATTTTTGTACACACAGCTGTCAAAAAAAAAAGACAAAGTAAGGACGGTCAAATCACCCTCAGAATAATACTTGATTTTCACAAGTTTTACACCATTAGAAAGCCCGTCTCAAAGGCTCTCTCTTCCGTGAGTTTCGTTAAGGTGACCAGTTTGTAGGCGGGGCGAACGTCCTGGAAGTAGGGCTGCCCGAAACTCTACTGTAGTACATGCTCACGTCATCGCCAGTGAGAAAAAGCCGGCACAGAAAGGTCCGAAATAAATTCTGTGCTAAGCTTGAGAATAACTCCCGAACTAGGCATGCTAGAGAGACAAAATTTGTACTTGACTCTGCCTTGAATATCCCTGCATCCGAAAATTAAACTTTTAGCGTCGCGGACGGCAAGCTTCATACCGGAAATGACCAGCTGGTGGGGCTACTCCGAACGCTCCTCAATCATCTCCAATGGGATTTTCATACACACAGCTGTCAAAGAAACAAAGACAAACTATAGGACGGTCAAATCACCCTCAGAACAATTCTGGATAGTGACAAGTTTTACACCATTAAAAAGCCCGTCTCAAAGGCTCTCTCTTCCGTGAGTTTCGTTAAGGTGACAAGTTTGTAGGCGGGGCGAGCGTCCTCGAAGTAGGGCTGCCCGAAACTCCACTTTAGTACATGCCCATGTCATCGCCAGTGAGGAAAAGCCGGCACAGAAAGGTTCGAAATAAATTCTGTGCTAAGCTTGAGAATAACTCCCGAACTACGCATGCTAGAGAGACAAAAATTGTACCTGACTCTACCTTGAATATCCCTGCATCCGAAAAGCAAATTTTTAGCGTCGCGGAGGGCAAGCTTCATACCGGAAATGACCAGCAAGTGGGGCTACTCTGAACGCTCCTCAAAAGCATCTCCAATGGGATTTTTGTACACACAGCTGTCAAAGAAACAAAGACAAAGTAAGGACGGTCAAATCACCCTCAGAATAATACTGGATTTTCACAAGTTTTATACCATTAGAAAGCCCATCTCAAAGGCTGTCTATTCGGTGAGTTTCGTTAAGGTGACATTTTTGTAGGCGGGGCGATCGTCTGGGAAGTAGGGCTACCCGAAACTCCATAGTACATGCCCACGTCATCGCCAGTGAGAAAAAGCCGGCACAGAAAGGTCAGAAATAAATTATGTGCTAGGCTTGAGAATAATTCCAGAACTAGGCATGCTAGAGAGACAAAATTTGTACCTGACTCTGCCTTGAATATCCCTGCATCCGATAATTAAACTTTTAGGGTCGCGGAGGGCAAGCTTCATACCGGAAATGACCAGCAGGTGGGGCTACTCCGAATGCTCCTCAAAAGCATCTCCAATGGGATTTTTGTACACACAGCTGTCAAAGAAACAAAGACAAAGTAAGGACAGTCAAATCACCCTCAGAATAATACTGGATTTTCACAAGTTTTACACCATTAGAAAGCCCATCTCAAAAGCTGTCTCTTCCGTGAGTTTCCTTAAGGTGACATTTTTGTAGGCGGGGCTATCGTCTGGGAAGTAGGGCTACCCGAAACTCCATAGTACATGCCCACGTCATCGCCAGTGAGAAAAAACCTGGCACAGAAAGGTCCGAAATAAATTATGTGCTAGGCTTGAGAATAACTCCAGAACTAGGCATGCTAGAGAAACAAAATTTGTACCTGACTCTGCCTTGAATATCCCTGCATCCGATAATCAATCTTTTAGCGTCGCGGAGTGCAAGCTTCATACCGGAAATGACCAGCAGGTGGGGCTACCCCGAACGCTCCTCAAAAGCATCTCCAATGGGATTTTTGTACGCACAGCTGTCAAAGAAACAAAGACAAAGTAAGGACGGTCAAATCACCCTCTGATTAATACTGGATTTTCACAAGTTTTACCCCATTAGAAAGCCCGTCTAAAAGGCTCTCTCATCCGTGAGTTTATTTAAGGTGACAAATTTGTAGGCGGGGCGAGCGTCCTGGAAGTTAGGGCTGCCCAAACTCCACTGATGTGCATGCCAACGTCATCGCCAGTGAGAAAAAGCCGGCACAGAAAGGCATGAAATAAACTATGTGTTAAGCTTGAGAATAACTCCCGAACTAGGCATGCTAGAGAAACAAAATTTGTACCTGAGTCTGCCTTGAATATCCCTGCATCCGAAACTTAAATTTTTAGGGTCGCGGAGGGCAAGCTTCATACCGGAAATTACGAGCAGGTGGGGCTTCTTCGTACGCTCCTCCAAAGCATCTCCAATGGGATTTGTGTATACACAGCTTTCAAAGAAACAAAGACAAAGTAAGGACGGTGAAATCACCCTCAGAATAATACTGGATTTTCACAAGTTTTACACCATTAGAAAGCCCGTTTCAAAGGCTCTCTCTTCCGTGAGTTTATATAAGGTGACAAATTTGTAGGCGGGGCGAGCGTCCTGGAAGTAGGGCTGCCCGAAACACCACTGTAGCCCATGCCCACGTCATCGTCAGTGAGAAAAAGCCGGCATAGAAAGGTCCGAAATAAATTCTGTGCTAAGCTTGAGAATAACTCCCGAACTAGGCATGCTAGAGAGACAACATTTGTACCTGACTCTGCCTTGAATATCCCTGCATCCGAAAATCAAACTTGTGAGGTCGCGGAGGGCAAGCTTCATACCGGAAATGACCAGAAGGTGGGGCTACTCCGAACGCTCCTCAAAAGCATCTCCAATGGGATTTTTGTACACACAGCTGTGAAAGAAACAAAGACAAAGTAAGGACGGTCAAATGACCCTCAGAACAATACTGGATTTTCACAAGTTTTACACCATTAGAAAGCCCGTATCAAAGGCTCTCTCTTCCGTGAGTTTATTTAAGGTGACAAATTTGTAGGCGTGGTGAGGGTCCTGGAAGTTAGGGCTGCCCGAAACTCCACTGATGTGCATGCCAACGTCATCGCCAGTGAGAAAAAGCCGGCACAGAAAGGTCCGAAATAAATTATGTGTTAAGCTTGAGAATAACTCCCGAACTAGGCATGCTAGAGAAACAAAATTTGTACCTGACTCTGCCTTGAATATCCCTGCATCCGAAACTTAAATTTTTAGGGTCGCGGAGGGCAAGCTTCATACCGGAAATTACGAGCAGGTGGGGCTTCTTCGAACGCTCATCCAAAGCATCTCCAATGGGATTTGTGTATACACAGCTTTCAAAGAAACAAAGACAAAGTAAGGACGGTGAAATAACCCTCAGAATAATACTGGATTTTCACAAGTTTTACACCATTAGAAAGCCCGTTTCAAAGGCTCTCTCTTCCGTGAGTTTATATAAGGTGACAAATTTGTAGGCGGGGCGAGCGTCCTGGAAGTAGGGCTGCCCGAAACACCACTGTAGCCCATGCCCACGTCATCGTCAGTGAGAAAAAGCCGGCATAGAAAGGTCCGAAATAAATTCTGTGCTAAGCTTGAGAATAACTCCCGAACTAGGCATGCTAGAGAGACAACATTTGTACCTGACTCTGCCTTGAATATCCCTGCATCCGAAAATCAAACTTGTGAGGTCGCGGAGGGCAAGCTTCATACCGGAAATGACCAGCAGGTGGGGCTACTCCGAACGCTTCTCAAAAGCATCTCCAATGGGATTTTTGTACACACAGCTGTGAAAGAAACAAAGACAAAGTAAGGACGGTCAAATGACCCTCAGAACAATACTGGATTTTCACAAGTTTTACACCATTAGAAAGCCCGTCTCAAAGGCTCTCTCTTCCGTGAGTTTATTTAAGGTGACAAATTTGTAGGCGTGGCGAGGGTCCTGGAAGTTAGGGCTGCCCGACACTCCACTGATGTGCATGCCAACATTATCGCCAGTGAGAAAAAGCCGGCACAGAAAGGTCCGAAATAAATTATGTGTTAAGCTTGAAAATAACTCCCGAACTAGGCATGCTAGAGAAACAAAATTTGTACCTGACTCTGCCTTGAATATCCCTGCATCCGAAAATTTAACTTTTAGGGTCGCGGAGGGCAAGCTTCATACCGAAAATGACCAGCAGGTGGGGCTACTCCGAACGCTCCTCTAAAGCATCTCCAATGGGATTTGTGTATACACAGCTGTCAAAGAAACAAAGACAAAGTAAGGACGGTCAAATCACCCTCAGAATAATACTGGATTTTTACAAGTTTTACACCATTAGAAAGCCCGTCTCAAAGGCTCTTTCTTCCGTGAGTTTATATAAGGTGACAAGTTTGTAGGCGGGGCGAGCGTCCTGGAAGTAGGGCTGCCCGAAACACCACTGTAGTGCATGCCCACGTCATCGACAGTGAAAAAAGCCGGCACAGAAAAGTCCGAAATAAATTCTGTGCTAAGCTTGAGAATAACTTCCGGACTAGGCATGCTAGAGAAACAAAATTTGTACCTGACTCTGCCTTGAATATCCCCGCATCCGAAAAAAAATCTTTTAGCGCTGCGGAAGGAGAGCTTCATATCGGAAATGACCAGCAGGTGGGGCTACTCCGAACCCTCCTCAAAAGCATCTCCAATGGGATTTTTGTACACACAGCTGTCAAAGAAACAAAGACAAAATAAGGACGGTCAAATGACCCTCAGAATAAAACTGGATTTTCACAAGTTTTACACCATTAGAAAGCCCGTCTCAAAGGCTCTCTCTTTCGTGAGTTTCGTTAAGGTGACAATTTTGTAGGCGGGGCGAGCGTCGTGGAAGTAGGGCTGCCCGAAACTCCACTGCAGTACATGCCCACGTCATCGCCAGTGAGAAAAAGCCGGCACAGAAATGTCCGAAATAAATTCTGTGCTAAGCTTGAGAATAACTCCCGAACTAGGCATGCTAGAGAGACAACATTTGTACCTGACTCTGCCTTGAATATCCCTGCATCCGAAAATCAAACTTGTGAGGTCGCGGAGGGCAAGCTTCATACCGGAAATGACCAGCAGGTGGGGCTACTCCGAACGCTTCTCAAAAGCATCTCCAATGGGATTTTTGTACACACAGCTGTGAAAGAAACAAAGACAAAGTAAGGACGGTCAAATGACCCTCAGAACAATACTGGATTTTCACAAGTTTTACACCATTAGAAAGCCCGTCTCAAAGGCTCTCTCTTCCGTGAGTTTATTTAAGGTGACAAATTTGTAGGCGTGGCGAGGGTCCTGGAAGTTAGGGCTGCCCGACACTCCACTGATGTGCATGCCAACATTATCGCCAGTGAGAAAAAGCCGGCACAGAAAGGTCCGAAATAAATTATGTGTTAAGCTTGAAAATAACTCCCGAACTAGGCATGCTAGAGAAACAAAATTTGTACCTGACTCTGCCTTGAATATCCCTGCATCCGAAAATTTAACTTTTAGGGTCGCGGAGGGCAAGCTTCATACCGAAAATGACCAGCAGGTGGGGCTACTCCGAACGCTCCTCTAAAGCATCTCCAATGGGATTTGTGTATACACAGCTGTCAAAGAAACAAAGACAAAGTAAGGACGGTCAAATCACCCTCAGAATAATACTGGATTTTTACAAGTTTTACACCATTAGAAAGCCCGTCTCAAAGGCTCTTTCTTCCGTGAGTTTATATAAGGTGACAAGTTTGTAGGCGGGGCGAGCGTCCTGGAAGTAGGGCTGCCCGAAACACCACTGTAGTGCATGCCCACGTCATCGACAGTGAAAAAAGCCGGCACAGAAAAGTCCGAAATAAATTCTGTGCTAAGCTTGAGAATAACTTCCGGACTAGGCATGCTAGAGAAACAAAATTTGTACCTGACTCTGCCTTGAATATCCCCGCATCCGAAAAATTATCTTTTAGCGCTGCGGAAGGAGAGCTTCATATCGGAAATGACCAGCAGGTGGGGCTACTCCGAACCCTCCTCAAAAGCATCTCCAATGGGATTTTTGTACACACAGCTGTCAAAGAAACAAAGACAAAATAAGGACGGTCAAATGACCCTCAGAATAAAACTGGATTTTCACAAGTTTTACACCATTAGAAAGCCCGTCTCAAAGGCTCTCTCTTTCGTGAGTTTCGTTAAGGTGACAATTTTGTAGGCGGGGCGAGCGTCGTGGAAGTAGGGCTGCCCGAAACTCCACTGCAGTACATGCCCACGTCATCGCCAGTGAGAAAAAGCCGGCACAGAAATGTCCGAAATAAATTCTGTGCTAAGCTTGAGAATAACTCCCGAACTAGGCATGCTAGAGAGACAACATTTGTACCTGACTCTGCCTTGAATATCCCTGCATCCGAAAATCAAACTTGTGAGGTCGCGGAGGGCAAGCTTCATACCGGAAATGACCAGCAGGTGGGGCTACTCCGAACGCTTCTCAAAAGCATCTCCAATGGGATTTTTGTACACACAGCTGTGAAAGAAACAAAGACAAAGTAAGGACGGTCAAATGACCCTCAGAACAATACTGGATTTTCACAAGTTTAACACCATTAGAAAGCCCGTCTCAAAGGCTCTCTCTTCCGTGAGTTTATTTAAGGTGACAAATTTGTAGGCGGGGCGAGGGTCCTGGAAGTTAGGGCTGCCCGACACTCCACTGATGTGCATGCCAACATTATCGCCAGTGAGAAAAAGCCGGCACAGAAAGGTCCGAAATAAATTATGTGTTAAGCTTGAAAATAACTCCCGAACTAGGCATACTAGAGAAACAAAATTTGTACCTGACTCTGCCTTGAATATCCCTGCATCCGAAAATTTAACTTTTAGGGTCGCGGAGGGCAAGCTTCATACCGAAAATGACCAGCAGGTGGGGCTACTCCGAACGCTCCTCTAAAGCATCTCCAATGGGATTTGTGTATACACAGCTGTCAAAGAAACAAAGACAAAGTAAGGACGGTCAAATCACCCTCAGAATAATACTGGATTTTTACAAGTTTTACACCATTAGAAAGCCCGTCTCAAAGGCTCTTTCTTCCGTGAGTTTATATAAGGTGACAAGTTTGTAGGCGGGGCGAGCGTCCTGGAAGTAGGGCTGCCCGAAACACCACTGTAGTGTATGCCCACGTCATCGCCAGTGAGAAAAAGCCGGCACAGAAATGTCCGAAATAAATTCTGTGCTAAGCTTGAGAATAACTCCCGAACTAGGCATGCTAGAGAGACAACATTTGTACCTGACTCTGCCATGAATATCCCTGCATCCGAAAATCAAACTTTTGAGGTCGCGGAGGGCAAGCTTCATACCGGAAATGACCAGCAGGTGGGGCTACTCCGAACGCTCCTCAAAAGCATCTCCAATGGGATTTTTGTACACACAGCTGTGAAAGAAACAAAGACAATGTAAGGACCGTCAAATCAGCCCCAGAATAATAATGGATTTTCACAAGTTTTACACCATTAAAAAGCCCGTCTCAAAGGCTCTCTCTTCCGTGAGTTTATATAAGGTGACAAATTTGTAGGCGGGGCGAGCGTCCTGGAAGTAGCGCTGCCCGAAACTCCACGGTAGTGCATGCCCACGTTATCGCCAGTGAGAAAAAGCCGGCACAGAAAGGTCCATAATAAATTATGTGCTAAGCTTGAGAATAACTCCCGAACTAGGCATGCTAGAGAGACAAAGTTTGTATCTGACTCTGCCTTCAATATCCCTGCATCCGAAAATCAACTTTTTAGGGTCGCAGAGGGCAAGCTTCATACCGGAAATGACCAGCAGGTGGGGCTACTCCGAACGCTCCTCAAAAGTATCTCCAATGGGATTTTTGTACACACAGCTGTCAAAAAAAAACAAAGACAAAGTAAGGACGGTCAAAGCACCCTCAGAATAATACTGGATTTTTACAAGTTTTACACCATTAGAAAACCCGTCTCAAAAGCTCTCTCTTCCATGAGTTTCGTTAAGGTGACAATTTTGTAGGGGGCGAGCGTCCTGGAAGTAGGGCTGCCCGAAACTCCACTGTAGTACATGCCCACGTCATCGCCAGTGAGAAAAAGCCGGCACAGAAAGCTCGGAAATAAATTATGTGCTAAGCTTGAGAATAACTCCCGAACTAGGCATGCTAGAGAGACAAAATTTGTACCTGACTCTGCCTTATATATTCCTGCATCCGAAAATCAAACTTTTAGCGTCGCGGAGGGCAAGCTTCATACCGGAAATGACCAGCAGGTGGGGCTACTCCGAACGCTCCTCAAAAGCTCAAAAGGGATTTTTGTACACACAGCTGTCAAAGAAACAAAGACATAGTAAGGACGGTAAAATCACCCTCAGAATAATACTGGATTTTCACAAGTTTTACACCATTAGAAAGCCCGTCTCAAAGGCTCTCTCTTCCGTGAGCTTCGTTAAGGTGACAATTTTGTATAAGGGGCCAGCGTCCTGGAAGTAGGGCTGCCCGAAACTCTACTGTAGTACATGCCCACTTCATCGCCAGTGAGAAAAAGCCGGCACAGAAAGGTCAGAAATAAATTATGTGCTATGCTTCAGAATAACTCCCGAACTAGGCATTCTAGAGAGGCAAAATTTGTACCTGACTCTGCCTTGAATATCCCTGCATCCGAAAATCAAACTTTTAGCGTCGTGGAGGGCAAGCTTTATACCGAAAATGACCAGAAATTGGGGCTACTCCGAACGCTCCTCAAAAGCATCTCCAATGGGATTTTTGTGCACACAGCTGTCAAAGAAACAATGACAAAGTAAGGACGGTCAAATCACCCTCAGAATAATACTGGATTTTCACAAGTTTTACACCATTAGAAAGCCCGTCTCAAAGGCTCTCTCTTCCATGAGCTTCGTTAAGGTGACAATTTTGTAGAAGGGGCGAGCGTCCTGGAAGTAGGGCTGCCCCAAAATCCAGTGTAGTACATGTCCACGTCATCGCCAGTGAGAAAAAGCAGGCACAGAAAGGTCAGAAATAAATTATGTGCTAAGCTTGAGAATATCTCCCGAACTAGGCATTCTAGAGAGACAAAATTTGTACCTGACTCTGCCTTCAATATCCCTGCATCCGAAAATCAAACTTTCAGCGTCGCGGAGGGCAAGCTTTATACCGGAAATGATCAGCAGGTGGGGCTACTCCGAACGCTCCTCAAAAGCTCAAAAGGGATTTTTGTACACACAGCTGTCAAAAAAAACTAAGACAAAGTAAGGACGGTCAAATCACACTCAGAATAATACTGGATTTTCACAAGTTTTACACCACTAGAAAACCCGTCTCAAAGGCTCTCTCTTCCGTGAGTTTCGTTAAGGTGACAAGTTTGTAGGTGGGTCGAGCGTCCTGGAAGTAGGGCTGCCCGAAACTACACTGTAGTACATGCCAACGTCATCGCAAGTGAGAAAAAGCCGGCACAGAAAGGTCCGAAATAAATTCTGTGCTAAGCTTGAGAATAACTCCCGAACTAGGCATGCTAGAGAGACAAAATTTGTACCTGACTCTGCCTTATATATTCCTGCATCCGAAAATCAAACTTTTCGCGTCGCGGAAGGCAAGCTTCATACCAGAAATGACCAGCAGGTGGGGCTACTCCAAACGCTCCCCAAAAGCATCTCCAATGGGATTTTTGTACACACAGCTGTCAAAGAAACAAAGACAAAGTAAGGACGGTCGAATCACCCTCGAATAATATTGGATTTTCACAAGTTTTACACCATTAAAAAGCCCGTCTCAAAGGCTCTCTCTTACATGAGCTTCGTTCAGGTGACAATTTTGTAGAAGGGGCGAGCGTCCTGGAAGTAGGGCTGCCCGAAATTCCATTGTAGTACATGTCCACGTCATCGCCAGTGAGAAAAAGCAGGCACAGAAAGGTCCGGAATAAATTCTGTGCTAAGCTTGAGAATAACTCCCGAACTAGGCATGCTAGAGAGACAAAATTTGTACCTGACTCTGCCTTGAATATCCCTGCATCCAAAAAGCAAAATTTTTAGCGTCGCGGAGGGCAAGCTTCATACCGGAAATGACCAGCAGGTGGGGCTACACCGAATGCTCCTCAAAAGCATCTCCAATGGGATTTTTGTACACACAGCTGTCGAAGAAACAAAGACAAAGTAAGGACGGTCAAATCACCCTCAGAATAATACTGGATTTTCACAAGTTTTACACCATTAGAAAGCCCGTGTCAAAGGCTCTCTCTTCCGTGAGTTTCGTTAAGGTGACAATTGTGTAGGCGGGGTGAGCGTCCTGGAAGTAGGGCTGCCCGAAACTCCACTATAGTACATGCCCACGTCATCGCAAGTGAGAAAGAGCCGGCACAGAAAGGTCCGGAATAAATTCTGTGCTAAGCTTGAAAATAACTCCCGAAGTAGGCATGCTAGAGAGAAAAAAATTTGTACCTGACTCTGCCTTGAATATCCCTGCATCCAAAAAGCAAAATTTTTAGCGTCGCGGAGGGCAAGCTTCATACCGGAAATGACCAGCAGGTGGGGCTACTCCGAATGCTCCTCAAAAGCATCTCCAATGGGATTTTTGTACACACAGCTGTTGAAGAAACAAAGACAAAGTAAGGATGGTCAAATCACCCTCAGAATAATACTGGATTTTCACAAGTTTTACACCATTAGAAAGCCCGTGTCAAAGGCTCTCTCTTCCGTGAGTTTCTTTAAGGTGACAATTGTGTAGGCGGGGCGAGCGTCCTGGAAGTAGGGCAACCCGAAACTCCATAGTACATGCCCACGTCATCGCCAGTGAGAAAAAGCCGGCACAGAAAGGTCCGAAATAAATTCTGTGCTAAGCTTGACAATAACTCCCGAACTAGGCATGCTAGAGAAACAAAATTTGTACCTGACTCTGCCTTGAATATCCCTGCATCCGAAAATCAAACTTTTAGCGTCGCAGAGGGCAAGCTTCATACCGGAAATGATTAGCAGGTGGGGCTTCTCCGAACGCTCCTCAAAAGCATCTCCAATGGGATTTTTGTACACACAGCTGTCAAAGAAACAAAGACAAAGTAAAGACGGTCAAATCACCCTCAGAATAATACTGGATTCTCACAAGTTTTACACCATTAAAAAACCCGTCTCAAAGGCTCTCTCTTCCGTGAGTTTTGTTAAGGTGACAATTTTGTAGGCGGGGCGAGCATCCTGGAAGTAGGGCTGCCCGAAACTGCACTTTAGTACATGCCCATGTCATCGCCATTGAGAAAAAGCCGGCACAGAAAGGTCCGAAATAAATTATGTGCTAAGCTTGAGTTTTGTTACGGTGACCATTTTGTAGGCGGGGCGAGCGTCCTGGAAGTAGGGCTGCCCGAAACTCCACTGTAGCACATGCCCACGTCATCGCCAGTGAGAAAAAGCCGGTACAGAAAGGTCCGAATCAAATTCTGTGCTAAGCTTAAGAATAACTCCCGAACTAGGCATGCTAGAGAGAAAAAATGTGTACCAGACTCTGCCTTGAATATCCCTGCATCCGAAAATCAAACTTTTTGCGTCGCGGAGGGCAAGCTTTATACCGGAAATGACCAGCAGGTGGGGCTACTCCGAACGCTCCTCAAAAGCATCTCCAATGGGATTTTTGTATACACAGCTGTCGAAGAAACAAAGACAAAGTAAGGATGGTCAAATCACCCTCAGAATAATACTGGATTTTCACAAGTTTTACACCATTAGAAAGCCCGTCTCAAAGGCTCTCTCTTCCGTGAGTTTCGTTAAGGTGACAATTTTGTAGGCGGGCGAGCGTCCTGGAAGTAGGGCTGCCCGAAACTCTAATGTAGTACATGCCCACGTCATCGCCAGTGAGAAAAAGCCGGCACAGAAAGGTCCGAAATAAATTATCTGCTAAGCTTGAGAATAACTCCCGAACTAGGCATGCTAGAGAGACAAAATTTGTACCAGACTCTGCCTTGAATATCCCTGCATCCGAAAATCAAACTTTTAGCGTCGCGGACGGCAAGCTTCATACCGGAAATGACCAGCAGGTGGGGCTACTCCGAACCCTTCTCAATCATTTTCAATGGGATTCTTGTACACACAGCTGTCAAAGAAACAAAGACAAACTGTAGGACGGTCAAATCACCCTCAGAATAATTCTGGATTTTCACAAGTTTTACACCATTAGAAAGCCCGTCTCAAAGGTTCTCTCTTCCGTCAGTTTCGTTAAGGTGACAATTTTGTAGAAGGGGCGAGCGTCCTGGAAGTAGGGCTGCCCGAAACTCCACTGTAGTACATGCCCACGTCATCGCCAGTGAGAAAAAGCCGGCACAGAAAGGTCCGAAATAAATTATGTGATAAGCTTGATAATAACTCCCGAACTAGGCATGCTAGAGAGACAAAATTTGTTCTTGACTCTGCCTTGAATATCCCTGCATCCAAAAAGCAAAATTTTTAGCGTCGCGGAGGGCAAGCTTCATACCGGAAATGACCAGCAGGTGGGGCTACTCCGAATGCTCCTCAAAAGCATCTCCAATGGGATTTTTGTACACACAGCTGTCGAAGAAACAAAGACAAAGTAAGGACGGTCAAATCACCCTCAGAATAATACTGGATTTTCACAAGTTTTACACCATTAGAAAGCCCGTGTCAAAGGCTCTCTCTTCCGTGAGTTTCGTTAAGGTGACAATTGTGTAGGCGGGGCAAGCGTCCTGGAAGTAGGGCAACCCGAAACTCCATAGTACATGACCACGTCATCGCCAGTGAGAAAAAGCTGGCACGGAAAGGTCCGAAATAAATTCTGTGCTAAGCTTGAGAATAACTCCCGAACTAGGCATGCTAGAGAAACAAAATTTGTACCTGACTCTGCCTTGAATATCCCTGCATCCGAAAATCAAACTTTTCGCGTCGCAGAGGGCAAGCTTCATACCGGAAATGATTAGCAGGTGGGGCTTCTCCGAACGCTTCTCAAAAGCATCTCCAATGGGATTTTTGTACACACAGCTGTCAAAGAAACAAAGACAAAGTAAAGACGGTCAAATCACCCTCAGAATAATACTGGATTCTCACAAGTTTTACACCATTAAAAAACCCGTCTCAAAGGCTCTCTCTTCCGTGAGTTTTGTTAAGGTGACAATTTTGTAGGCGGGGCGAGCATCCTAGAAGTAGGGCTGCCCGAAACTGCACTTTAGTAAATGCCCACGTCATCGCAATTGAGAAAAAGCCGGCACAGAAAGGTCCGAAATAAATTATGTGCTAAGCTTGAGTTTTGTTAAGGTGACCATTTTGTAGGCGGGGCGAGCGTCCTGGAAGTAGGGCTGCCCGAAACTCCACTGTAGCACATGCCCACGTCATCGCCAGTGAGAAAAAGCCGGTACAGAAAGGTCCGAATCAAATTCTGTGCTAAGCTTAAGAATAACTACGGAACTAGGCATGCTAGAGAGAAAAAATGTGTACCAGACTCTGCCTTGAATATCCCTGCATCCGAAAATCAAACTTTTAGCGTCGCGGAGGGCAAGCTTTATACCGGAAATGACCAGCAGGTGGGGCTAATCCGAACGCTCCTCAAAAGCATCTCCATGGGATTTTTGTATACACAGCTGTCGAAGAAACAAAGACAAAGTAAGGACGGTCAAATCACCCTCAGAATAACACTGGCTTTTCACAAGTTTTACGCCATTAGAAAGCCCGTCTCAAAGGCTCTCTCTTCCGTGAGTTTCGTTAAGGTGACAATTTTGTAGGCGGGGCGAGCGTCCTGGAAGTAGGGCTGCCTCAAACTCCACTGTAGTACAGGCCCACGTCATCACAAGTGAGAAAAAGCCGGCACAGAAAGGTCAGAAATAAATTATGTGCTAAGCTTGAGAATAACTCCCGAACTAGGCATGCTAGAGAGACAAAATTTGTACCTGGCTCTGCCTTGAATATCCCTGCATCCGAAAATTAAACTTTTAGTGTCGCGGAGGGCAAGCTTCATACCGGAAATGATCAGCTGGTGGGGCTACTCCGAACCCTTCTCAATCATTTTCAATGGGATTCTTGTACACACAGCTGTCAAAGAAACAAAGACAAACTGTAGGACGGTCAAATCACCCTCAGAATAATATTGGATTTTCACAAGTTTTACACCATTAGAAAGCCCGTCTCAAAGGCTCTCTCTTCCGTGAGTTTTGTTAAGGTGACAATTTTGTAGGCGGGGCGAGCGTCCTGGAAGTAGGGCTGCTCGTAACTCCACTGTAGTCAAGGCCCACGTCATCACCAGTGAGAAAAAGCCTGCACAGAAAGGTCCGAAATAAATTCTGTGCTAAGCTTGAGAATAACTCCCGAACTAGGCATGCTAGAGAGACAAAATTTGTACCTGACTCTGCCTTGAATATCCCTGAATCCGAAAATTAAAATTTTAGCTTCGCGTACGGCAAGCTTCGTACCGGAAATGACCAGCTGGTGGGGCTACTCCGAGCGCTCCTCAATCATCTCCTATGGGATTTTTGTACACACAGCTGTCAAAGAAACAAAGACAAAGTAAGAACGGTCAAATCACTCTCAGAATAATACTGGATTTTCACAAGTTTTACACCATTAAAAAAACCTCTCTCACAGGCTCTTTCTTCCGTGAGTTTCGTTAAAGTGACAATTTTGTAGGCGGGGCGAGCGTCCTTGAAGTAGGGCTGCCCGAAATTCCACTGTAGTACATGCCCAGGTCTTCGCCAGTGAGAAAAAGCCGGCACATAAAGGTCCGAAATAAATTCTGTGCTAAGCTTGAGAATAACTCCCGAATTAGGCATGCTAGAGAGACAGAATTTGTACCTGACTCTGCCTTGAATATCCCTGCATCAGAAAATCAAACTTTTAGCGTCGCGGACGGCAAGCTTCATACCGGAAATGAGGAGCTGGTGGGGCTACTCCGAACGCACCTCAAAAGTATCTCAAATGGGATTTTTGTACACACAGCTGTCAAAGAAACAAAGACAAAGTAAGGACGGTCAAATCACTCTCAGAATAATACTGGATTTTCACAAGTTTTACACCATTAAAAAGCCCCTCTCACAAGCTCTCTCTTCCGTGAGTTTCGTTAAGGTGACAATTTTGTAGGTTGGGCAAAAATCGTCCTGGAAGTAGGGCTGCCAGAAACTCCACTGTAGTACATGCCCACGTCAACGCCAGTGAGAAAAAGCCGGCACAGAAAGGTCCGAAATAAATTTTGTGCTAAGCTTGAGAATAACTCCCGAATTAGGCAAGTTAGAGAGACAAAATTTGTACCTGACTCTGGCTTAAATATCCCTGCATCCGAAAATCGAATTTTAAGCGTCGCGGAGGGCAAGCTTCATACCGGAAACGACCAGCAGGTGGGGCTACTCCAAACGCTCCTCAAAATCCTCTCCAATTGGATTGTTGTACACACAGCTGTCAAAGAAACAAAGACAAAGTAAGGACGGTCAAATCACCCTCAGAATAATACTAGATTTTCACAAGTTTTACACCATTAGAAAGCCCGTCTCAAAGGCTCTCTCTTCCGTGAGTTTCGTTAAGGTGACAATTTTGTAGGCGGGGCTAGCGTCCTGGAAGTAGGGCTGCCCGAAACTCCACTGTAGTACATGCACACGTCATTGCAAGTGAGAAAAAGCCGGCACAGAAATGTGCGAAATAAATTATGTGCTAAGCTTGAGAATAACTCCCGAACTAGGCATGCTAGAGAGACAAAATTTGTACCTGACTCTGCCTTGAATATCCCTGCATCCGTAAATCAAATTTTTAGCGTCGCGGGGGGCAAGCTTCATATTGGAAATGACCAGCAGGTGGGGCTACTCCGAACGCTCCTCAAAAGCATCTCCAATGGGATTTCTGTACACACAGCTGCCTAAGAAACAAAGACAAAGTAAGGACGGTCAAATTACCCTCAGAATAATACTGGATTTTCACAAGTTTTACACCATTAGAAAGCCCGTCTCAAAGGCTCTCTCTTCCGTGAGTTTTATTAAGGTGACTTATTTGTAGGCGGGGCTAGCGTCCTGGAAGTAGGGCTGCCCGAAACTCCACTGTAGTACATGCCCACGTCATCGCCAGTGAGAAAAAAGCCGGCACAGAAAGGTCCGAAATAAAGTCTGTGCTAAGCTTGAGAATAACTCCCGAATTAGGCATGTTAGAGAAACAAAATTTGTACCTGACTCTGCCTTAAATATCCCTGCATCCGAAAATCAAATTTTAAGCGTCGCGGAGGGCAAGCTTCATACCGGAAACGACCATCAGGTGGGGCTACTCCAAACGCTCCTCAAAATCCTCTCCAATTGGATTGTTGTACACACAGCTGTCAAAGAAACAAAGACAAAGTAAGGACGGACAAATCACCCTCAGAATAATACTGGATTTTCGCACGTATTACACCATTAGAAAGCCCGTCTCAAGGGCTCTCTCTTCCGTGAGTTTCGTTAAGGTGACAAATTTGTAGGCGGGGCGAGCGTGCTGGAAGTAGGGCTGCGCGAAACTGGACTGAAGTACATGTCCACGTCATCGCCAGTGAGAAAAAGCCGGCACAGAAATGTGCGAAATAAATTATGTGCTAAGCTTGAGAATTACTCCCGAACTAGGCATGCTAGAGAGACAAAATTTGTACCTGACTCTGTCTTGAATATCCCTGCATCCGAAAATCAAACTTTTAGCGTCGCGGGGGGCAAGCTTCATATCGGAAATGACCAGCAGGTGGGGCTACTCCGAACGCTCCTCAAAAGCATCTCCAATTGGATTTCTGTACACACAGCTGCCTAAGAAACAAAGACAAAGTAAGGACGCTCAAATTACCCTAGAATAATACTGGATTTTCACAAGTTTTACACCATTAGAAAGCCCTTCTCAAAGGCTCTCTCTTCCGTGAGCTTCGTTAAGGTGACAATTTTGTAGAAGGGGCGAGCGTCCTGGAAGTAGGGCTGCCCGAAACTCCACTGTAGTACTTGAACACGTCATCGCCAGTGAGAAAAAGCCGGCACAGAAAGGTCAGAAATAAATTCTGTGCTAAGCTTGAGAATAACTTCCGAACTAGGCATTCTAGAGAGAAAAAATTTGTACCTGACTCTGCCTTGAATATCCCTGCATCCGAAAATCAAACTTTTAGCGTCGCGGAGGGCAAGCTTTATACCGGAAATGACCAGAAGGTGGGGCTACTCCGAACGCTCCTCAAAAGCATCTCCAATGGGATTGTTGTACTCACAGCTGTCAAAGAAACAAAGACAAAGTAAGGACGGTCAAATCACCCTCTGAATAATACTGGATTTTCAAAAGTTTTGCACCATTGGAAAGCCCGTCTCAAAGGCTATTTCTTCCGTGAGTTTCGTTAAGGTGAGCATTTTGTAGGCGGGGCGAGCGTCCTGGAAGTAGGGCTGCCCGAAACTCCACTGTAGCACATGCCCACGTCATCGCCAGTGAGAAAAAGCCGGCACAGAAAGGTCCGAAATAAATTCTGTGCTAAGCTTAAGAATAACTACGGAACTAGGCCGGCTAGAGAGAAAAAATGTGTACCTGACTCTGCCTTGAATATCCCTGCATCCGAAAATCAAACTTTTAGCGTCGCGGAGGGCAAGCTTCATACCGGAAATGACCAGCAGGTGGGGCTACCCCGAACGCTCCTCAAAAGCATCTCCAATAGAATTTTTGTACGCACAGCTGTAAAAGCAACAAAGACAAAGTAAGGACGGTCAAATCACCCTCAGAATAATACTGGATTTTCACAAGTTTTAAACCATTAGAAAGCCCGTCTCAAAGGCTATTTCTTCCGTGAGTTTCGTTAAGGTGACAATTTTGTAGGCGGGGCGAGCGTTCTAAAAGTTAGGGCTGCCCGAAACTCCACTGTAGTACATGCCCACGTCATCGCCAGCGAGAAAAAGCCGGCGCAGAAAGGTCCGAAATAAATTCTGTGCTAAGCTTAAAAATAACTCCAGAACTAGGCATGCTAGAGAGAAAAAATGTGTACCTGACTCTGCCTTGAATATCCCTGCATCCGAAAATCAAACTTTTAGCGTCGCGGAGGGTAAGCTTCATACCTGAAATGACCAGCAGGTGGGGATACCACGAACGCTCCTCGAAAGCATCTTTAATAGGATTTTTGTACACACAGCTGTCAAATCACCCTCAGAATAATACTGGATTTTCGCAAGTTTTACACCATTAGAATGCCCGTCTCAAGGGCTCTCTCTTCTGCGAGTTTCGTTAAGGTGACAATTTTGTAGGCGGGTCGAGCGTCCTGGAAGTAGGGCTGCCCGAAACTCCACTGTAGTACATGCCCACGTCATCGCCAGTGAGAAAAAGCCTGCACAGAAAGGTCCGAAATAAATTTTGTGCTAAGCTTGAGAATAACTTCCGAACTAGGCATGCTAGAGAGACAAAATTTGTACCTGACTCTGCCTTGAATACCCCCGCATCAGAAAATCAAACTTTTAGCGTCGCGGAGGGCAAGCTTCATACCGGAAATGACCAGCAGGTGGGGCTACTCCGAACGATCCTCAAAAGCATCTCCAATGGGATTTGTGTACACACAGCTGTAAAAGCAACAAAGACAAAGTAAGGACGGTCAAATCACCCTCAGAATAATACCGGATTTTTACAAGTTTTAAACAATTTAGAAAGCCCGTCTCAAAGGCTCTCTCTTCCGTGAGTTTCGAAAAGGTGACAATTTTGTAGGCGGGGCGAGCGTCCTGGAAGTAGGGCTGCCCGAAATTCCACTGTAGCACATGCCCACGTCATCGCCAGTGAGAAAAAGCCGGCACAGAAAGGTCCGAAATAAATTCTGTGCTAAGCTTAAGAATAACTACGGAACTAGGCATGCTAGAGAGAAAAAATGTGTACCTGACTCTGCCTTGAATATCCCTGCATCAGAAAATCAAACTTTTAGCGTCGCGGACGGCAAGCTTCATACCGGAAATGACGAGCTGGTGGTGCTACTCCGAATGCTTCTCAAAAGCATCTTCAATGGGATTTTAGTACACGAAGCTGTCAAAGAAACAAAGACAAACTAAAGGACGGTCAAATCACCCTCAGAATAATACTGGATTTTCACAAGTTTTACGCCATTAGAAAGCCCGTCTCAAAGGCTCTTTCTTCCGTGAGTTTCAAATAAGGTGACAATTTTGTAGGCGGGGCGAGCTTTCTGGAAGTAGGGCTGCCGGAAACGCAACTGTAGTACATGCCCACGTCATTGCCAGTGAGAAAAAGCCGGCACAGAAATGTGCGAAATAAATTATGTGCTAAGCTTGAGAATTACTCCCGAACTAGGCATGCTAGAGAGACAAAATTTGTACCTGACTCTGCCTTGAATATCCCTGCATCCGAAAATCAAACTTTTAGCGTCGCTGAGGGCAAGCTTCATACCGAAATTGGTCAGCAGGTTGGGCTACTCCGAACGCTTCTCAAAAGCATCTCCAATGGGATTTTTGTACACACAGCTGTCAAAGAAACAAAGACAAAGTAAAGACGGTCAAATCACCCTCAGAATAATACTGGAGATTCGCACGTTTTACACCATTAGCAAGCCCGTCTCAAGGGCTCTCTCTTCCGTGAGTTTCGTTAAGGTGACAATTTTGTAGGCGGGGCGAGCGTCCTGGAAGTAGGGCTGCCCGAAACTCCATGGTAGTACATGCCCACGTCATCGCTAGTGAGAAAAAGCAGGCACAGAAAGTTCCGAAATAAATTCTGTGCCAAGCTTGATAATAAATCCCGAACTAGGCATGCTAGAGAGACAAAATTTGTACCTGACTCTGCCTTAAATACCCCCGCATCCGAAAATCAATTTTTTAGCGTCGCGGAGGGCAAGCTTCATACCGAAAATGGTCAGCAGGTGGGGCTACTCCGAACGCTTCTAAAAAGCATCTCCAATGGGATTTTTGTACACACAGCTTGTCACACCATGGGTCGGGGTTTCCCAGGGTGGACATCGCAGTGAGTAGTTAGGGCGAGGACGACAACACAAAAGGATGTTACACTCGAAACAAGTTTAACCAAAACAAAAGTATACAAATTTAATTTACTTCGAATTTACTATTTATACAAAACGTCTGCGTTAACTTTAGATCGTCGCATTAGTTACATAGCCCCCACCACCAAAAATGTTTCGCACTCAGCGAGGGAAGAGGGCCGCATAAAAAGTTAAGATGTTGTTGTCTTGAAAGTACACTTAGCTGTCCTCTGACTAGGAGACTCTTCCTAATATAGCCAGAACTAGATGGTGTTGCTGTATGCACGCATGGTCGCTCTTTCCAGGGGTACCCACCGGATGGAATATCCACACAGGACGGTGTCCACCCAACTAATGTCCACACAGGACAATAATGTCCACACAGGACGTATATGGGGAAGGTTGCATTATCGTTCTACAATGTCAACTGTGGAATCGCAGACCTCAAACCGTTGCCACACTTGGTGCCACACAGGCTCTGTACATCCTTAAGGCCAAGCTGGCCCTTACTGGGGAACCCTTTAAAATGGACAAGAGTATTTCCTAAATATACAATATTACTCCTGTGGCTAACTTCCATTGGAATAACCCATGAATAAATGAAAACAACAAATAGCTCTTACTTCAGCCCTAAGTCCAAGTCAAATCTCATGAAAATCACATGCAGGTAAATTTAACTCAAATTTCCCTCCCACAATATAACCACATTAAATGGTGATTCACAGGTTATCAATCACTAATAATTATTTATCCCAGTGAACAAAATAATACATACAATAAAAGAAACTTACAGTTTTCCAACTGGCATTTCCTCCGATGTTGAGGCACACTCCAGGCATATAAATTATCTACATGCTATAGTAGGGCCTATATAACTGAGTTGTGGGTGCTGTCTCACCAAACTCTAGGGTGTGTCTCCTCTACATGTACATACCCTGCAATTTCTGCAATGCCCACACACAGAATCGCCCAAGCATGCCTTATTTGCATAAGTCCTAGGGAAGAAATTAGCATACCCCTAGGGAAGAAATTAGCATACCAAGCATGTATTTGCATACTCTTTTTTTTTTTTTTTTTTTTTTTGGGGGGGGTAAAGAACTTTAAAAAAAAATATACTACTCCCATTCTTAAGGGGGGGGGGTAACTTAACACATAATAGTATAAAAGGAACCATATAAAATAAACTGTATTTTCAGGATAAAGTCATTTCTTGACAATATCCCCCACTTAAGATGAAACCTTCGTAAATCATCAAATTCTGTAACATCAGTTGATTTTTGACCTACATTGTTTAAGTAGTACATCTACTGAGATAATCTGGGCCCACATTTTGGGATCCCTTGACTGCTCTTATTACAAATCTGTATGGTTGCAGGCTTAAAGCCCAACGCATCACTCGACTGTTTTGCATTTTGGCTGTAGCCAGGTAAGACAATGGGTGGTGGTCAGTTTCAAGAATAAATTCTTGACCATAAAGGTAAATATGAAATTTGGCAATCGCCCAAATAAGCGCCAAACATTCTTTCTCTATAACTGCATAAGCACGCTCGCGCGGCAGCAACTTTCTGCTCGCGTAGCATACTGGGTGTTTCACGCCATTGCTCTCCTGCATCAACACAGCACCTAGTCCTATGTCTGACGCATCTGTCGCAAGGATGTAGGCTTTATCTGGGTCAGGCAGGAGCAGAATTGGCTCAGTTTCTAAACGTGACTTAAGTGTCTGGAACGCCAATTGCTGTGGAGTGTTCCACTTCACTATGTTGGGTGCGCCTTTCCTTGTCAGATCGGTAATTGGGGCTGCTATCGCTGCAAAGTTAGGTACAAATTTTCGGTAGTAACTAGTCAACCCTATGAATGACCTCACCTGCTTTTTCGTCATTGGTCTTTCCGCCCGAAGGATCTGTTGCACCTTACCGGGTTTGGGTTTCATTTCGCCACTGCCAACGATGTGTCCAAGAAACTCGAGTGACTGAAATCCCATGAAGCATTTGGATGGCCGTGCCGTCAGTCCTGCCCCTTCCAATCTATGGAACACCTTTCTCAATGTCTGTAAATGATCTTTCCAACTTTCTGTAAAAATTAGAATATCATCAATGTAGTTTATGACCTGATTCATATCCTTCAGCAGTTTGCGCATCATTCTAGAGAAGACAGCTGGTGCATTGACCATTCCAAATGGTAATACCTTAAACTGAAATAAACCTTCATGTGTTACAAATGCCGTCTTTGCTTGATCAGCCTCCGCTATGGGTATCTGCCAATAACCCTTTGCCAAGTCCAACTTTGAGAAGAACTTTGCTTTCCCCAGTCTAGCCATCAAGTCATCGGTATTTGTATGGGCTCTGGATCAAAAATAGTAATGGCATTGAGACGCCTGTAGTCAATGCAAAAGCGGTTACTGCCATCCGGTTTCTTCACAAGAACTATGGGGGAGGCATAGGGTGATTCTGAACACTCAATCACACCTAACTTCAACATAGAATCAATTTCTTGTTTCACTACCTGTCTTGTTGCATGTGGCGTTGGATATGCCCTGGAACGCATGGGAACATCTGATGTGAGATGCACTGTATGCTCTATCAGGTGGGTTTTACCTGGTAGGTCAGATAGAACGGATCGGTTTTGCTCTAGAATTTGTTGAACATCTGCATGTTGCTCATCACTCAGACCCTTATCAACATGAACATCTTCAAAACTCTCTTTGGTTACCACTGGAGGAAGAACAACTTCTGGCAGGCCATCTGTGTCACCTGGATCCTCTTCAATCAAGCCAACTCCTGTAAAACAAAAAGCGCTAACCATTGACTGTTCACCCTTCTCACCTCTGTCAACATACAACTTTAGCAAATTTGCATGATAGGTTCTGTCCTTGTCTGCTACCTGCACCACATAGTCATGTTTTGCAACCTGTCGCACTACTAGATATGGACCTGCCCATTGCATTAGCAATTTGTTGTTGTCCGTTGGTCTCAAGATCAACACCTTATCTCCTACTTTGAAGCGTCTATCTTTTGCCTTCACATTGTAGTACTTCTGATACCGCTTTGATGCCCTGGCCAACTCGTCACGAGCCAATTCGCAAGTAGACTGAAGTCTTTCTCGTAAGTCAATGACATATTGATATGTAGTCTTCACTTCATCGTCTATCTTTTCACCTGTCCAGATGTCCTTGAGGATGGAGAGAGGGCCCCTTACCAATCGCCCATACATCAACTCAAAGGGAGAGAACCCTAGGCTCTCTTGGGGTGCCTCACGATAGGCAAACAACAGAGCTGGTAGAAATCGATCCCAATCTTTAGGACGCTCCGAACACATCCTCCTGAGCATCTTCTTCAAAGTAGCATTGAACCTCTCCACAAGGCCATTACAGATAGGATGATAAGGCGTTGTGGTGAGTTGTTTTATTGTGAGAAGTCGCCCAACTTCTCTCATCACATCGGAAGTGAACTGAGTTCCCATATCAGTCAACACCTCTGCCGGAATTCCCAACCTGGTGTACACCTCCAGTAGGGCTTCAGCGACTCTCTCAGACTCTATTCGGGGTAGTGCCACCGCCTCCGGATATCTGGTAGCGTAGTCAACGATGACCAGAATGTACCGATTCCCTCTTTCGGTTATGGGATGAATGGGCCCCACAAGGTCGACAGCGATACGCTTGAATGGAGTGTCAATGAGTGGCATCTCACCCAGAGAAACCTTCCCCACTTTACCTTTGGACACTGTCCTCTGACATATGTCACATGACCTACAAAAGCGTTGAACATCACTTGACACACCTGGCCAATAGAAATTCATCAACAGCTTATCTGCCATCTTCTTGACACCCAGATGACCTGCTAAGGGGGAGTCATGAGCCAACTTCAACACTCTGTCTCTGTACTCCTGAGGGACTACCAGCTGCCTGATGACCCTCCCTTGATCCACTTTGGGAGAGTGAAACTCTCTGTAAAGCAAACCTTTAGAGTTGACAAACTTGGATACATTCGCCTTACCAGACATCCGAGGCGGATCTTGGTTGTCCACATGTCTCCACAACTTGGTCAAAGTTGAGTCATGCTGCTGAGCTGATGCTATCTCTTCTCGTGAAACTGTCTTTCCGTCAGGTTTGGCCACCAGAAGAGGCTGGAAGGCTTTCTCCTTCTTCGTCTTCATACTACGAGTCTCTATCGCCCCACCTGGCTTCTCTTCCAACACTACCTCTGTTGACTTGCTCTCTGATGCGTGTCTCACCGGAGGGTGCCACTTTTCATCTGGTGACTGTGGGCTTCTTGCTCCTGTAATATTCCCAATGATTAAATCATATAAAGGGTTATCCATACATAAGGCTTCAATTTTCCCCGAAAAGTATGGGGTGTCCACCTTTATACTCGCCACTGGTACCCGCCGAACAGTACCATCCAACAGCACACAAGGTTGTATACGTCCTACCATCTGACAATCTTTCACTATGTCCCTACGGACCACTACCGTACTACACCCAGTGTCTCTTAGAACAGTGACTGGTTGGTTTCCTACAAATCCCTGTCGTACTGGCATAGACTGCTCTAGGGTACATGCTGCACTAACAAGGGGGAGTGCATTGCTTGTGTTTATGGACAATTGTTCTAGGGTTGCCTTTATGCAAGGCCCTGCCTCCACTTCTAAACATGCAGCACCCGTTTGCCTTGGTCCTTTACTAACCTCAGATGGTGCTCCCATACCAGCACCCACTTTGGGCTTGAACGACCTTGACCTGTTGTCCGTCTGACCTTTTGATCGACAGTTTGGAGCTATATGACCAGTCTTGCCACACTCATAACACCGTCTGCTTGCATGGGGATTCTCCTTGAAGTTGTTAGTCTGTTGCGATGGTTGACTTGGTTTAGGTCTGGTTGCGTCTGTCTTCTTACCCCAAGAATGTGCCTCTAGATACTGGTCGGCGATCTCCGTCAATGCTGTGAGAGACTTTGGCTTTCGTTCCTTAAGGAATAGCGCAAGGTCCTTCTCAGCCACTTCCAGAATCTGTTCTGAGATAAAGAGTTCTAATACATGGTCATAAGTCTTTTTAATATCCCCAAGCTCGATCCATCTCTCTAGATAGCCCTTCAGTCTATCTGCAAACTGTCTGAAGCGCTCACCTGTGTCACGTTTTGAGGAACGAAACTTTAGTCTAAATCCTTCCTCAGTGAGTCTGAATCTATTCAAAAGTGCAGTCTTAATTTCTTTAAAATCTCTGGCTTTTTCAGCTGGGAGCCTCGAATAGACGTCCAATGCCTTACCTTTCAGAAGGGCACTAAGCGCCATACCCCAGTCTTCCTCGGGCCATTGACTGAGCTCGGCAAACTGTTCAAACCTACGGACATATGCATCTAAATCATCAGATTGGTCGTTAAACACTGGAAGCTTGGGCAATTTGGCAGAGTGTGAACCTTTAAAAAATGTACTTTGTGCAAGGGGCGTTGGTGGAGCAGGCCGCTGTTCTTCCGCTATTCTTAGGTCATACGCTTTTACCTCTTGCAAATGTATACGCTCTTTTTGGCGCTCTTCACGTTCTAACCTCCGCTCTTCACGCTCATTGTTTTCACGCTGCTGACGCTCTGCCATTGCTTCTCGTTCGTGTGCAAACTGGATTAGCTCTGTTCCCTCTAGCCCAATCTCTTGGCCAAGTTTGAGGTACTTTTCAAACTCCATTTCATGAGCAAAAATAAAATATACGGCTATGTGAGCAATAAATTATGACTAGTCACAAATATCAGGCGCACTTCTTAGAAAGAGAACGTTTGCAATTACAATACAAAATGTTTAAGTACCCTAATACGGGCAAAATCCTCAAAACCCGCTCAATTTTACAATGGCAAAACAAGGGAAGGGTTTACTTGAGATTGACCACGCTCAATAACCCATGAGTAAAGTAGTCCTATTATCTCATTATTCAAAAGGTCAGTAACTACCCAATGTATTTTCACCCTCGCCAAAACCTCACTACGATAAGCAATTTAAAATTCCCGGACAAGCCCCCATTTGTCACACCATGGGTCGGGGTTTCCCAGGGTGGACATCGCAGTGAGTAGTTAGGGCGAGGACGACAACACAAAAGGATGTTACACTCGAAACAAGTTTAACCAAAACAAAAGTATACAAATTTAATTTACTTCGAATTTACTATTTATACAAAACGTCTGCGTTAACTTTAGATCGTCGCATTAGTTACATAGCCCCCACCACCAAAAATGTTTCGCACTCAGCGAGGGAAGAGGGCCGCATAAAAAGTTAAGATGTTGTTGTCTTGAAAGTACACTTAGCTGTCCTCTGACTAGGAGACTCTTCCTAATATAGCCAGAACTAGATGGTGTTGCTGTATGCACGCATGGTCGCTCTTTCCAGGGGTACCCACCGGATGGAATATCCACACAGGACGGTGTCCACCCAACTAATGTCCACACAGGACAATAATGTCCACACAGGACGTATATGGGGAAGGTTGCATTATCGTTCTACAATGTCAACTGTGGAATCGCAGACCTCAAACCGTTGCCACACTTGGTGCCACACAGGCTCTGTACATCCTTAAGGCCAAGCTGGCCCTTACTGGGGAACCCTTTAAAATGGACAAGAGTATTTCCTAAATATACAATATTACTCCTGTGGCTAACTTCCATTGGAATAACCCATGAATAAATGAAAACAACAAATAGCTCTTACTTCAGCCCTAAGTCCAAGTCAAATCTCATGAAAATCACATGCAGGTAAATTTAACTCAAATTTCCCTCCCACAATATAACCACATTAAATGGTGATTCACAGGTTATCAATCACTAATAATTATTTATCCCAGTGAACAAAATAATACATACAATAAAAGAAACTTACAGTTTTCCAACTGGCATTTCCTCCGATGTTGAGGCACACTCCAGGCATATAAATTATCTACATGCTATAGTAGGGCCTATATAACTGAGTTGTGGGTGCTGTCTCACCAAACTCTAGGGTGTGTCTCCTCTACATGTACATACCCTGCAATTTCTGCAATGCCCACACACAGAATCGCCCAAGCATGCCTTATTTGCATAAGTCCTAGGGAAGAAATTAGCATACCCCTAGGGAAGAAATTAGCATACCAAGCATGTATTTGCATACTCTTTTTTTTTTTTTTTTTTTTTTGGGGGGGGGTAAAGAACTTTAAAAAAAAATATACTACTCCCATTCTTAAGGGGGGGGGTAACTTAACACATAATAGTATAAAAGGAACCATATAAAATAAACTGTATTTTCAGGATAAAGTCATTTCTTGACACAGCTGTCAAAGAAACAAAGAAAAAGTAAGGACGGTCAAATCACCCTCAGAATAATACTGGATTTCACAAGTTTTACACCATTAAAAAGCCCCTCTCAAAGGCTCTCTCTTCCGCGAGTTTCGTTAAGGTGACAATTTTGTAGGCGGGGCGAGCGTCCTTGAAGTAGGGCTGCCCGAAACTCCATTGTAGTACATGCCCACGTCATCGCCAGTGAGAAAAAGCCGGCACAGAAAGGTCCGAAATAAATTCTGTGCTAAGCTTGAAGATAACTCCCGAACTAGGCATGCTAGAGAGACAAAATTTGTACCTGGATCTGCCTTCAATATCCCTGCATCTAAAAATTTAATTTTTAGCGTCGCGGAGGGCAAGCTTCATACCGGAAATGACCAGCAGGTGGGGCAACTCCGAACGTTCCTCAATAGCATCTCCAATGGGATTTTTGTACACACAGCTGTCAAAGAAACAAAGACAAAGTAAAGACGGTCAAATCACCCTCAGAATAATACTGGATTTTACTAGTTTTACACCATTGGAAAGCCCGTCTCAAGGGCTCTCTCTTCCGTGAGTTTCGTTAAGGTGACATTTTTGTAGGCGGGGCGAGCGTCCTGGAAGTAGGGCTGCCCGAAACTCCACTGTAGTACATGCCCACGTCATCGCCAGGGACAAAAAGCAGGCACAGAAAGGTCCGAAATAAATTCTGTGCTAAGCTTTAAGATAACTCCCAAACTAGGCGTGCTAGAGAGACAAATTTTGTACATGAATCTGCCTTCAATACCCTGCATCCACAAATCAAACTTTTAGCGTCGCGGAGGGCAAGCTTCATACCGGAAATGACAAGCAGGTGGGGCTACTCCAAACGCTCCTCAAAAGCATCTCCAATGGGATGTTTGTACACATAGCTGTCAAAGAAACAAAGACAAAGTAAAGACGGTCAAATCACCCTCAGAATAATACTGGAGATTCGCAAGTTTTACCCCATTAGCAAGCCCGTCTCAAGGGCTCTCTCTTCCGTGAGTTTCGTTAAGGTGACAATTTTGTAGGCGGGGCGAGCGTCCTGGAAGTAGGGCTGCCCGAAACTCCACGGTAGTACGTGCCCACGTCATCGCCAGTGAGAAAAAGCAGGCACAGAAAGTTCCGAAATAAATTCTGTGCCAAGCTTGATAATAAATCCCAAACTAGGCATGCTAGAGAGACAAAATTTGTACCTGACTCTGCCTTAAATACCCCCGCATCCGAAAATCAATTTTTTAGCGTCGCGGAGGGCAAGCTTCATACCGAAAATGGTCAGCAGGTGGGGCTACTCCGAACGCTTCTCAAAAGCATCTCCAATGGGATTTTTGTACACACAGCTGTCAAAGAAACAAAGACAAAGTAAAGGACGGTCAAATCACCCTCAGAATAATACTGGATTTCACAAGTTTTACACCAAAAAAAAGCCCGTCTCAAAGGCTCTCTCTTCCGCGAGTTTCGTTAAGGTGATAATTTTGTAGGCGGGGCGAGCGTCCTGGAAGTAGGGCTGCCCGAAACTCCACTGTAGTACATGCCCACGTCATCGCCAGTGAGAAAAAGCCGGCACAGAAAGCTCCGAAATAAATTCTGTGCTAAGCTTGACGATAACTCCCGAACTAGGCGTGCTAGAGAGAAAAATTTTGTACATGAATCTGCCTTCAATACCCTGCATCCACAAATCAAACTTTTAGCGTCGCGGAGGGCAAGCTTCATACCGGAAATGACAAGCAGGTGGGGCTACTCCAAACGCTCCTCAAAAGCATCTCCAATGGGATGTTTGTACACATAGCTGTCAAAGAAACAAAGACAAAGTAAAGACGGTCAAATCACCCTCAGAATAATACTGGAGATTCGCAAGTTTTACACCATTAGCAAGCCCGTCTCAAGGGCTCTCTCTTCCGTGAGTTTCGTTAAGGTGACAATTTTGTAGGCGGGGCGAGCGTTCTGGAAGTAGGGCTGCCCGAAACTCCACTGTAGTACATGCCCACGTCATCGCCAGTGAGAAAAAGCCGGCACAGAAAGGTCCGAAATGAATTCTGTGCTAAGCTTGAGAATAACTCCCGAACTAGGCATGCTAGAGAGACAAATTTTGTACCTGGATCTTCCTTCAATATCCCTGCATCAAAAACCAAACTTTTAGCGTCGCGGAGGGCAAGCTTCATACCGGAAATGACCAGCAGGTGGGGCAACTCCGAACGCTCCTAAATAGCATCTCCAATGGGATTTGTGTACACACAGCTGTCAAAGAAACAAAGACAAAGTAAAGACGGTCAAATCATCCTCAGAATAATACTGGATTTTACAAGCTTTACACCATTAGAAAGCCCGTCTCAAAGGCTCTCTCTTCCGCGAGTTTCGTTAAGGTGACATTTTTGTAGGCGGGGCGAGCGTCCTGGAAGTAGGGCTGCCCGAAACTCCACTGTAGTACATGCCCACGTCATCGCCAGTGACAAAAAGCAGGCACAGGATAGTCCGAAATAAATTCTGTGCTAAGCTTGAAAATAACTCCCGAACTAGGCGTGCTAGAGAGACAAATTTTGTACCTGGATCTGCCTTCAATATCCCTGCATCCAAAAATTAAACTTTTAGCGTCGCGGAGGGCAAGCTTCATACCGGAAATGACCAGCAGGTGGGGCTACTCCAAACGCTTCTCAAAAGCATCTCCAATGGGATTTTTGTACACACAGCTGTCAAAGAAACAAAGACAAAGTAAAGACGGTCAAATCACCCTCAGAATAATACTGGATTTTACAAGTTTTACACCATTAGAAAGCCCGTCTCAAAGGCTCTCTCTTCCGCGAGTTTCGTTAAGGTGACATTTTTGTAGGCGGGGCGAGCGTCCTGGAAGTAGGGCTGCCCGAAACTCCACTTTAGTACATGCCCACGTCATCGCCAGTGACAAAAAGCAGGCACAGGAATGTCCGAAATAAATTCTGTGCTAAGCTTGAAGATAACTCCCGAACTAGGCGTGCTAGAGAGACAAATTTTGTACCTGGATCTGCCTTCAATATCCCTGCATCCAAAAATCAAACTTTTAGCGTCGCGGAGGGCAAGCTTCATACCGAAAATGGCCAGCAAGTGGGGCTACTCCGAACGCTTCTCAAAAGCATCTCCTATGGGATTTTTGTACACACAGCTGTCAAAGAAACAAAGACAAAGTAAGGACGGTCAAATCACCCTCAGAATAATACTGGATTTTCGCAGGTTTTACACCATTAGAAAGCCCGTCTGTAAGGGCTCTCTCTTCCGTGAGCTTTGTTAAGGTGACAAGTTTGTAGGCGGGGCGAGCGTCCTGGAAGTAGGGCTGCCCGAAACTCCACAGTAGTACTTGCCCACGTCATCGCCAGCGAGAAAAAGCCGGCACAGAAAGGTCCGAAATAAATTCTGTGCTAAGCTTGAGAATAACTCCCGAACTAGGCATGCTAGAGAGACAAAATTTGCACCTGACTCTGCCTTAAATACCTCCGCATCCGAATATCAAACTTTTAGCGTTGCGGAGGCAAGCTTCATACCGAAAATGGCCAGCAAGTGGGGCTACTCCGAACGCTCCTCAAAAGCATCTCCAATGGGATGTTTGTACACACAGCTGTCAAAGAGACAAAGACAAAGTAAAGACGGTCAAATCACCCTCAGAATAATACTGGAGATTCGCAAGTTTTACACCATTAGCAAGCCCGTCTCAAGGGCTCTCTCTTCCGTGAGTTTCGTTAGGGTGACAATTTTGTAGGCGGGGCGAGCGTCCTGGAAGTAGGGCTGCCCGAAACTCCACGGTAGTCTTGCCCACGTCATCGCCAGTGAGAAAAAGCAGGCACAGAAAGTTCCGAAATAAATTCTGTGCTAAGCTTGATAATAAATCCCGAACTAGGCATGCTAGAGAGACAAAATTTGTACCTGACTCTGCCTTAAATACCCCCGCATCCGAAAATCAATTTTTTAGCGTCGCGGAGGGCAAGCTTCATACCGAAAATGGTCAGCAGGTTGGGCTAATCCGAACGCTTCTCAAAAGCATCTCCAATGGGATTTTTGTACACACAGCTGTCAAAGAAACAAAGACAAAGTAAGGACGGTCAAATCACCCTCAGAATAATACTGGATTTCACAAGTTTTACACCATTAAAAAGCCCGTCTCAAAGGCTCTCTCTTCCGCGAGTTTCGTTAAGGTGACAATTTTGTAGGCGGGGCGAGCGTCCTGGAAGTAGGGCTGCCCGAAACTCCACTGTAGTACATGCCCACGTCATCGCCAGTGAGAAAAAGCCGGCACAGAAAGGTCCGAAATAAATTCTGTGCTAAGCTTGAGAATAACTCCGGAACTAGGCATGCTAGAGAGACAAATGTTTTACATGAATCTGCCTTCAATACCCCCGCATCCGAAAATCAAACTTTTAGCGTCGCGGAGGGCAAGCTTCATACCGAAAATGGCCAGCAGGTGGGGCTACTCCGAACGCTTCTCAAAAAGGACGGTCAAATCACCCTCAGAATAATACTGGATTTTCGCAGGTTTTACACCATTAGAAAGCCCGTCTGTAAGGGCTCTCTCTTCCGTGAGCTTTGTTAAGGTGACAAGTTTGTAGGCGGGGCGAGCGTCCTGGAAGTAGGGCTGCCCGAAACTCCACTATAGTACATGCCCACGTCATCGCCAGTGAGAAAAAGCAGGCACAGAAAGGTCCGAAATAAATTCTGTGCTAAGCTTGAGAATAACTCCCGAACTAGGCATGCTAGAGAGACAAAATTTGTACCTAACTCTGCCTTAAATACCCCCGCATCCGAAAATCGAACTTTTAGCGTCGCGGAGGGCAAGCTTCATACCGAAAATGGCCATCAGGTGGGGCTACTCCGAACGCTTCTCAAAAGCATCTCCAATGGGATTTTTGTTCACACAGCTGTCAAAGAAACAAAGACAAAGTAAGGACGGTCAAATCACCCTCAGAATAATACTGGATTTTCACAAGTTTTACACCATTAGAAAGCCCGTCTCAAAGGGTCTCTTTTCCGTGAGTTTCATTAAGGTGACAATTTTGTAGGCGGGGCGAGCGTCCTGGAAGTAGGGCTGCCCGAAACTCCACTATAGTACATGCCCACGTCATCGCCAGTGACAAAAAGCCGGCACAGAAAGGTCCGAAATAAATTCTGTGCTAAGCTTGAGAATAACTCCCGAACTAGGCATGCTAGAGAGACAAATGTTGTACCTGGATCTTCCTTCAATATACCATCATCTAAAAATCAAACTTTTAGCGTAGCGGAGGGCAAGCTTCATACCGGAAATGACCAGCAGGTGGGGCAACTCCGAACGCTCCTCAATAGCATCTCCAATGGGATTTTTGTACACACAGCTGTCAAAGAAACAAAGACAAAGTATAGACGGTCAAATCACCCTCAGAATAATACTGGATTTTACAAGTTTTTACACCATTAGAAAGCCCGTCTCAAAGGCTCTCTCTTCCGCGAGTTTCGTTAAGGTGACATTTTTGTAGGCGGGGCGAGCGTTCTGGAAGTAGGGCTGCCCGAAACTCCACTGTAGAACATGCCCACGTCATCGCCAGTGACAAAAAGCAGGCACAGGAATGTCCGAAATAAATTCTGTGCTAAGCTTGAAGATAACTCCCGAACTAGGCGTGCTAGAGAGACAAATTTTGTACCTGGATCTGCCTTCAATATCCCTGCATCCAAAAATTAAACTTTTAGCGTCGCGGAGGGCAAGCTTCATACCGGAAATGACCAGCAGGTGGGGCTACTCCAAACGCTCCTCAAAAGCATCTCCAATGGGATTTTTGTACACACAGCTGTCAAAGAAACAAAGACAAAGTAAGGACGGTCAAATCACCCTCAGAATAATACTGGACTTTCACAAGTTTTACACCATTAGAAAGCCCGTCTCAAAGGCTTTCTCTTCCGTGAGTTTCATTAAGGTGACAATTTTGTAGGCGGGGCGAGCGTCCTGGAAGTAGGGCTGCCCGAAACTCCACTATAGTACATGCCCACGTCATCGCCAGTGAGAAAAAGCCGGCACAGAAAGGTCCGAAATAAATTCTGTGCTAAGCTTGAAAATAACTCCCGAACTAGGCGTGCTAGAGAGACAAAATTTGTACCTGACTCTGCCTTAAATACCCCCGCATCCGAAAAACAAATTTTTAGCGTCGCGGATGGCAAGCTTCATACCAAAAATGGCCAGCAGGTGGGGCTACTCCGAACGCTCCTCAAAAGCATCTCCAATGGGATTTTTGTACACACAGCTGTCAAAGAAACAAAGACAAAGTAAGGACGGTCAAATCACCCTCAGAATAATACTGGACTTTCACAAGTTTTACACCATTAGAAAGCCCGTCTCAAAGGCTTTCTCTTCCGTGAGTTTCATTAAGGTGACAATTTTGTAGGCGGGGCGAGCGTCCTGGAAGTAGGGCTGCCCGAAACTCCACTATAGTACATGCCCACGTCATCGCCAGTGAGAAAAAGCCGGCACAGAAAGGTCCGAAATAAATTCTGTGCTAAGCTTGAAAATAACTCCCGAACTAGGCGTGCTAGAGAGACAAAATTTGTACCTGACTCTGCCTTAAATACCCCCGCATCCGAAAAACAAATTTTTAGCGTCGCGGATGGCAAGCTTCATACCAAAAATGGCCAGCAGGTGGGGCTACTCCGAACGCTCCTCAAAAGCATCTCCAATGGGATTTTTGTACACACAGCTGTCAAAGAAACAAAGACAAAGTAAGGACGGTCAAATCACCTTCAGAATAATACTGGATTTTCACAAGTTTTACACCATTAGAAAGCCCGTCTCAAAGGCACTCTCTTCAGTGAGTTTCATTAAGGTGATAATTTTGTAGGCGGGGCGAGCGTCCTGGAAGTAGGGCTGCACTAAACTCCACTGTAGTACTTGCCCACGTCATCGCCAGTGAGAAAAAGCCGGCACAGAAAGGTCCGAAAAAAATTCTCTGCTAAGCTTGAGAATAACTCCCGAACTAGGCATGCTAGAGTCACAAAATTTTTACCTGACTCTGCCTTAAATACCCCGCATCTGAAAAACAAACTTTTAGCGTCGCGGAGGGCAAGCTTCATACCGAAAATGGCCAGCAGGTGGGGCTACTCCGAACGCTCCTCAAAAGCATCTCCAATGGGATTTTTGTACACACTGCTGTCAAAGAAACAAAGACAAAGTAAGGACTGTCAAAACACCCTCAGAATAATACTGGATTTTCGCAGGTTTTACACCATTAGAAAGCCCGTCTCAAAGGCTCTTTCTTCCGTGAGTTTCGTTAAGGTGACAATTTTGTAGGCGGGGCGAGCGTCCTGGAAGTAGGGCTAACCTAAACTCCACTGTAGTACTTGCCCACGTCATCGCCAGTGAGAAAAAGCCGGCACAGAAAGGTCCGAAACAAATTCTCTGCTAAGCTTGAGAATAACTCCCGAACTACGCATGCTAGAGAAACAAAATTTGTACCAGACTCTGCCTTGAATATCCTTGCATTCGAAAATCAAACTTTTAGCTTCGCGGAGGGCAAGCTTCATACCGGAAATGACCAGCAGGTGGGGCTACTCCGAACGCTCCTCAAAAGCATCTCCAATGGGACTTTTGTACACACAGCTGTCGAAGAAACAAAGACAAAGTAAGGACGGTCAAATCACCCTCAGAAAAATACTGGATTTTCACAGGTTTTACACCATTAGAAAGCCCGTCTCAAAGGCTCTCTCTTCCGTGAGTTTCATTAAGGTGACAATTTTGTAAGCGGGGCGAGCGTCATGGAAGTAGGTCTGCCCGAAACTCCACTGTAGTACATGCCCACGTCATCGCCAGTGAGAAAAAGCCGGCACAGAAAGGTCCGAAATAAATTCTCTGCTAAGCTTGAGAATAACTCCCGAACTACGCATGCTAGAGAAACAAAATTTGTACCAGACTCTGCCTTGAATATCCCTGCATTCGAAAATCAAACTTTTAGCTTCGCGGAGGGCAAGCTTCATACCGGAAATGACCAGCAGGTGGGGCTACTCCGAACGCTCCTCAAAAGCATCTCCAATGGGATTTTTGTACACACAGCTGTCAAAGAAACAAAGACAAAGTAAGGACGGTCAAATCACCCTCAGAATAATACTGGATTTTCGCAAGTTTTACACCATTAGAAAGCCCATCTCAAGGGCTCTCTCTTCTTTGTGTTTCGTTAAGGTGACAATTTTGTGGGCGGGGCGAGCGTCCTGGAAGTAGGGCTGCCCGAAACCACACTGTAGTACATGCCCACGTCATCGCCAGTGAGAAAAAGCAGGCACAGAAAGGTCCGAAATAAATTCTGTGCAAAGCTTGAGAATAACTCCCGAACTAGACATGCTAGAGAAACAAAATTTGTACCAGACTCTGCCTTGAATATCCCTGCATTCGAAAATCAAACTTTTAGCTTCGCGGAGGGCAAGCTTCATACCAGAAATGAACAGCAGGTGGGGCTACTCCGAACGCTCCTCAAAAGCATCTCCAATGGGATTTTTGTAAACACAGCTGTCGAAGAAACAAAGACAAAGTAAGGACGGTCAAATCACCCTCAGAAAAATACTGGATTTTCACAGGGTTTACATTATTAGAAAGCCCGTCTCAAAGGCTCTCTCTTCCGTGAGTTTCATTAAGGTGGCTATTTTGTAAGCGGGGCGAGCGTCATGGAAGTAGGGCTGCCCGAAACTCCACTGTAGTACATGCCCACGTCATCGCCAGTGAGAAAAAGCCGGCACAGAAAGTTCCGAAATAAATTCTGTGCTAAGCTTGAAGATAACTCCCGAACTAGGCATGCTAGAGAGACAAAATTTGTACCAGACTCTGCCTTAAATATCCCTGCAACCGAAAATCAAACTTATACTGTCGCGGAGGGCAAGCTTCATACCAGAAATGGCTAGCAGGTGGGGCTACTCCGAACGCTCCTCAAAAGCATCTCCAATGGGATTTTTGTACACACAGCTGTCAAAGAAACAAAGACAAAGTAAGGACGGTCAAATCACCCTCAGAATAATACTGGATTTTCACAAGTTTTACACCATTAGAAAGCCCGTCTCAAGGGCTCTCTCTTCTTTGTGTTTCGTTAAGGTGACAATTTTGTGGGCGGGGCGAGCGTCCTGGAAGTAGGGCTGCCCGAAACCCCACTGTAGTACATGCCCACGTCATCGCCAGTGAGAAAAAGCAGGCACAGAAAGGTCCGAAATAAATTCTGTGCAAAGCTTGAGAATAACTCCCGAACTAGACATGCTAGAGAAACAAAATTTGTACCTGACTCTGCCTTGAATACCCCCGCATCCGAAAATCAATCTTTTAGCGTCGCGGAGGGCAAGCTTCATACCAGAAATGAACAGCAGGTGGGGCTACTCCGAACGCTCCTCAAAAGCATCTCCAATGGGATTTTTGTACACACAGCTGTCGAAGAAACAAAGACAAAGTAAGGACGGTCAAATCACCCTCAGAAAAATACTGGATTTTCACAGGGTTTACATTATTAGAAAGCCCGTCTCAAAGGCTCTCTCTTCCGTGAGTTTCATTAAGGTGGCAATTTTGTAAGCGGGGCGAGCGTCATGGAAGTAGGGCTGCCCGAAACTCCACTGTAGTACATGCCCACGTCATCGCCAGTGAGAAAAAGCCGGCACAGAAAGTTCCGAAAGAAATTCTGTGCTAAGCTTGAAGATAACTCCCGAACTAGGCATGCTAGAGAGACAAAATTTGTACCAGACTCTGCCTTAAATATCCCTGCAACCGAAAATCAAACTTATACTGTCGCGGAGGGCAAGCTTCATACCATAAATGGCTAGCAGGTGGGGCTACTCCGAACGCTCCTCAAAAGCATCTCCATTGGGATTGTTGTACACACAGCTGTCAAAGAAACAAAGACAAAGTAACGACGGTCAAATCACCCTCAGAATAATACTGGATTTTCACATGTTTTACACCATTAGAAAGCCCGTCTCAAAGGCTCTCTCTTCCGTGAGTTTCGTTAAGGTGACAATTTTGTAAGTGGGGCGAGCGTCCTGGAAGTAGGGCTGCCCGAAACCCCACTGTAGTACATGCCCACGTCAACGCCAGTCAGAAAAAGCCGGCACAGAAAGGTCCGAAATAAATTCTCTGCTAAGCTTGAGAATAACTCCCGAACTACGCATGCTAGAGAAACAAAATTTGTACCAGACTCTGCCTTGAATATCCCTGCATTCGAAAATTAAACTTTTAGCTTCGCGGAGGGCAAGCTTCATTCCGGAAATGACCAGCAGGTGGGGCTACTCCGAACGCTCCTCAAAAGCATCTCCAATGGGATTTTTGTACACACAGCTGTCAAAGAAACAAAGACAAAGTAAGGACGGTCAAATCACCCTCAGAATAATACTGGATTTTCACATGTTTTACACCATTAGAAAGCCCGTCTCAAACGCTCTCTCTTCCGTGAGTTTCGTTAAGGTGACAATTTTGTGGGCGGGGCGAGCGTCCTGGAAGTAGGGCTGCCCGAAACCCCACTGTAGTACATTCCCACGTCATCGCCAGTGAGAAAAAGCAGGCACAGAAAGGTCCGAAATAAATTCTGTGCAAAGCTTGAGAATAACTCCCGAACTAGACATGCTAGAGAAACAAAATTTGTACCTGACTCTGCCTTGAATACCCCCGCATCCGAAAATCAATCTTTTAGCGTCGCGGAGGGCAAGCTTCATACCAGAAATGAACAGCAGGTGGGGCTACTCCGAACGCTCCTCAAAAGCATCTCCAATGGGATTTTTGTACACACAGCTGTCGAAGAAACAAAGACAAAGTAAGGACGGTCAAATCACCCTCAGAAAAATACTGGATTTTCACAGGGTTTACATTATTAGAAAGCCCGTCTCAAAGGCTCTCTCTTCCGTGAGTTTCATTAAGGTGGCAATTTTGTAAGCGGGGCGAGCGTCATGGAAGTAGGGCTGCCCGAAACTCCACTGTAGTACATGCCCACGTCATCGCCAGTGAGAAAAAGCCGGCACAGAAAGTTCCGAAATAAATTCTGTGCTAAGCTTGAAGATAACTCCCGAACTAGGCATGCTAGAGAGACAAAATTTGTACCAGACTCTGCCTTAAATATCCCTGCAACCGAAAATCAAACTTATACTGTCGCGGAGGGCAAGCTTCATACCAGAAATGGCTAGCAGGTGGGGCTACTCCGAACGCTCCTCAAAAGCATCTCCATTGGGATTGTTGTACACACAGCTGTCAAAGAAACAAAGACAAAGTAACGACGGTCAAATCACCCTCAGAATAATACTGGATTTTCACATGTTTTACACCATTAGAAAGCCCGTCTCAAAGGCTCTCTCTTCCGTGAGTTTCGTTAAGGTGACAATTTTGTAAGTGGGGCGAGCGTCCTGGAAGTAGGGCTGCCCGAAACCCCACTGTAGTACATGCCCACGTCAACGCCAGTCAGAAAAAGCCGGCACAGAAAGGTCCGAAAAAAATTCTCTGCTAAGCTTGAGAATAACTCCCGAACTACGCATGCTAGAGAAACAAAATTTGTACCAGACTCTGCCTTGAATATCCCTGCATTCGAAAATCAAACTTTTAGTTTCGCGTAGAGGGCAAGCTTCATACCGGAAATGACCAGCAGGTGGGGCTACTCCGAACGCTCCTCAAAAGCATCTCCAATGGGATTTTTGTACACACAGCTGTCAAAGAAACAAAGACAAAGTAAGGACGGTCAAATCACCCTCAGAATAATACTGGATTTTCGCAAGTTTTACACCATTAGAAAGCCCGTCTCAAGGGCTCTCTCTTCTTTGTGTTTCGTTAAGGTGGCAATTTTGTGGGCGGGGCGAGCGTCCTGGAAGTAGGGCTGCCCGAAACTCCACTGTAGTACATGCCCACGTCATCGCCAGTGAGAAAAAGCAGGCACAGAAAGGTCCGAAATTAATTCTGTGCAAAGCTTGAGAATAACTCCCGAACTAGACATGCTAGAGAAACAAAATTTGTACCTGACTCTGCCTTGAATACCCCCGCATCCGAAAATCAATCTTTTTGCGTCGCGGAGGGCAAGCTTCATACCGAAAATGGCCAGCAGGTGGGGCTACTCCGAATGCTCCTCAAAAGCATCTCCAATGGGATTTTTGTACACACAGCTGTCAAAGAAACAAAGACAAAGTAAGGACGGTCAAATCACTCTTAGAATAAAACTGGATTTTCACAAGTTTTACACCATTAAAAAACCCGTCTCAAAGGCTCTCTCTTCCGTGAGTTTCATTAAGGTGGCAATTTTGTAAGCGGGGCGAGAGTCCTGGAAGTAGGGCTGCCCGAAACTCCACTGTAGTACATGCCCACGTCATCGCCAGTGAGAAAAAGCCGGCACAGAAAGGTCCGAAATAAATTCTGTGCTAAGCTTGAGAATAACTCCCGAACTAGGCATGCTAGAGAGACAAAATTTGTACCTGACTCTGCCTTAAATACCCCCGCATCCGAAAATCAAACTTTTAGCGTCGGAAAGGGCAAGCTTCATACCGAAAATGGCCAGCAGGTGGGGCTACTCCGAACGCTCCTCAAAAGCATCTCCAATGGGATTTTTGTACACACAGCTGTCAAAGAAACAAAGACAAAGTAAGGACGGTTAAATCACCCTCAGAATAATACTGGATTTTCACAGGTTTTACACCATTAGAAAGCACGTCTCAAGGGCTCTTTCTTTCCTGAGTTTCGTTAAGGTGACAATTTTGTAGGCGGGGCGAGCGTCCTGGAAGTAGGGCTGCCCGAAACTCCACTGTAGTACATGCCCACGTCATCGCCAGTGAGAAAAAGCCGGCACAGAAAGGTCAGAAATAAATTCTGTGCTAAGCTTGAAAATAACTCCCGAACTAGGCATGCTAGAGAGACAAAATTCGTACCTGACTCTGCCTTAAATACCCCGCATCCGAAAATCAAACTTTTAGCGTCGCGGAGGGCAAGCTTCATACCGGAAATGACCAGGAGGTGGGGCTACCCCGAACGCTCCTCAAAAGCATCTCCAATAGGATTTTTGTACACACAGCTGTCGAAGAAACGAAGACAAAGTAAGGACGGTCAAAACACCCTCAGAATAATACTGGATTTTCCCAAGTTTTACACCATTAGAAAGCCCGTCTCAAAAGCTCTGTCTTCTGTGAGTTTATTTAAGGTTACAATTTTGTAGGCGGCGCGAGCGTCCTGGAAGTAGGGCTGCCCGAAACCGGACTGTAGTACATGCCCACATCATCGCCAGTAAGAAAAAGCCGGCACAGAAAGGTCAAAAATAATTTCTGTGCTAAGCTTGAAAATAACTCCCGAACTAGGCATGCTAGAGAAACAAAATTTGTACCTGACTCTGCCTTGAAAATCCCTGCATCCGAAAATCAAACTTTTAGCGTCGCGGAGGGCAAGCTTCATACCGGAAAAGACCAGCAGGTGGGGCTACTCCGAACGCTCCTCAAAAGCATCTCCAATGGGATTTTTGTACACACAGCTGTCAAAGAAACAAAGACAAAGTAAGGACGGTCAAATCACCCTCAGAATAATACTGGATTTTCGCAAGTTTTACACCATAGGAAAGCCCGTCTCAAGGGCTCTCTCTTCCCTGTGTTTCGTTAAGGTGACAATTTTGTGGGCGGGGCGAGTGTCCTGGAAGTAGGGCTGCCCGAAACTCCACTGTAGTACATGCCCACGTCATCGCCAGTGAGAAAAATCAGGCACAGAAAGGTCCGAAATAAATTCTGTGCTAAGCTTGAAAATAACTTCCGAACTAGGCATGCTAGAGAGAAAAAATTTGTACGTGACTCTGCCTTATATACCCCCGCATCCGAAAATCAAACTTTTAGCGTCGCGGAAGGCAAGCTTCATACCGGAAATGACCAGCAGGTGGGGCTACTCCGAACGCTCCTCAAAAGCATCTCCAATGGGATTTTTGTACACACAGCTGTCAAAGAAACAAAGACAAAGTAAGGACGGTCAAATCACCCTCAGAATAATACTGGATTTTCGCAAGTTTTACACCATTAGAAAGCCCGTCTCAAGGGCTCTCTCTTCTTTGTGTTTCGTTAAGGTGACAATTTTGTGGGCGGGGCGAGCGTCCTGGAAGTAGGGCTGCCCGAAACCCCACTGTAGTACATGCCCACGTCATCGCCAGTGAGAAAAAGCAGGCACAGAAAGGTCCGAAATAAATTCTGTGCAAAGCTTGAGAATAACTCCCGAACTAGACATGCTAGAGAAACAAAATTTGTACCTGACTCTGCCTTGAATACCCCCGCATCCGAAAATCAATCTTTTTGCGTCGCGGAGGGCAAGCTTCATACCGAAAATAGCCAGCAGGTGGGGCTACTCCGAATGCTCCTCAAAAGCATCTCCAATGGGATTTTTGTACACACAGCTGTCAAAGAAACAAAGACAAAGTAAGGACGGTCAAATCACTCTCAGAATAAAACTGGATTTTCACAAGTTTTACACCATTAAAAAACCCGTCTCAAAGGCTCTCTCTTCCGTGAGTTTCATTAAGGTGGCAATTTTGTAAGCGGGGCGAAATTCCTGGAAGTAGGGCTGCCCGAAACTCCACTGTAGTACATGCCCACGTCATCGCCAGTGAGAAAAAGCCGGCACAGAAAGGTCCGAAATAAATTCTGTGCTATTAGCTTGATAATAAATCCCGAACTAGGCATGCTAGAGAGACAAAAATTGTACCTGACTCTGCCTTAATAAACCCCGCATCCGAAAGTCAAACTTTTAGCGTCGGAAAGGGCAAGCTTCATACCGAAAATGGCCAGCAGGTGGGGCTACTCCGAACGCTCCTCAAAAGCATCTCCAATGGGATTTTTGTACACACAGCTGTCAAAGAAACAAAGACAAAGTAAGGACGGTTAAATCACCCTCAGAATAATACTGGATTTTCACAGGTTTTACACCATTAGAAAGCACGTCTCAAGGGCTCTTTCTTTCCTGAGTTTCGTTAAGGTGACAATTTTGTAGGCGGGGCGAGCGTCCTGGAAGTAGGGCTGCCCGAAACTCCACTGTAGTACATGCCCACGTCATCGCCAGTGAGAAAAAGCCGGCACAGAAAGGTCCGAAATAAATTCTGTGCTAAGCTTGAAAATAACTCCCGAACTAGGCATGCTAGAGAGACAAAATTTGTACCTGACTCTGCCTTAAATACCCCGCATCCGAAAATCAAACTTTTAGCGTCGCGGAGGGCAAGCTTCATACCGGAAATGACCAGGAGGTGGGGCTACTCCGAACGCTCCTCAAAAGCATCTCCAATAGGATTTTTGTACACACAGCTGTCGAAGAAACGAAGACAAAGTAAGGACGGTCAAATCACCCTCAGAATAATACTGGATTTTCCCAAGTTTTACACCATTAGAAAGCCCGTCTCAAAGGCTCTGTCTTCTGTGAGTTTATTTAAGGTGACAATTTTGTAGGCGGCGCGAGCGTCCTGGAAGTAGGGCTGCCCGAAACCGGACTGTAGTACATGCCCACATCATCGCCAGTAAGAAAAAGCCGGCACAGAAAGGTCAAAAATAATTTCTGTGCTAAGCTTGAAAATAACTCCCGAACTAGGCATGCTAGAGAAACAAAATTTGTACCTGACTCTGCCTTGAAAATCCCTGCATCCGAAAATCAAACTTTTAGCGTCGCGGAGGGCAAGCTTCATACCGGAAAAGACCAGCAGGTGGGGCTACTCCGAACGCTCCTCAAAAGCATCTCCAATGGGATTTTTGTACACACAGCTGTCAAAGAAACAAAGACAAAGTAAGGACGGTCAAATCACCCTCAGAATAATACTGGATTTTCGCAAGTTTTACACCATAGGAAAGCCCGTCTCAAGGGCTCTCTCTTCCCTGTGTTTCGTTAAGGTGACAATTTTGTGGGCGGGGCGAGCGTCCTGGAAGTAGGGCTGCCAGAAACTCCACTGTAGTACATGCCCACGTCATCGCCAGTGAGAAAAATCAGGCACAGAAAGGTCCGAAATAAATTCTGTGCTAAGCTTGAAAATAACTTCCGAACTAGGCATGCTAGAGAGAAAAAATTTGTACGTGACTCTGCCTTATATACCCCCGCATCCGAAAATCAAACTTTTAGCGTCGCGGAAGGCAAGCTTCATACCGGAAATGACCAGCAGGTGGGGCTACTCCGAACGCTCCTCAAAAGCATCTCCAATGGGATTTTTGTACACACAGCTGTCAAAGAAACAAAGACAAAGTAAGGACGGTCAAATCACCCTCAGAATAATACTGGATTTTCGCAAGTTTTACACCATTAGAAAGCCCGTCTCAAGGGCTCTCTCTTCTTTGTGTTTCGTTAAGGTGACAATTTTGTGGGCGGGGCGAGCGTCCTGGAAGTAGGGCTGCCCGAAACCCCACTGTAGTACATGCCCACGTCATCGCCAGTGAGAAAAAGCAGGCACAGAAAGGTCCGAAATAAATTCTGTGCAAAGCTTGAGAATAACTCCCGAACTAGACATGCTAGAGAAACAAAATTTGTACCTGACTCTGCCTTGAATACCCCCGCATCCGAAAATCAATCTTTTTGCGTCGCGGAGGGCAAGCTTCATACCGAAAATAGCCAGCAGGTGGGGCTACTCCGAATGCTCCTCAAAAGCATCTCCAATGGGATTTTTGTACACACAGCTGTCAAAGAAACAAAGACAAAGTAAGGACGGTCAAATCACTCTCAGAATAAAACTGGATTTTCACAAGTTTTACACCATTAAAAAACCCGTCTCAAAGGCTCTCTCTTCCGTGAGTTTCATTAAGGTGGCAATTTTGTAAGCGGGGCGAGATTCCTGGAAGTAGGGCTGCCCGAAACTCCACTGTAGTACATGCCCACGTCATCGCCAGTGAGAAAAAGCCGGCACAGAAAGGTCCGAAATAAATTCTGTGCTATTAGCTTGATAATAAATCCCGAACTAGGCATGCTAGAGAGACAAAAATTGTACCTGACTCTGCCTTAATAAACCCCGCATCTGAAAGTCAAACTTTTAGCGTCGGAAAGGGCAAGCTTCATACCGAAAATGGCCAGCAGGTGGGGCTACTCCGAACGCTCCTCAAAAGCATCTCCAATGGGATTTTTGTACACACAGCTGTCAAAGAAACAAAGACAAAGTAAGGACGGTTAAATCACCCTCAGAATAATACTGGATTTTCACAGGTTTTACACCATTAGAAAGCACGTCTCAAGGGCTCTTTCTTTCCTGAGTTTCGTTAAGGTGACAATTTTGTAGGCGGGGCGAGCGTCCTGGAAGTAGGGCTGCCCGAAACTCCACTGTAGTACATGCCCACGTCATCGCCAGTGAGAAAAAGCCGGCACAGAAAGGTCCGAAATAAATTCTGTGCTAAGCTTGAAAATAACTCCCGAACTAGGCATGCTAGAGAGACAAAATTTGTACCTGACTCTGCCTTAAATACCCCGCATCCGAAAATCAAACTTTTAGCGTCGCGGAGGGCAAGCTTCATACCGGAAATGACCAGGAGGTGGGGCTACTCCGAACGCTCCTCAAAAGCATCTCCAATAGGATTTTTGTACACACAGCTGTCGAAGAAACGAAGACAAAGTAAGGACGGTCAAATCACCCTCAGAATAATACTGGATTTTCCCAAGTTTTACACCATTAGAAAGCCCGTCTCAAAGGCTCTGTCTTCTGTGAGTTTATTTAAGGTGACAATTTTGTAGGCGGCGCGAGCGTCCTGGAAGTAGGGCTGCCCGAAACCGGACTGTAGTACATGCCCACATCATCGCCAGTAAGAAAAAGCCGGCACAGAAAGGTCAAAAATAATTTCTGTGCTAAGCTTGAAAATAACTCCCGAACTAGGCATGCTAGAGAAACAAAGTTTGTACCTGACTCTGCCTTGAAAATCCCTGCATCCGAAAATCAAACTTTTAGCGTCGCGGAGGGCAAGCTTCATACCGGAAAAGACCAGCAGGTGGGGCTACTCCGAACGCTCCTCAAAAGCATCTCCAATGGGATTTTTGTACACACAGCTGTCAAAGAAACAAAGACAAAGTAAGGACGGTCAAATCACCCTCAGAATAATACTGGATTTTCGCAAGTTTTACACCATAGGAAAGCCCGTCTCAAGGGCTCTCTCTTCCTTGTGTTTCGTTAAGGTGACAATTTTGTGGGCGGGGCGAGCGTCCTGGAAGTAGGGCTGCCCGAAACTCCACTGTAGTACATGCCCACGTCATCGCCAGTGAGAAAAATCAGGCACAGAAAGGTCCGAAATAAATTCTGTGCTAAGCTTGAAAATAACTTCCGAACTAGGCATGCTAGAGAGAAAAAATTTGTACGTGACTCTGCCTTATATACCCCCGCATCCGAAAATCAAACTTTTAGCGTCGCGGAAGGCAAGCTTCATACCGGAAATGACCAGCAGGTGGGGCTACTCCGAACGCTCCTCAAAAGCATCTCCAATAGGATGTTTGTACACACAGCTGTCGAAGAAACGAAGACAAAGTAAGGACGGTCAAATCACCCTCAGAATAATACTGGATTTTCGCAAGTTTTACACCATAGGAAAGCCCGTCTCAAGGGCTCTCTCTTCCCTGTGTTTCGTTAAGGTGACAAATTTTGTGGGCGGGGCGAGCGTCCTGGAAGTAGGGCTGCCCGAAACTCCACTGTAGTACATGCCCACGTCATCGCCAGTGAGAAAAATCAGGCACAGAAAGGTCCGAAATAAATTCTGTGCTAAGCTTGAAAATAACTTCCGAACTAGGCATGCTAGAGAGAAAAAATTTGTACGTGACTCTGCCTTATATACCTCCGCATCCGAAAATCAAACTTTTAGCGTCGCGGAAGGCAAGCTTCATACCGGAAATGACCAGCAGGTGGGGCTACTCCGAACGCTCCTCAAAAGCATCTCCAATGGGATTTTTGTACACACAGCTGTCAAAGAAACAAAGACAAAGTAAGGACGGTCAAATCACCCTCAGAATAATACTGGATTTTCGCAAGTTTTACACCTTTAGAAAGCCCGTCTCAAGGGCTCTCTCTTCTTTGTGTTTCGTTAAGGTGACAATTTTGTGGGCGGGGCGAACGTCCTGGAAGTAGGGCTGCCCGAAACCCCACTGTAGTACATGCCCACGTCATCGCCAGTGAGAAAAAGCAGGCACAGAAAGGTCCGAAATAAATTCTGTGCAAAGCTTGAGAATAACTCCCGAACTAGACATGCTAGAGAAACAAAATTTGTACCTGACTCTGCCTTGAATACCCCCGCATCCGAAAATCAATCTTTTTGCGTCGCGGAGGGCAAGCTTCATACCGAAAATAGCCAGCAGGTGGGGCTACTCCGAATGCTCCTCAAAAGCATCTCCAATGGGATTTTTGTACACACAGCTGTCAAAGAAACAAAGACAAAGTAAGGACGGTCAAATCACTCTCAGAATAAAACTGGATTTTCACAAGTTTTACACCATTAAAAAACCCGTCTCAAAGGCTCTCTCTTCCGTGAGTTTCATTAAGGTGGCAATTTTGTAAGCGGGGCGAGATTCCTGGAAGTAGGGCTGCCCGAAACTCCACTGTAGTACATGCCCACGTCATCGCCAGTGAGAAAAAGCCGGCACAGAAAGGTCCGAAATAAATTCTGTGCTATTAGCTTGATAATAAATCCCGAACTAGGCATGCTAGAGAGACAAAAATTGTACCTGACTCTGCCTTAATAAACCCCGCATCCGAAAGTCAAACTTTTAGCGTCGGAAAGGGCAAGCTTCATACCGAAAATGGCCAGCAGGTGGGGCTACTCCGAACGCTCCTCAAAAGCATCTCCAATGGGATTTTTGTACACACAGCTGTCAAAGAAACAAAGACAAAGTAAGGACGGTTAAATCACCCTCAGAATAATACTGGATTTTCACAGGTTTTACACCATTAGAAAGCACGTCTCAAGGGCTCTTTCTTTCCTGAGTTTCGTTAAGGTGACAATTTTGTAGGCGGGGCGAGCGTCCTGGAAGTAGGGCTGCCCGAAACTCCACTGTAGTACATGCCCACGTCATCGCCAGTGAGAAAAAGCCGGCACAGAAAGGTCCGAAATAAATTCTGTGCTAAGCTTGAAAATAACTCCCGAACTAGGCATGCTAGAGAGACAAAATTTGTACCTGACTCTGCTTTAAATACCCCGCATCCGAAAATCAAACTTTTAGCGTCGCGGAGGGCAAGCTTCATACCGGAAATGACCAGGAGGTGGGGCTACTCCGAACGCTCCTCAAAAGCATCTCCAATAGGATTTTTGTACACACAGCTGTCGAAGAAACGAAGACAAAGTAAGGACGGTCAAATCACCCTCAGAATAATACTGGATTTTCCCAAGTTTTACACCATTAGAAAGCCCGTCTCAAAGGCTCTGTCTTCTGTGAGTTTATTTAAGGTGACAATTTTGTAGGCGGCGCGAGCGTCCTGGAAGTAGGGCTGCCCGAAACCGGACTGTAGTACATGCCCACATCATCGCCAGTAAGAAAAAGCCGGCACAGAAAGGTCAAAAATAATTTCTGTGCTAAGCTTGAAAATAACTCCCGAACTAGGCATGCTAGAGAAACAAAGTTTGTACCTGACTCTGCCTTGAAAATCCCTGCATCCGAAAATCAAACTTTTAGCGTCGCGGAGGGCAAGCTTCATACCGGAAAAGACCAGCAGGTGGGGCTACTCCGAACGCTCCTCAAAAGCATCTCCAATGGGATTTTTGTACACACAGCTGTCAAAGAAACAAAGACAAAGTAAGGACGGTCAAATCACCCTCAGAATAATACTGGATTTTCGCAAGTTTTACACCATAGGAAAGCCCGTCTCAAGGGCTCTCTCTTCCCTGTGTTTCGTTAAGGTGACAATTTTGTGGGCGGGGCGAGCGTCCTGGAAGTAGGGCTGCCCGAAACTCCACTGTAGTACATGCCCACGTCATCGCCAGTGAGAAAAATTAGGCACAGAAAGGTCCGAAATAAATTCTGTGCTAAGCTTGAAAATAACTTCCGAACTAGGCATGCTAGAGAGAAAAAATTTGTACGTGACTCTGCCTTATATACCCCCGCATCCGAAAATCAAACTTTTAGCGTCGCGGAAGGCAAGCTTCATACCGGAAATGACCAGCAGGTGGGGCTACTCCGAACGCTCCTCAAAAGCATCTCCAATGGGATTTTTGTACACACAGCTGTCAAAGAAACAAAGACAAAGTAAGGACGGTCAAATCACCCTCAGAATAATACTGGATTTTCGCAAGTTTTACACCATTAGAAAGCCCGTCTCAAGGGCTCTCTCTTCTTTGTGTTTCGTTAAGGTGACAATTTTGTGGGCTGGGCGAGCGTCCTGGAAGTAGGGCTGCCCGAAACCCCACTGTAGTACATGCCCACGTCATCGCCAGTGAGAAAAAGTCGGCACAGAAAGGTCCGAAATAAATTCTGTGCTATTAGCTTGATAATAAATCCCGAACTAGGCATGCTAGAGAGACAAAAATTGTTACGACTCTGCCTTAATAAACCCCGCATCCGAAAGTCAAACTTTTAGCGTCGGAAAGGGCAAGCTTCATACCGAAAATGGCCAGCAGGTGGCGCTACTCCGAACGCACCTCAAAAGCATCTCCACTGGGATTTTTGTACACACAGCTGTCAAAGAAACAAAGACAAAGTAAGGACGGTCAAATCACCCTCAGAATAATACTGAATTTTCACAGGGTTTGCACCATTAGAAAGCCCGTCTCAAGGGCTTTCTCTTTCCTGAGTTTCGTTAAGGTGACAATTTTGTAGGCGGGGTGAGCGTCCTGGAAGTAGGGCTGCCCGAAACTCCACTGTAGTACTTGCCTACGTCATCGCCAGTGAGAAAAAGCCGGCACAGAAAGGTCTGAAAAAAATTCTGTGCTAAGCTTGAGAATAACTCCCGAACTAGGCATGCTAGAGAGACAAAATTTATACCTGACTCTGCCTTGAATAACCCCGCATCCGAAAATCAAACTTTTAGCGTCGCGGAGGGCAAGCTTCTTACCGGAAATGGCCAGCAGGTGGGGCTACTCCGAAGGTTCCTCAAAAGCATCTCCAATGGGATTTTTGTACACACAGCTGTCAAAGAAACAAAGACAAAGTAAGGACGGTTAAATCACCCTCAGAATAATACTGGATTTTCACAGGTTTTACACCATTAGAAAGCCCGTCTCAAGGGCTCTTTCTTTCCTGAGTTTCGTTAAGGTGACAATTTTGTAGGCGGGGCGAGCGTCCTGGAAGTAGGGCTGCCCGAAACTCCACTGTAGTACATGCCCACGTCATCGCCAGTGAGAAAAAGCCGGCACAGAAAGGTCCGAAATAAATTCTGTGCTAAGCTTGAAAATAACTCCCGAACTAGGCATGCTAGAGAGACAAAATTTGTACCTGACTCTGCCTTAAATACCCCGCATCCGAAAATTAAACTTTTAGCGTCGCGGAGGGCAAGCTTCATACCGGAAATGACCAGCAGGTGGGGCTACTCCGAACGCTAATCAAAAGCATCTCCAATAGGATTTGTGTACACACAGCTGTCGAAGAAACGAAGACAAAGTAAGGACGGTCAAATCACCCTCAGAATAATACTGGATTTTCCCAAGTTTTACACCATTAGAAAGCCCGTCTCAAAGGCTCTGTCTTCTGTGAGTTTATTTAAGGTGACAATTTTGTAGGCGGCGCAAGCGTCCTGGAAGTAGGGCTGCCCGAAACTGGACTGTAGTACATGCCCACATCATCGCCAGTAAGAAAAAGCCGGCACAGAAAGGTCAAAAATAATTTCTGTGCTAAGCTTGAAAATAACTCCCGAACTAGGCATGCTAGAGAGAAAAAATTTGTACCTCACTCTGCCTTAAATACCCCCGCATCCGAAAATTAAACTTTTAGCGTCGCGGAGGGCAAGCTTCATACCGGAAATGGCCAGCAGGTGGGGCTACTCCGAACGCTCCTCAAAAGCATCTCCAATGGGATTTGTGTACACACAGCTGTCGAAGAAACAAAGACAAAGTAAGGACGGTCAAATCACCCTCAGAAAAATACTGGATTTTCACAGGTTTTACACCATTAGAAAGCCCGTCTCAAAGGCTCTCTCTTCCGTGAGTTTCATTAAGGTGGCAATTTTGTAAGCGGGGCGAGAGTCCTGAAAGTAGGGCTGCCCGAAACTCAACTGTAGTACATGCCCACGTCATCGCCAGTGAGAAAAAGCAGGCACAGAAAGTTCCGAAATAAATTCTGTGCTAAGCTTGAAAATAACTCCCAAACTAGGCATGCTAGAGAGACAAATTTTGTACCTGGATCTGCCTTGAATAACCCTGCATCCGAAAATCAAACTTTTAGCGTCGCGGAGGGCAAGCTTAATACCGGAAATGGCCAGCAGGTGGGGCTACTCCGAACGCTCCTCAAAAGCATCTCCAATGGGATTTTTGTACACACAGCTGTCAAAGAAACAAAGACAAAGTAAGGACGGTCAAATCACCCTCAGAATAATACTGGATTTTCACATGTTTTACACCATTAGAAAGCCCGTCTCAAAGGTTCTCTCTTCCGTGAGTTTCGTTGTTAAGGTGACCATTTTATAAGCGGGGCGAGCGTCCTGGAAGTAGGGCTGCCCAAAACTACACTGTAGTACATGCGCACGTCATCGCCAGTGAGAAAAAGCAGGCGCAGAAAGGTCCGAAATAAATTCTGTGCTAAGCTTGATAATAACTCCCGAACTAGGCATGCTAGAGAAACAAAATTTGTACCTGACTCTGCCTTGAAAATCCCTGCATCCGAAAATCAAACTTTTAGCGTCGCGGAGGGCAAGCTTCATACCGGAAAAGACCAGGAGGTGGGGCTACTCCGAACGCTCCTCAAAAGCATCTCCAATGGGATTTTTGTACACACAGCTGTCAAAGAAACAAAGACAAAGTAAGGACGGTCAAATCACCCTCAGAATAATACTGGATTTTCACAAGTTTTACACCATTAGAAAACCCGTCTCAAAGGTTCTCTCTTCCGTGAGTTTCATTAAGGTGGCAATTTTGTAAGCGGGGCGAGAGTCCTGGAAGTAGGGCTGCCCGAAACTCCACTGTAGTACATGCCCACGTCATCGCCAGTGAGAAAAAGCCGGCACAGAAAGGTCCGAAATAAATTCTGTGCTATTAGCTTGATAATAAATCCCGAACTAGGCATGCTAGAGAGACAACATTTGTACCTGACTCTGCCTTAAATACCCCCGCATCCGAAAATCAAACTTTTAGCGTCGGAAAGGGCAAGCTTCATACCGAAAATGGCCAGCAGGTGGGGCTACACCGAACGCTCCTCAAAAGCATCTCCAATGGGATTTTTGTACACACAGCTGTCAAAGAAACAAAGACAAAGTAAGGACGGTCAAATCACCCTCAGAATAATACTGAATTTTCACAGGTTTTGCACCATTAGAAAGCCCGTCTCAAGGGCTTTCTCTTTCCTGAGTTTCGTTAAGGTGACAATTTTGTAAGCGGGGCGAGCGTCCTGAAAGTAGGGCTGCCCAAAACTCCACTGTAGTACTTGCCCACGTCATCGCCAGTGAGAAAAAGCAGGCACATAAAGGTCCGAAATAAATTCTGTGGTAAGCTTGAGAATAACTCCCGAACAAGGCATGCTAGAGAGACAAAATTTGTACCTGGATCTGCCTTGAATACCCCCTGCATCCGAAAATCAAACTTTTAGCGTCGCGAAGGGCAAGCTTCATACCGGAAATGACCAGCAGGTGGGGCTACTCCGAACGCTCCTCAAAAGCATCTCCAATGGGATTTTTGTACACACAGCTGTCGAAGAAACAAAGACAAAGTAAGGACGGTCAAATCACCCTCAGAAAAATACTGGATTTTCACAGGTTTTACACCATTAGAAAGCCCGTCTCAAAGGCTCTCTCTTCCGTGAGTTTCATTAAGGTGGCAATTTTGTAAGCGGGGCGAGAGTCCTGAAAGTAGGGCTGCCCGAAACTCAACTGTAGTACATGCCCACGTCATCGCCAGTGAGAAAAAGCAGGCACAGAAAGTTCCGAAATAAATTCTGTGCTAAGCTTGAAAATAACTCCCGAACTAGGCATGCTAGAGAGACAAATTTTGTACCTGGATCTGCCTTGAATAACCCTGCATCCGAAAATAAAACTTTTAGCGTCGCGGAAGGCAAGCTTCATACCGGAAATGACCAGCAGGTGGGGCTACTCCGAACGCTCCTCAAAAGCATCTCCAATGGGATTTTTGTACACACAGCTGTCAAAGAAACAAAGACAAAGTAAGGACGGTCAAATCACCCTCAGAATAATACTGGATTTTCGCAAGTTTTACACCATTAGAAAGCCCGTCTCAAGGGCTCTCTCTTCTTTGTGTTTCGTTAAGGTGACAAATTTGTGGGCGGGGCGAGCGTCCTGGAAGTAGGGCTGCCCGAAACTCCACTGTAGTACATGCCCACGTCATCGCTAGTAAGAAAAAGCAGGCACAGAAAGGTCAAAAATAAATTCTGTGCTAAGCTTGAAAATAACTCCCGAGCTAGGCATGCTAGAGAGACAAAATTTGTACCTGACTCTGCCTTGAATAACCCTGCATCCGAAAATCAAACTTTTAGCGTCGCGGAGGGCAAGCTTAATACCGGAAATGGCCAGCAGGTGGGGCTACTCCGAACGCTCCTCAAAAGCATCTCCAATGGGATTTTTGTACACACAGCTGTCAAAGAAACAAAGACAAAGTAAGGACGGTCAAATCACCCTCAGAATAATACTGGATTTTCACATGTTTTACACCATTAGAAAGCCCGTCTCAAAGGTTCTCTCTTCCGTGAGTTTCGTTGTTAAGGTGACCATTTTATAAGCGGGGCGAGCGTCCTGGAAGTAGGGCTGCCCAAAACTACACTGTAGTACATGCGCACGTCATCGCCAGTGAGAAAAAGCAGGCGCAGAAAGGTCCGAAATAAATTCTGTGCTAAGCTTGATAATAACTCCCGAACTAGGCATGCTAGAGAAACAAAATTTGTACCTGACTCTGCCTTGAAAATCCCTGCATCCGAAAATCAAACTTTTAGCGTCGCGGAGGGCAAGCTTCATACCGGAAAAGACCAGGAGGTGGGGCTACTCCGAACGCTCCTCAAAAGCATCTCCAATGGGATTTTTGTACACACAGCTGTCAAAGAAACAAAGACAAAGTAAGGACGGTCAAATCACCCTCAGAATAATACTGGATTTTCACAAGTTTTACACCATTAGAAAACCCGTCTCAAAGGTTCTCTCTTCCGTGAGTTTCATTAAGGTGGCAATTTTGTAAGCGGGGCGAGAGTCCTGGAAGTAGGGCTGCCCGAAACTCCACTGTAGTACATGCCCACGTCATCGCCAGTGAGAAAAAGCCGGCACAGAAAGGTCCGAAATAAATTCTGTGCTATTAGCTTGATAATAAATCCCGAACTAGGCATGCTAGAGAGACAACATTTGTACCTGACTCTGCCTTAAATACCCCCGCATCCGAAAATCAAACTTTTAGCGTCGGAAAGGGCAAGCTTCATACCGAAAATGGCCAGCAGGTGGGGCTACACCGAACGCTCCTCAAAAGCATCTCCAATGGGATTTTTGTACACACAGCTGTCAAAGAAACAAAGACAAAGTAAGGACGGTCAAATCACCCTCAGAATAATACTGAATTTTCACAGGTTTTGCACCATTAGAAAGCCCGTCTCAAGGGCTTTCTCTTTCCTGAGTTTCGTTAAGGTGACAATTTTGTAAGCGGGGCGAGCGTCCTGAAAGTAGGGCTGCCCAAAACTCCACTGTAGTACTTGCCCACGTCATCGCCAGTGAGAAAAAGCAGGCACATAAAGGTCCGAAATAAATTCTGTGGTAAGCTTGAGAATAACTCCCGAACAAGGCATGCTAGAGAGACAAAATTTGTACCTGGATCTGCCTTGAATACCCCCTGCATCCGAAAATCAAACTTTTAGCGTCGCGAAGGGCAAGCTTCATACCGGAAATGACCAGCAGGTGGGGCTACTCCGAACGCTCCTCAAAAGCATCTCCAATGGGATTTTTGTACACACAGCTGTCGAAGAAACAAAGACAAAGTAAGGACGGTCAAATCACCCTCAGAAAAATACTGGATTTTCACAGGTTTTACACCATTAGAAAGCCCGTCTCAAAGGCTCTCTCTTCCGTGAGTTTCATTAAGGTGGCAATTTTGTAAGCGGGGCGAGAGTCCTGAAAGTAGGGCTGCCCGAAACTCAACTGTAGTACATGCCCACGTCATCGCCAGTGAGAAAAAGCAGGCACAGAAAGTTCCGAAATAAATTCTGTGCTAAGCTTGAAAATAACTCCCGAACTAGGCATGCTAGAGAGACAAATTTTGTACCTGGATCTGCCTTGAATAACCCTGCATCCGAAAATAAAACTTTTAGCGTCGCGGAAGGCAAGCTTCATACCGGAAATGACCAGCAGGTGGGGCTACTCCGAACGCTCCTCAAAAGCATCTCCAATGGGATTTTTGTACACACAGCTGTCAAAGAAACAAAGACAAAGTAAGGACGGTCAAATCACCCTCAGAATAATACTGGATTTTCGCAAGTTTTACACCATTAGAAAGCCCGTCTCAAGGGCTCTCTCTTCTTTGTGTTTCGTTAAGGTGACAAATTTGTGGGCGGGGCGAGCGTCCTGGAAGTAGGGCTGCCCGAAACTCCACTGTAGTACATGCCCACGTCATCGCTAGTAAGAAAAAGCAGGCACAGAAAGGTCAAAAATAAATTCTGTGCTAAGCTTGAAAATAACTCCCGAGCTAGGCATGCTAGAGAGACAAAATTTGTACCTGACTCTGCCTTAAATACCCCCGCATCCGAAAATAAAACTTTTAGCGTCGCGGAGGGCAAGCTTCATACCGGAAATGGCCAGCAGGTGGGGCTACTCCGAACGCTCCTCAAAAGCATCTCCAATGGGATTTTTGTACACACAGCTGTCAAAGAAACAAAGACAAAGTAAGGACGGTCAAATCACCCTCAGAATAATACTGGATTTTCACAGGTTTTACACCATTAGAAAGCCCGTCTCAAAGGCTCTCTCTTCCGTGAGTTTCATTAAGGTGGCAATTTTGTAAGCGGGGCGAGAGTCCTGAAAGTAGGGCTGCCCAAAACTACACTGTAGTACATGCCCACGTCATCGCCAGTGAGAAAAAGCAGGCACAGAAAGGTCCGAAATCAATTCTGTGCTAAGCTTGATAATAACTCCCGAACTAGGCATGCTAGAGAAACAAAATGTGTACCTGACTCTGCCTTGAAAATCCCTGCATCCGAAAATCAAACTTTTAGCGTCGCGGAGGGCAAGCTTCATACCGGAAAAGACCAGCAGGTGGGGCTACTCCGAACGCTCCTCAAAAGCATCTCCAATGGGATTTTTGTACACACAGCTGTCAAAGAAACAAAGACAAAGTAAGGACGGTCAAATCACCCTCAGAATAATACTGGATTTTCGCAAGTTTTACACCATAGGAAAGCCCGTCTCAAGGGCTCTCTCTTCCCTGTGTTTCGTTAAGGTGACAATTTTGTGGGCGGGGCGAGCGTCCTGGAAGTAGGGCTGCCCGAAACTCCACTGTAGTACATGCCCACGTCATCGCCAGTGAGAAAAAGCAGGCACAGAAAGGTCCGAAATAAATTCTGTGCTAAGCTTGAAAATAGCTTCCGAACTAGGCATGCTAGAGAGAAAAAATTTGTACGTGACTCTGCCTTATATACCCCCGCATCCGAAAATCAAACTTTTAGCGTCGCGGAAGGCAAGCTTCATACCGGAAATGACCAGCAGGTGGGGCTACTCCGAACGCTCCTCAAAAGCATCTTCAATGAGATTTTTGTACACACAGCTGTCAAAGAAACAAAGACAAAGTAAGGACGGTCAAATCACCCTCAGAATAATACTGAATTTTCACAGGTTTTGCACCATTAGAAAGCCCGTCTCAAGGGCTTTCTCTTTCCTGAGTTTCGTTAATGTGACAATTTTGTAAGCTGGGCGAGCGTCCGTGAAGTAGGGCTGCCCAAAACTCCACTGTAGTACTTGCCCACGTCATCGCCAGTGAGAAAAAGCAGGCACATAAAGGTCCGAAATAAATTCTGTGCTAAGCTTGAGAATAACTCCCGAACAAGGCATGCTAGAGAGACAAAATTTGTACCTGGATCTGCCTTGAACACCCCCTGCATCCGAAAATCAAACTTTTAGCGTCGCGAAGGGCAAGCTTCATACCCGAAATGACCAGCAGGTGGGGCTACTCCGAACGCTCCTCAAAAGCATCTCCAATGGGATTTTTGTACACACAGCTGTCGAAGAAACAAAGACAAAGTAAGGACGGTCAAATCACCCTCAGAAAAATACTGGATTTTCACAGGTTTTACACCATTAGAAAGCCCGTCTCAAAGGCTCTCTCTTCCGTGAGTTTCATTAAGGTGGCAATTTTGTAAGCGGGGCGAGAGTCCTGAAAGTAGGGCTGCCCGAAACTCAACTGTAGTACATGCCCACGTCATCGCTAGTGAGAAAAAGCAGGCACAGAAAGTTCCGAAATAAATTCTGTGCTAAGCTTGAAAATAACTCCCAAACTAGGCATGCTAGAGAGACAAATTTTGTACCTGGATCTGCCTTGAATAACCCTGCATCCGAAAATCAAACTTTTAGCGTCGCGGAGGGCAAGCTTAATACCGGAAATGGCCAGCAGGTGGGGCTACTCCGAACGCTCCTCAAAAGCATCTCCAATGGGATTTTTGTACACACAGCTGTCAAAGAAACAAAGACAAAGTAAGGACGGTCAAATCACCCTCAGAATAATACTGGATTTTCACATGTTTTACTCCATTAGAAAGCCCGTCTCAAAGGTTCTCTCTTCCGTGAGTTTCGTTGTTAAGGTGACCATTTTATAAGCGGGGCGAGCGTCCTGGAAGTAGGCTGCCCAAAACTACACTGTAGTACATGCGCACGTCATCGCCAGTGAGAAAAAGCAGGCACAGAAAGGTCCGAAATAAATTCTGTGCTAAGCTTGATAATAACTCCCGAACTAGGCATGCTAGAGAAACAAAATTTGTACCTGACTCTGCCTTAAATACCCCCGCATCCGAAAGTCAAACTTTTAGCGTCGGAAAGGGCAAGCTTCATACCGAAAATGGCCAGCAGGTGGGGCTACTCCGAACGCTCCTCAAAAGCATCTCCAATGGGATTTTTGTACACACAGCTGTCAAAGAAACAAAGACAAAGTAAGGACGGTCAAATCACCCTCAGAATAATACTGGATTTTCACAGGTTTTACACCATTAGAAAGCCCGTCTCAAAGGCTCTATCTTCCGTGAGTTTCATTAAGGTGGCAATTTTGTAAGCGGGGCGAGAGTCCTGAAAGTAGGGCTGCCCGAAACTCAACTGTAGTACATGCCCACGTCATCGCCAGTGAGAAAAAGCAGGCACAGAAAGTTCCGAAATAAATTCTGTGCTAAGCTTGAAAATAACTCCCGAACTAGGCATGCTAGAGAGACAAATTTTGTACCTGGATCTGCCTTGAATAACCCTGCATCCGAAAATAAAACTTTTAGCGTCGCAGAAGGCAAGCTTCATACCGGAAATGACCAGCAGGTGGGGCTACTCCGAACGCTCCTCAAAAGCATCTCCAATGGGATTTTTGTACACACAGCTGTCAAAGAAACAAAGACAAAGTAAGGACGGTCAAATCACCCTCAGAATAATACTGGATTTTCGCAAGTTTTACACCATTAGAAAGCCCGTCTCAAGGGCTTTCTCTTCTTTGTGTTTCGTTAAGGTGACAATTTTGTGGGCGGGGCGAGCGTCCTGGAAGTAGGGCTGCCCGAAACTCCACTGTAGTACATGCCCACGTCATCGCCAGTGAGAAAAAGCAGGCACAGAAAGGTCAAAAATAAATTCTGTGCTAAGCTTGAAAATAACTCCCGAACTAGGCATGCTAGAGAGACAAAATTTGTACCTGACTCTGCCTTAAATACCCCCGCATCCGAAAATTAAACTTTTAGCGTCGCGGAGGGCAAGCTTCATACCGGAAATGGCCAGCAGGTGGGGCTACTCCGAACGCTCCTCAAAAGCATCTCCAATGGGATTTTTGTACACACAGCTGTCAAAGAAACAAAGACAAAGTAAGGACGGTCAAATCACCCTCAGAATAACACTGGATTTTCACATGTTTTACACCATTAGAAAGCCCGTCTCAAAGGCTCTCTCTTCCGTGAGTTTCGTTATTAAGGTGACCATTTTATAAGCGGGGCGAGCGTCCTGGAAGTAGGGCTGCCCAAAACTACACTGTAGTACATGCCCACGTCATCGCCAGTGAGAAAAAGCAGGCACAGAAAGGTCCGAAATAAATTCTGTGCTAAGCTTGATAATAACTCCCGAACTAGGCATGCTAGAGAAACAAAATTTGTACCTGACTCTGCCTTGAAAATCCCTGCATCCTAAAATCAAACTTTTAGCGTCGCGGAGGGCAAGCTTCATACCGGAAAAGACCAGCAGGTGGGGCTACTCCGAACGCTCCTCAAAAGCATCTCCAATGGGATTTTTGTACACACAGCTGTCAAAGAAACAAAGACAAAGTAAGGACGGTCAAATCACCCTCAGAATAATACTGGATTTTCGCAAGTTTAACACCATAGGAAAGCCCGTCTCAAGGGCTCTCTCTTCCCTGTGTTTCGTTAAGGTGACAATTTTGTGGGCGGGGCGAGCGTCCTGGAAGTAGGGCTGCCCGAAACTCCACTGTAGTACATGCCCACGTCATCGCCAGTGAGAAAAAGCAGGCACAGAAAGGTCCGAAATAAATTCTGTGCTAAGCTTGAAAATAACTTCCGAACTAGGCATGCTAGAGAGAAAAAATTTGTACGTGACTCTGCCTTATATACCCCCGCATCCGAAAATCAAACTTTTAGCGTCGCGGAAGGCAAGCTTCATACCGGAAATGACCAGCAGGTGGGGCTACTCCGAACGCTCCTCAAAAGCATCTTCAATGAGATTTTTGTACACACAGCTGTCAAAGAAACAAAGACAAAGTAAGGACGGTCAAATCACCCTCAGAATAATACTGAATTTTCACAGGTTTTGCACCATTAGAAAGCCCGTCTCAAGGGCTTTCTCTTTCCTGAGTTTCGTTAATGTGACAATTTTGTAAGCTGGGCGAGCGTCCTGGAAGTAGGGCTGCCCAAAACTCCACTGTAGTACTTGCCCACGTCATCGCCAGTGAGAAAAAGCAGGCACATAAAGGTCCGAAATAAATTCTGTGCTAAGCTTGAGAATAACTCCCGAACAAGGCATGCTAGAGAGACAAAATTTGTACCTGGATCTGCCTTGAATACCCCCTGCATCCGAAAATCAAACTTTAAGCGTCGCGAAGGGCAAGCTTCATACCCGAAATGACCAGCAGGTGGGGCTACTCCGAACGCTCCTCAAAAGCATCTCCAATGGGATTTTTGTACACACAGCTGTCGACGAAACAAAGACAAAGTAAGGACGGTCAAATCACCCTCAGAAAAATACTGGATTTTCACAGGTTTTACACCATTAGAAAGCCCGTCTCAAAGGCTCTCTCTTCCGTGAGTTTCATTAAGGTGGCAATTTTGTAAGCGGGGCGAGAGTCCTGAAAGTAGGGCTGCCCGAAACTCAACTGTAGTACATGCCCACGTCATCGCTAGTGAGAAAAAGCAGGCACAGAAAGTTCCGAAATAAATTCTGTGCTAAGCTTGAAAATAACTCCCAAACTAGGCATGCTAGAGAGACAAATTTTGTACCTGGATCTGCCTTGAATAACCCTGCATCCGAAAATCAAACTTTTAGCGTCGCGGAGGGCAAGCTTAATACCGGAAATGGCCAGCAGGTGGGGCTACTCCGAACGCTCCTCAAAAGCATCTCCAATGGGATTTTTGTACACACAGCTGTCAAAGAAACAAAGACAAAGTAAGGACGGTCAAATCACCCTCAGAATAATACTGGATTTTCACATGTTTTACACCATTAGAAAGCCCGTCTCAAAGGTTCTCTCTTCCGTGAGTTTCGTTGTTAAGGTGACCATTTTATAAGCGGGGCGAGCGTCCTGGAAGTAGGCTGCCCAAAACTACACTGTAGTACATGCGCACGTCATCGCCAGTGAGAAAAAGCAGGCACAGAAAGGTCCGAAATAAATTCTGTGCTAAGCTTGATAATAACTCCCGAACTAGGCATGCTAGAGAAACAAAATGTGTACCTGACTCTGCCTTGAAAATCCCTGCATCCGAAAATCAAACTTTTAGCGTCGCGGAGGGCAAGCTTCATACCGGAAAAGACCAGGAGGTGGGGCTACTCCGAACGCTCCTCAAAAGCATCTCCAATGGGATTTTTGTACACACAGCTGTCAAAGAAACAAAGACAAAGTAAGGACGGTCAAATCACCCTCAGAATAATACTGAATTTTCACAAGTTTTACACCATTAGAAAACCCGTCTCAAAGGCTCTCTCTTCCGTGAGTTTCATTAAGGTGGCAATTTTGTAAGCGGGGCGAGAGTCCTGGAAGTAGGGCTGCCCGAAACTCCACTGTAGTACATGCCCACGTCATCGCCAGTGAGAAAAAGCCGGCACAGAAAGGTCCGAAAAAAATTCTGTGCTATTAGCTTGATAATAAATCCCGAACTAGGCATGCTAGAGAGACAAAATTTGTACCTGACTCTGCCTTAAATACCCCCGCATCCGAAAGTCAAACTTTTAGCGTCGGAAAGGGCAAGCTTCTTACCGAAAATGGCCAGCAGGTGGGGCTACACCGAACGCTCCTCAAAAGCATCTCCAATGGGATTTTTGTACACACAGCTGTCGAAGAAACAAAGACAAAGTAAGGACGGTCAAATCACCATCAGAATAATACTGGATTTTCACAAGTTTTACACCATAAGAAAGCCCGTCTCAAAGGCTCTCTTTTCCGTGAGTTTCATTAAGGTGACATTTTTGTAGGCGGGGCGAGCGTCCTGGAAGTAGGGCTGCCCGAAACTCCACTGTAGTACATGCGCACGTCATCGCCAGTGACAAAAAGCAGGCACAGGAATGTCCGAAATAAATTCTGTGCTAAGCTTGAAGATAACTCCCGAACTAGGCGTGCTAGAGAGACAAATTTTTTACCTGGATCTGCCTTCAATATCCCTGCATCCAAAAATCAAACTTTTAGCGTCGCGGAGGGCAAGCTTCATACCGGAAATGACCAGCAGGTGGGGCTACTCCAAACGCTCCTCAAAAGCATCTCCAATGGGATGTTTGTACACACAGCTGTCAAAGAGACAAAGACAAAGTAAAGACGGTCAAATCACCCTCAGAATAATACTGGAGATTCGCAAGTTTTACACCATTAGAAAGCCCGTCTCAAAGGCTCTCTCTTACGTAGGTTTCGTTAAGGTGACAATTTTGTAGGCGGGGCGAGCGTCCTGGAAGTAGGGCTGCCAGAAACTCCACTGTAGTACATGCCCACGTCATCGCCAGTGAGGAAAAGCCGGAACAGAAAGGTCCGAAATGAATTCTGTGCTAAGCTTGAGAATAACTCCCGAACTAGGCATGCTAGAAAAACAAAAATTGTACCTGACTCTGCCTTGAATATCCCTCCATCCGAAAAACAAACTTTTAGCGTCGCGGAAGGCAAGCTTCATACCGGAAAAGACCAGCAGGTGGGGCTACTCCGAACGCTCCTCAAAAGCATCTCCAATCGGATTTTTGTACACACAGCTGTCAAAGAAACAAAGACAAAATAAGGACGGTCAAATCAGCCTCAGAATAATACTGGATTTTCACAAGTTTTACACCATTAGAAAGGTCGTCACAACGGCTCTTTCTTCTGTGAGTTTCGTTAAGGTGAAATTTTTGTAGGCGGGGCTAGCGTCCAGGAAGTAGGGCTGCCCGAAACTCTACTGTAGTACATGCCCACGTCATCGCCAGTGAGAAAAAGCCGGCACAGAAAGGTCCGAAATGACTTCTGTGCTAAGCTTGAGAATAACTCCCGAACTAGGCATGCTAGAGAAACAAAATTTGTACCTGACTCTGCCTTGCATATCCCTGCATCCGAAAATTAAACTTTTAACGTCGCGGAGGGCAAGCTTCATACTGGAAATGACCAGCAGGTGGGGCTACTCCGAACGCTCCTCAAAAGCATCTCCAATGTGATTTTTGTACACACAGCTGTCAAAGAAACAAAGACAAAGTAAGGACTGTCAAATCACCCTCAGAATAATACTGGATTTTCAAAAGTTTTACACCATAAGAAAGCCCGTCTCAAAGGCTCTCTCTTCCGTGAGTTTCGTTAAGGTGACAATTTTCTAGGCGGGGCGGGCAAGCGTCCTGGAAGTAGGCCTGCCCGAAACTCCAATGTAGTACATGCCTGAGTCATCGCTAGTGAGAAAAAGCCGGCAAAGAAAGGTCCGAAATAAATTGTCTACTAAGCTTGAGAATAACTCCCGAACTAGGCATGTTAAAAAAACAAAAATTGTACCTGACTCTGCCTTGAATATCCCTGCATCCGTAAATCAAACTTTTAACGTCGCGGAGGGCAAGCTTCATACCGGAAATGACCAGCAGGTGGGGCTACTCCGAACGCTCCTCAAAAGCATCTCCAATCGGATTTTTGTACACACAGCTGTCAAAGAAACAAAGACAAAATAAGGACGGTCAAATCACCCTCAGAAAAATACTGGATTTTCACAAGTTTTACACCATTAGAAAGCCCGTCTCAAAGGCTCTCTCTTCCGTAAGTTTCGTTAAGGTGACAATTTTGTAGGCGGGGTGAGCGTCCTGGAAGTAGGGCTGCCCGAAACTCCACTGTAGTACATGCCCACGTCATCGCCAGTGAGAAAAAGCCGGAACAGAAAGGTCCGAAATAAATTCTGTGCTAAGCTTGAGAATAACTCCCGAACTAGGCATGCTAGAAAAACAAAAATTGTACCTGACTCTGCCTTGAATATCCCTGCATCCGAAAATCAAACTTTTAGCGTCGCGGAGGGCAAGCTTCATACCGGAAATGACCAGCAGGTGGGGCTACTCCCAACGCTCCTCAAAAGCATCTCCAATCGCATTTTTGTACACACAGCTGTCAAAGAAACAAAGACAAAGTAAGGACGGTCAAATCACCCTCAGAAAAATACTGGATTTTCACAAGTTTTACACCATTAGAAAGCCCGTTTCAAAGGCTCTCTCTTCCGTAAGTTTCGTTAAGGTGACAATTTTGTAGGCGGGGCGAGCGTCCAGGAAGTAGGGCTGCCCGAAACTCTACTGTAGTACATGCCCACGTCATCGCCAGTGAGAAAAAGCCGGCACAGAAAGGTCCGAAATAAATTTTGTGCTAAGCTTGAGAATAACTCCCGAACTAGACATGCTAAAGAGACAAAATTTGTACCTGACTCTGCCTTGAATACCCCCGCATCCGAATATCAAACTTTTAGCGTCGCGGAGGGCAAGCTTCTTACCGGAAATGGCCAGCAGTTGGGGCTACTCCGAAGGTTCCTCAAAAGCATCTCCAATGGGATTTTTGTACACACAGCTGTCAAAGAAACAAAGACAAAGTAAGGACGGTCAAATCACCCTCAGAATAATACTGGATTTTCGCAAGTTTTACACCATTAGAAAGCCCGTCTCACGGGCTCTCTCTTCCGTGAGTTTCGTTAAGATGACAATTTTGTAGAAGGGGCGAGCGTCCTGGAAGTAGGGCTGCCCGAAACTCCACTGTAGTACATGCCCACGTCAACTCCAGTGAGAAAAAGCAGGCACAGAAATGTCCGAAATAAATTCTGTGCTAAGCTTGAGAATAACTCCCGAACTACGCATGCTAGAGAGACAAAATTTGTACCAGACTCTGCCTTGAATATCCCTGCATTCGAAAATCAATCTTTTAGCGTCGCGGAGGGCAAGCTTCATACCGGAAATGACCAGCAGGTGGGGCTACTCCGAACGCTCCTCAAAAGCATCTCCAATGTGATTTTTTTACACACAGCTGTCGAAGAAACAAAGACAAAGTAAGGACGGTCAAATCACCATCAGAATAATACTGGATTTTCACAAGTTTTACACCATAAGAAAGCCCGTCTCAAAGGCTCTCTTTTCCGTGAGTTTCATTAAGGTGACATTTTTGTAGGCGGGGCGAGCGTCCTGGAAGTAGGGCTGCCCGAAACTCCACTGTAGTACATGCGCACGTCATCGCCAGTGACAAAAAGCAGGCACAGGAATGTCCGAAATAAATTCTGTGCTAAGCTTGAAGATAACTCCCGAACTAGGCGTGCTAGAGAGACAAATTTTTTACCTGGATCTGCCTTCAATATCCCTGCATCCAAAAATCAAACTTTTAGCGTCGCGGAGGGCAAGCTTCATACCGGAAATGACCAGCAGGTGGGGCTACTCCAAACGCTCCTCAAAAGCATCTCCAATGGGATGTTTGTACACACAGCTGTCAAAGAGACAAAGACAAAGTAAAGACGGTCAAATCACCCTCAGAATAATACTGGAGATTCGCAAGTTTTACACCATTAGAAAGCCCGTCTCAAAGGCTCTCTCTTACGTAGGTTTCGTTAAGGTGACAATTTTGTAGGCGGGGCGAGCGTCCTGGAAGTAGGGCTGCCAGAAACTCCACTGTAGTACATGCCCACGTCATCGCCAGTGAGGAAAAGCCGGAACAGAAAGGTCCGAAATGAATTCTGTGCTAAGCTTGAGAATAACTCCCGAACTAGGCATGCTAGAAAAACAAAAATTGTACCTGACTCTGCCTTGAATATCCCTCCATCCGAAAAACAAACTTTTAGCGTCGCGGAAGGCAAGCTTCATACCGGAAAAGACCAGCAGGTGGGGCTACTCCGAACGCTCCTCAAAAGCATCTCCAATCGGATTTTTGTACACACAGCTGTCAAAGAAACAAAGACAAAATAAGGACGGTCAAATCAGCCTCAGAATAATACTGGATTTTCACAAGTTTTACACCATTAGAAAGGTCGTCACAACGGCTCTTTCTTCTGTGAGTTTCGTTAAGGTGAAATTTTTGTAGGCGGGGCTAGCGTCCAGGAAGTAGGGCTGCCCGAAACTCTACTGTAGTACATGCCCACGTCATCGCCAGTGAGAAAAAGCCGGCACAGAAAGGTCCGAAATGACTTCTGTGCTAAGCTTGAGAATAACTCCCGAACTAGGCATGCTAGAGAAACAAAATTTGTACCTGACTCTGCCTTGCATATCCCTGCATCCGAAAATTAAACTTTTAACGTCGCGGAGGGCAAGCTTCATACTGGAAATGACCAGCAGGTGGGGCTACTCCGAACGCTCCTCAAAAGCATCTCCAATGTGATTTTTGTACACACAGCTGTCAAAGAAACAAAGACAAAGTAAGGACTGTCAAATCACCCTCAGAATAATACTGGATTTTCAAAAGTTTTACACCATAAGAAAGCCCGTCTCAAAGGCTCTCTCTTCCGTGAGTTTCGTTAAGGTGACAATTTTCTAGGCGGGGCGGGCAAGCGTCCTGGAAGTAGGCCTGCCCGAAACTCCAATGTAGTACATGCCCGAGTCATCGCTAGTGAGAAAAAGCCGGCAAAGAAAGGTCCGAAATAAATTGTCTACTAAGCTTGAGAATAACTCCCGAACTAGGCATGTTAAAAAAACAAAAATTGTACCTGACTCTGCCTTGAATATCCCTGCATCCGTAAATCAAACTTTTAACGTCGCGGAGGGCAAGCTTCATACCGGAAATGACCAGCAGGTGGGGCTACTCCGAACGCTCCTCAAAAGCATCTCCAATCGGATTTTTGTACACACAGCTGTCAAAGAAACAAAGACAAAATAAGGACGGTCAAATCACCCTCAGAAAAATACTGGATTTTCACAAGTTTTACACCATTAGAAAGCCCGTCTCAAAGGCTCTCTCTTCCGTAAGTTTCGTTAAGGTGACAATTTTGTAGGCGGGGTGAGCGTCCTGGAAGTAGGGCTGCCCGAAACTCCACTGTAGTACATGCCCACGTCATCGCCAGTGAGAAAAAGCCGGAACAGAAAGGTCCGAAATAAATTCTGTGCTAAGCTTGAGAATAACTCCCGAACTAGGCATGCTAGAAAAACAAAAATTGTACCTGACTCTGCCTTGAATATCCCTGCATCCGAAAATCAAACTTTTAGCGTCGCGGAGGGCAAGCTTCATACCGGAAATGACCAGCAGGTGGGGCTACTCCCAACGCTCCTCAAAAGCATCTCCAATCGCATTTTTGTACACACAGCTGTCAAAAAAACAAAGACAAAATAAGGACGGTCAAATCACCCTCAGAAAAATACTGGATTTTCACAAGTTTTACACCATTAGAAAGCCCGTTTCAAAGGCTCTCTCTTCCGTAAGTTTCGTTAAGGTGACAATTTTGTAGGCGGGGCGAGCGTCCAGGAAGTAGGGCTGCCCGAAACTCTACTGTAGTACATGCCCACGTCATCGCCAGTGAGAAAAAGCCGGCACAGAAAGGTCCGAAATGACTTCTGTGGTAAGCTTGAGAATAAAGGACGGTCAAATCACCCTCAGAATAATACTGGATTTCACAAGTTTTACACCAATAAAAAGCCCGTCTCAAAGGCTCTCTCTTCCGCGAGTTTCGTTAAGGTGATAATTTTGTAGGCGGGGCGAGCGTCCTGGAAGTAGGGCTGCCCGAAACTCCACTGTAGTACATGCCCACGTCATCGCCAGTGAGAAAAAGCCGGCACAGAAAGCTCCGAAATAAATTCTGTGCTAAGCTTGACGATAACTCCCGAACTAGGCATGCTAGAGAGACAAAATTTGTACCTGGATCTGCCATGAATACCCCCGCATCCGAAAATTAAACTTTTAGCGTCGCGGAGGGCAAGCTTCATACCGAAAATGGCCAGCAGGTGGGGCTACTCCGAACGCTCCTCAAAAGCATCTCCAATAGGATTTTTGTACACACAGCTGTCAAATCACCCTCAGAATAATACTGGATTTTCGCAAGTTTTACACCATTAGAAAGCCCGTCTCAAAGGCTCTCTCTTCCGTGAGTTTCATTACGGTGACAATTTTGAAGGCGGGGCGAGCGTCCTGGAAGTAGGGCTGCCCTAAACTCCACTGTAGTACTTGCCCACGTCAACGCCAGTGAGAAAAAGCAGGCACAGAAATGTCCGAAATAAATTCTGTGCTAAGCTTGAGAATAACTCCCGAACTAGGCATGCTAGAGAGACAAAATTTGTACCTGACTCTGCCTTGAATACCCCCGCATCTGAAAATCAAACCTTTAGCGTCGCGGACGTCAAGCTTCATTCCGGAAATGGCCAGCAGGTGGGGCTACTCCGAACGCTCCTCAAAATCATCTCCAATGGGATTTTTGTACACACAGCTGTCAAAGAAACAAAGACAAAGTAAGGACGGTCAAATCACCCTCAAAATAATACTGGATTTTCGCAAGTTTTACACCATTAGAAAGCCCGTCTCAAGAGCTTTCTCTTCCCTGATTTTCGTTAAGGTGACTATTTTGTAGGCGGGGCGAGCGTCCTGGAAGTAGGTCTGCCCGAAACTCCACTGTAGTACATGCCCACGTCATCGCCAGTGAGAAAAAGCCGGCACAGAAAGGTCCGAAATAAATTCTGTGCTAAGCTTGAAAATAACTCCCGAACTAGGCATGCTAGAGAGACAAAATTTGTACCTGACTCTGCCTTAAATACCCCCGCATCCGAAAATCAAACTTTTAGCCTCGCGGAGGGCAAGCTTCATACCGGAAATGGCCAGCAGGTGGGGCTACTCCGAACGCTCCTCAAAAGCATCTCCAATGGGATTTTTGTACACACAGCTGTCAAAGAAACAAAGACAAAGTAAGGACGGTCAAATCACCCTCAGAATAATATTGGATTTTCGCAAGTTTTACACCATTAGAAAGCCCGTCTCAAGGGCTCTCTCTTCTTTGTGTTTCGTTAAGGTGACAATTTTGTAGGCGGGGCGAGGGTCCTGGAAGTAGGGCTGCTCGAAACCCCACTGTAGTACATGCCCACGTCATCGCCAGTGAGAAAAAGCCCGCACAGAAAGGTCCGAAATAAATTTTGTGCTAAGCTTGAGAATAACTCCCGAAATAGACATGCTAAAGAGACAAAATTTGTACCTGACTCTGCCTTGAATACCCCCGCATCCGAATATCAAACTTTTAGCGTCGCGGAGGGCAAGCTTCTTACCGGAAATGGCCAGCAGTTGGGGCTACTCCGAAGGTTCCTCAAAAGCATCTCCAATGGGATTTTTGTACACACAGCTGTCAAAGAAACAAAGACAAAGTAAGGACGGTCAAATCACCCTCAGAATAATACTGGATTTTCGCAAGTTTTACACCATTAGAAAGCCCGTCTCACGGGCTCTCTCTTCCGTGAGTTTCGTTAAGATGACAATTTTGTAGAAGGGGCGAGCGTCCTGGAAGTAGGGCTGCCCGAAACTCCACTGTAGTACATGCCCACGTCAACTCCAGTGAGAAAAAGCAGGCACAGAAATGTCCGAAATAAATTCTGTGCTAAGCTTGAGAATAACTCCCGAACTACGCATGCTAGAGAGACAAAATTTGTACCAGACTCTGCCTTGAATATCCCTGCATTCGAAAATCAATCTTTTAGCGTCGCGGAGGGCAAGCTTCATACCGGAAATGACCAGCAGGTGGGGCTACTCCGAACGCTCCTCAAAAGCATCTCCAATGTGATTTTTTTACACACAGCTGTCGAAGAAACAAAGACAAAGTAAGGACGGTCAAATCACCATCAGAATAGTACTGGATTTTCACAAGTTTTACACCATAAGAAAGCCCGTCTCAAAGGCTCTCTCTTCCGTGAGTTTCATTAAGGTGACATTTTTGTAGGCGGGGCGAGCGTCCTGGAAGTAGGGCTGCCCGAAACTCCACTGTAGTACATGCGCACGTCATCGCCAGTGACAAAAAGCAGGCACAGGAATGTCCGAAATAAATTCTGTGCTAAGCTTGAAGATAACTCCCGAACTAGGCGTGCTAGAGAGACAAATTGTTTACCTGGATCTGCCTTCAATATCCCTGCATCCAAAAATCAAACTTTTAGCGTCGCGGAGGGCAAGCTTCATACCGGAAATGACCAGCAGGTGGGGCTACTCCAAACGCTCCTCAAAAGCATCTCCAATGGGATGTTTGTACACACAGCTGTCAAAGAGACAAAGACAAAGTAAAGACGGTCAAATCACCCTCAGAATAATACTGGAGATTCGCAAGTTTTACACCATTAGAAAGCCCGTCTCAAAGGCTCTCTCTTCCGTAGGTTTCGTTAAGGTGACAATTTTGTAGGCGGGGCGAGCGTCCTGGAAGTAGGGCTGCCAGAAACTCCACTGTAGTACATGCCCACGTCATCGCCAGTGAGGAAAAGCCGGAACAGAAAGGTCCGAAATGAATTCTGTGCTAAGCTTGAGAATAACTCCCGAACTAGGCATGCTAGAAAAACAAAAATTGTACCTGACTCTGCCTTGAATATCCCTCCATCCGAAAAACAAACTTTTAGCGTCGCGGAAGGCAAGCTTCATACCGGAAAAGACCAGCAGGTGGGGCTACTCCGAACGCTCCTCAAAAGCATCTCCAATCGGATTTTTGTACACACAGCTGTCGAAGAAACAAAGACAAAATAAGGACGGTCAAATCAGCCTCAGAATAATACTGGATTTTCACAAGTTTTAAACACCATTAGAAAGGTCGTCACAACGGCTTCTTCTTCTGTGAGTTTCGTTAAGGTGAAATTTTTGTAGGCGGGGCTAGCGTCCAGGAAGTAGGGCTGCCCGAAACTCTACTGTAGTACATGCCCACGTCATCGCCAGTGAGAAAAAGCCGGCACAGAAAGGTCCGAAATGACTTCTGTGCTAAGCTTGAGAATAACTCCCGAACTAGGCATGCTAGAGAAACAAAATTTGTACCTGACTCTGCCTTGCATATCCCTGCATCCGAAAATTAATCTTTTAACGTCGCGGAGGGCAAGCTTCATACTGGAAATGACCAGCAGGTGGGGCTACTCCGAACGCTCCTCAAAAGCATCTCCAATGTGATTTTTGTACACACAGCTGTCAAAGAAACAAAGACAAAGTAAGGACTGTCAAATCACCCTCAGAATAATACTGGATTTTCAAAAGTTTTACACCATAAGAAAGCCCGTCTCAAAGGCTCTCTCTTCCGTGAGTTTCGTTAAGGTGACAATTTTCTAGGCGGGGCGGGCAAGCGTCCTGGAAGTAGGCCTGCCCGAAACTCCAATGTAGTACATGCCCGAGTCATCGCTAGTGAGAAAAAGCCGGCACAGAAAGGTCCGAAATAAATTGTCTACTAAGCTTGAGAATAACTCCCGAACTAGGCATGTTAAAAAAACAAAAATTGTACCTGACTCTGCCTTGAATATCCCTCCATCCGAAAAACAAACTTTTAGCGTCGCGGAAGGCAAGCTTCATACCGGAAAAGACCAGCAGGTGGGGCTACTCCGAACGCTCCTCAAAAGCATCTCCAATCGGATTTTTGTACACACAGCTGTCGAAGAAACAAAGACAAAATAAGGACGGTCAAATCAGCCTCAGAATAATACTGGATTTTCACAAGTTTTACACCATTAGAAAGGTCGTCACAACGGCTTCTTCTTCTGTGAGTTTCGTTAAGGTGAAATTTTTGTAGGCGGGGCTAGCGTCCAGGAAGTAGGGCTGCCCGAAACTCTACTGTAGTACATGCCCACGTCATCGCCAGTGAGAAAAAGCCGGCACAGAAAGGTCCGAAATGACTTCTGTGCTAAGCTTGAGAATAACTCCCGAACTAGGCATGCTAGAGAAACAAAATTTGTACCTGACTCTGCCTTGCATATCCCTGCATCCGAAAATTAATCTTTTAACGTCGCGGAGGGCAAGCTTCATACTGGAAATGACCAGCAGGTGGGGCTACTCCGAACGCTCCTCAAAAGCATCTCCAATGTGATTTTTGTACACACAGCTGTCAAAGAAACAAAGACAAAGTAAGGACTGTCAAATCACCCTCAGAATAATACTGGATTTTCAAAAGTTTTACACCATAAGAAAGCCCGTCTCAAAGGCTCTCTCTTCCGTGAGTTTCGTTAAGGTGACAATTTTCTAGGCGGGGCGGGCAAGCGTCCTGGAAGTAGGCCTGCCCGAAACTCCAATGTAGTACATGCCCGAGTCATCGCTAGTGAGAAAAAGCCGGCACAGAAAGGTCCGAAATAAATTGTCTACTAAGCTTGAGAATAACTCCCGAACTAGGCATGTTAAAAAAACAAAAATTGTACCTGACTCTGCCTTGAATATCCCTGCATCCGTAAATCAAACTTTTAACGTCGCGGAGGGCAAGCTTCATACCGGAAATGACCAGCAGGTGGGGCTACTCCGAACGCTCCTCAAAAGCATCTCCAATCGGATTTTTGTACACACAGCTGTCAAAGAAACAAAGACAAAATAAGGACGGTCAAATCACCCTCAGAAAAATACTGGATTTTCACAAGTTTTACACCATTAGAAAGCCCGTCTCAAAGGCTCTCTCTTCCGTAAGTTTCGTTAAGGTGACAATTTTGTAGGCGGGGTGAGCGTCCTGGAAGTAGGGCTGCCAGAAACTCCACTGTAGTACATGCCCACGTCATCGCCAGTGAGAAAAAGCCGGAACAGAAAGGTCCGAAATAAATTCTGTGCTAAGCTTGAGAATAACTCCCGAACTAGGCATGCTAGAAAAACAAAAATTGTACCTGACTCTGCCTTGAATATCCCTGCATCCGAAAATCAAACTTTTAGCGTCGCGGAGGGCAAGCTTCATACCGGAAATGACCAGCAGGTGGGGCTACTCCGAACGCTCCTCAAAAGCATCTCCAATCGCATTTTTGTACACACAGCTGTCAAAGAAACAAAGACAAAGTAAGGACGGTCAAATCACCCTCAGAAAAATACTGGATTTTCACAAGTTTTACACCATTAGAAAGCCCGTTTCAAAGGCTCTCTCTTCCGTAAGTTTCGTTAAGGTGACAATTTTGTAGGCGGGGCGAGCGTCCAGGAAGTAGGGCTGCCCGAAACTCTACTGTAGTACATGCCCACGTCATCGCCAGTGAGAAAAAGCCGGCACAGAAAGGTCCGAAATGACTTCTGTGCTAAGCTTGAGAATAAAGGACGGTCAAATCACCCTCAGAATAATACTGGATTTCACAAGTTTTACACCAATAAAAAGCCCGTCTCAAAGGCTCTCTCTTCCGCGAGTTTCGTTAAGGTGATAATTTTGTAGGCGGGGCGAGCGTCCTGGAAGTAGGGCTGCCCGAAACTCCACTGTAGTACATGCCCACGTCATCGCCAGTGAGAAAAAGCCGGCACAGAAAGCTCCGAAATAAATTCTGTGCTAAGCTTGACGATAACTCCCGAACTAGGCATGCTAGAGAGACAAAATTTGTACCTGGATCTGCCATGAATACCCCCGCATCCGAAAATCAAACTTTTAGCGTCGCGGAGGGCAAGCTTCATACCGAAAATGGCCAGCAGGTGGGGCTACTCCGAACGCTTCTCAAAAGCATCTCCTATGGGATTTTTGTACACACAGCTGTCGAAGAAACAAAGACAAAGTAAGGACGGTCAAATCACCCTTAGAATAATACTGGATTTTCACAAGTTTTACACCATAAGAAAGCCCGTCTCAAAGGCTCTCTCTTCCGTGAGTTTCATTAAGGTGGCAATTTTGTAGGCGGGGCGAGCGTTCTGGAAGTAGGGCTGCCCGAAACTCCACTGTAGTACATGCCCACGTCATCGCCAGTGAGAAAAAGCAGGCACAGAAAGTTCCGAAATAAATTCTGTGCTAAGCTTGAAGATAACTCCCGAACTAGGCATGCTAGAGAGACAAAATTTGTACCTAACTCTGCCTTATATACCCCCGCATCCGAAAATCAAAATTTTAGCGTCGCGGAGGGCAAGCATTATACCGAAAATGGCCAGCAGGTGGGGCTACTCCGAACGCTTCTCAAAAGCATCTCCAATGGGATTTTTGTACACACAGCTGTCAAAGAAACAAAGACAAAGTAAGGACGGTCAAATCACCCTCAGAATAATACTGGATTTTCACAAGTTTTACACAATTAGAAAGCCCGTCTCAAAGGCTCTCTTTTCCGTGAGTTTCATTAAGGTGACAATTTTGTAGGCGGGGCGAGCGTCCTGGAAGTAGGGCTGCCCGAAACTCCACTATAGTACATGCCCACGTCATCGCCAGTGAGAAAAAGCCGGCACAGAAAGGTCCGAAATAAATTCTGTGCTAAGCTTGAGAATAACTCCCGAACTAGGCTTGCTAGAGAGACAAATTTTGTACCTGGATCTTCCTTCAATATCCCTGCATCTAAAAATCAAACTTTTAGCGTCGCGGAGGGCAAGCTTCATACCGGAAATGACCAGCAGGTGGGGCAACTCCGAACGCTTCTCAAAAGCATCTCCAATGGGATTTTTGTACACACAGCTGTCAAAGAAACAAAGACAAAGTAAAGACGGTCAAATCACCCTCAGAATAATACTGGATTTTACAAGTTTTACACCATTAGAAAGCCCGTCTCAAAGGCTCTCTCTTCCTCGAGTTTCGTTAAGGTGACATTTTTGTAGGCGGGGCGAGCGTCCTGGAACTAGGGCTGCCCGAAACTCCACTTTAGTACATGCCCACGTCATCGCCAGTGACAAAAAGCAGGCACAGGAATGTCCGAAATAAATTCTGTGCTAAGCTTGAAGATAACTCCCGAACTAGGCGTGCTAGAGAGACAAATTTTGTACCTGGATCTGCCTTCAATATCCTTGCATCCAAAAATCAAACTTTTAGCGTCGCGGAGGGCAAGCTTCATACCGAAAATGGCCAGCAAGTGGGGCTACTCCGAACGCTTCTCAAAAGCATCTCCTATGGGATTTTTGTACACACAGCTGTCAAAGAAACAAAGACAAAGTAAGGACGGTCAAATCACCCTCAGAATAATACTGGATTTTCGCAGGTTTTACACCATTAGAAAGCCCGTCTGTAAGGGCTCTCTCTTCCGTGAGCTTTGTTAAGGTGACAAGTTTGTAGGCGGGGCGAGCGTCCTGGAAGTAGGGCTGCCCGAAACTCCACAGTAGTACTTGCCCACGTCATCGCCAGCGAGAAAAAGCCGGCACAGAAAGGTCCGAAATAAATTCTGTGCTAAGCTTGAGAATAACTCCCGAACTAGGCATGCTAGAGAGACAAAATTTGCACCTGACTCTGCCTTAAATACCTCCTCATCCGAATATCAAACTTTTAGCGTTGCGGAGGGCAAGCTTCATACCGAAAATGGCCAGCAAGTGGGGCTACTCCGAACGCTCCTCAAAAGCATCTCCAATGGGATGTTTGTACACACAGCTGTCAAAGAGACAAAGACAAAGTAAAGACGGTCAAATCACCCTCAGAATAATACTGGAGATTCGCAAGTTTTACACCATTAGCAAGCCCGTCTCAAGGGCTCTCTTTTCCGTGAGTTTCATTAAGGTGACAATTTTGTAGGCGGGGCGAGCGTCCTGGAAGTAGGGCTGCCCGAAACTCCACTATAGTACATGCCCACGTCATCGCCAGTGAGAAAAAGCCGGCACAGAAAGGTCCGAAATAAATTCTGTGCTAAGCTTGAGAATAACTCCCGAACTAGGCTTGCTAGAGAGACAAATTTTGTACCTGGATCTTCCTTCAATATCCCTGCATCTAAAAATCAAACTTTTAGCGTCGCGGAGGGCAAGCTTCATACCGGAAATGACCAGCAGGTGGGGCAACTCCGAACGCTTCTCAAAAGCATCTCCAATGGGATTTTTGTACACACAGCTGTCAAAGAAACAAAGACAAAGTAAAGACGGTCAAATCACCCTCAGAATAATACTGGATTTTACAAGTTTTACACCATTAGAAAGCCCGTCTCAAAGGCTCTCTCTTCCTCGAGTTTCGTTAAGGTGACATTTTTGTAGGCGGGGCGAGCGTCCTGGAACTAGGGCTGCCCGAAACTCCACTTTAGTACATGCCCACGTCATCGCCAGTGACAAAAAGCAGGCACAGGAATGTCCGAAATAAATTCTGTGCTAAGCTTGAAGATAACTCCCGAACTAGGCGTGCTAGAGAGACAAATTTTGTACCTGGATCTGCCTTCAATATCCTTGCATCCAAAAATCAAACTTTTAGCGTCGCGGAGGGCAAGCTTCATACCGAAAATGGCCAGCAAGTGGGGCTACTCCGAACGCTTCTCAAAAGCATCTCCTATGGGATTTTTGTACACACAGCTGTCAAAGAAACAAAGACAAAGTAAGGACGGTCAAATCACCCTCAGAATAATACTGGATTTTCGCAGGTTTTACACCATTAGAAAGCCCGTCTGTAAGGGCTCTCTCTTCCGTGAGCTTTGTTAAGGTGACAAGTTTGTAGGCGGGGCGAGCGTCCTGGAAGTAGGGCTGCCCGAAACTCCACAGTAGTACTTGCCCACGTCATCGCCAGCGAGAAAAAGCCGGCACAGAAAGGTCCGAAATAAATTCTGTGCTAAGCTTGAGAATAACTCCCGAACTAGGCATGCTAGAGAGACAAAATTTGCACCTGACTCTGCCTTAAATACCTCCTCATCCGAATATCAAACTTTTAGCGTTGCGGAGGGCAAGCTTCATACCGAAAATGGCCAGCAAGTGGGGCTACTCCGAACGCTCCTCAAAAGCATCTCCAATGGGATGTTTGTACACACAGCTGTCAAAGAGACAAAGACAAAGTAAAGACGGTCAAATCACCCTCAGAATAATACTGGAGATTCGCAAGTTTTACACCATTAGCAAGCCCGTCTCAAGGGCTCTCTCTTCCGTGAGTTTCGTTAGGGTGACAATTTTGTAGGCGGGGCGAGCGTCCTGGAAGTAGGGCTGCCCGAAACTCCACGGTAGTCTTGCCACGTCATCGCCAGTGAGAAAAAGCAGGCACAGAAAGTTCCGAAATAAATTCTGTGCTAAGCTTGATAATAAATCCCGAACTAGGCATGCTAGAGAGACAAAATTTGTACCTGACTCTGCCTTAAATACCCCCGCATCCGAAAATCAATTTTTTAGCGTCGCGGAGGGCAAGCTTCATACCGAAAATGGTCAGCAGGTTGGGCTAATCCGAACGCTTCTCAAAAGCATCTCCAATGGGATTTTTGTACACACAGCTGTCAAAGAAACAAAGACAAAGTAAGGACGGTCAAATCACCCTCAGAATAATACTGGATTTCACAAGTTTTACACCATTAAAAAGCCCGTCTCAAAGGCTCTCTCTTCCGCGAGTTTCGTTAAGGTGACAATTTTGTAGGCGTTGCGAGCGTCCTGGAAGTAGGGCTGCCCGAAACTCCACTGTAGTACATGCCCACGTCATCGCCAGTGAGAAAAAGCCGGCACAGAAAGGTCCGAAATAAATTCTGTGCTAAGCTTGAGAATAACTCCCGAACTAGGCATGCTAGAGAGACAAATGTTTTACATGAATCTGCCTTCAATACCCCCGCATCCGAAAATCAAACTTTTAGCGTCGCGGAGGGCAAGCTTCATACCGAAAATGGCCAGCAGGTGGGGCTACTCCGAACGCTTCTCAAAAGCATCTCCTATGGGATTTTTGTACACACAGCTGTCAAAGAAACAAAGACAAAGTAAGGACGGTCAAATCACCCTCAGAATAATACTGGATTTTCGCAGGTTTTACACCATTAGAAAGCCCGTCTGTAAGGGCTCTCTCTTCCGTGAGCTTTGTTAAGGTGACAAGTTTGTAGGCGGGGCGAGCGTCCTGGAAGTAGGGCTGCCCGAAACTCCACAGTAGTACTTGCCCACGTCATCGCCAGCGAGAAAAAGCCGGCACAGAAAGGTCCGAAATAAATTCTGTGCTAAGCTTGAGAATAACTCCCGAACTACGCATGCTAGAGAGACAAAATTTGTACCAGACTCTGCCTTGAATATCCCTGCATTCGAAAATCAATCTTTTAGCGTCGCGGAGGGCAAGCTTCATACCGGAAATGACCAGCAGGTGGGGCTACTCCGAACGCTCCTCAAAAGCATCTCCAATGTGATTTTTTTACACACAGCTGTCGAAGAAACAAAGACAAAGTAAGGACGGTCAAATCACCATCAGAATAATACTGGATTTTCACAAGTTTTACACCATAAGAAAGCCCGTCTCAAAGGCTCTCTTTTCCGTGAGTTTCATTAAGGTGACATTTTTGTAGGCGGGGCGAGCGTCCTGGAAGTAGGGCTGCCCGAAACTCCACTGTAGTACATGCGCACGTCATCGCCAGTGACAAAAAGCAGGCACAGGAATGTCCGAAATAAATTCTGTGCTAAGCTTGAAGATAACTCCCGAACTAGGCGTGCTAGAGAGACAAATTTTGTACCTGGATCTGCCTTCAATATCCCTGCATCCAAAAATCAAACTTTTAGCGTCGCGGAGGGCAAGCTTCATACCGGAAATGACCAGCAGGTGGGGCTACTCCAAACGCTCCTCAAAAGCATCTCCAATGGGATTTTTGTACACACAGCTGTCAAAGAAACAAAGACAAAATAAGGACGGACAAATCACCCTCAGAATAATACTGGACTTTCACAAGTTTTACACCATTAGAAAGCCCGTCTCAAAGGCTTTCTCTTCCGTGAGTTTCATTAAGGTGACAATTTTGTAGGCGGGGCGAGCGTCCTGGAAGTAGGGCTGCCCGAAACTCCACTATAGTACATGCCCACGTCATCGCCAGTGAGAAAAAGCCGGCACAGAAAGGTCCGAAATAAATTCTGTGCTAAGCTTGAGAATAACTCCCGAACTAGGCATGCTAGAGAGACAAAATTTGCACCTGACTCTGCCTTAAATACCTCCGCATCCGAAAATCAAACTTTTTAGCGTTGCGGAGGGCAAGCTTCATACCGAAAATGGCCAGCAAGTGGGGCTACTCCGAACGCTCCTCAAAAGCATCTCCAATGGGATGTTTGTACACACAGCTGTCAAAGAAACAAAGACAAAGTAAAGACGGTCAAATCACCCTCAGAATAATACTGGAGATTCGCAAATTTTACACCATTAGCAAGCCCGTCTCAAGGGCTCTCTCTTCCGTGAGTTTCGTTAAGGTGACAGTTTTGTAGGCGGGGCAAGCGTCCTGGAAGTAGGGCTGCCCGAAACTCCACGGTAGTCTTGCCAACGTCATCGCCAGTGAGAAAAAGCAGGCACAGAAAGTTCCGAAATAAATTCTCTGCTAAGCTTGAGAATAACTCCCGAACTAGGCATGCTAGAGAGACAAAATTTGTACCTAACTCTGCCTTAAATACCCCCGCATCCGAAAATCGAACTTTTAGCGTCGCGGAGGGCAAGCTTCATACCAAAAATGGCCAGCAGGTGGGGCTACTCCGAACGCTTCTCAAAAGCATCTCCAATGGGATTTTTGTTCACACAGCTGTCAAAGAAACAAAGACAAAGTAAGGACCGTCAAATCACCCTCAGAATAATACTGGATTTTCACAAGTTTTACACCATTAGAAAGCCCGTCTCAAAGGCTCTCTTTTCCGTGAGTTTCATTAAGGTGACAATTTTGTAGGCGAGGCGAGCGTCCTGGAAGTAGGGCTGCCCGAAACTCCACTATAGTACATGCCCACGTCATCGCCAGTGACAAAAAGCCGGCACAGAAAGGTCCGAAATAAATTCTGTGCTAAGCTTGAGAATAACTCCCGAACTAGGCATGCTAGAGAGACAAATGTTGTACCTGGATCTTCCTTCAATATACCATCATCTAAAAATCAAACTTTTAGCGTAGCGGAGGGCAAGCTTCATACCGGAAATGACCAGCAGGTGGGGCAACTCCGAACGCTCCTCAATAGCATCTCCAATGGGATTTTTGTACACACAGCTGTCAAAGAAACAAAGACAAAGTATAGACGGTCAAATCACCCTCAGAATAATACTGGATTTTACAAGTTTTTACACCATTAGAAAGCCCGTCTCAAAGGCTCTCTCTTCCGCGAGTTTCGTTAAGGTGACAAGTTTGTAGGCGGGGCGAGCGTTCTGGAAGTAGGGCTGCCCGAAACTCCACTGTAGTACATGCCCACGTCATCGCCAGTGACAAAAAGCAGGCACAGGAATGTCCGAAATAAATTATGTGCTAAGCTTGAAGATAACTCCCGAACTAGGCGTGCTAGAGAGACAAATTTTGTACCTGGATCTGCCTTCAATATCCCTGCATCCAAAAATCAAACTTTTAGCGTCGCGGAGGGCAAGCTTCATACCGGAAATGACCAGCAGATGGGGCTACTACGAACGCTCCTCAAAAGCATCTCCAATAGGATTTTTGTACACACAGCTGTCAAATCACCCTCAGAATAATACTGGATTTTCGCAAGTTTTACACCATTAGAAAGCCCGTCTCAAAGGCTCTCTCTTCCGTGAGTTTCATTAAGGTGACAATTTTGTAGGCGGGGCGAGCGTCCTGGAAGTAGGGCTGCCCTAAACTCCACTGTAGTACTTGCCCACGTCATCGCCAGTGAGAAAAAGCCGGCACAGAAAGGTCCGAAATAATTTGTCTGCTAAGCTTGAGAATAACTCCCAAACTACGCATGCTAGAGAGACAAAATTTGTACCAGACTCTGCCTTAAATTCCGCCACTTCCGAAAATCAAACTTTTAGCGTCGCGGAGGGCAAGCTTCATACCGAAAATGGCCAGCAGGTGGGGCTACTCCGAACGCTCCTCAAAAGCATCTTCAATTGGATTTTTGTACACACAGCTGTCAAAGAAACAAAGACAAAGTAAGGACGGTCAAATCACCCTCAGAATAATACTGGATTTTTGCAAGTTTTACACCATTAGAAAGCCCGTCTCACGGGCTCTTTCTTCAGTGAGTTTCGTTAAGGTGACAATTTTGTAGGCGGGGCGAGCGTCCTGGAAGTAGGGCTGCCCGAAACTCCACTGTAGTACATGCCCACGTCATCGCCAGTGAGAAAAAGCCGGCACAGAAATGTCCGAAATAAATTCTGTGCTAAGCTTGAAAATAACTCCCGACCTAGGCATGCTAGAGAGACAAAATTTGCACCTGACTCTACCTTAAAAACCCCCGCATCCGAAAATCAAACTTTTAGCGTCGCGGAGGGCAAGCTTCATACCGAAAATGGCCAGCAGGTGGGGCTACTCCGAACGCTCCTCAAAAGCATCTCCAATGGGATTTTTGTACACACAGCTGTCAAAGAAACAAAGACAAAGTAAGGACGGTCAAATCACCCTCAGAATAATACTGGATTTTCGCAAGTTTTACACCATTAGAAAGCCCATCTCAAGGGCTCTCTCTTCTTTGTGTTTCGTTAAGGTGACAATTTTGTGGGCGGGGCGAGCGTCCTGGAAGTAGGGCTGCCCGAAACCCCACTGTAGTACATGCCCACGTCATCGCCAGTGAGAAAAAGCAGGCACAGAAAGGTCCGAAATAAATTCTGTGCAAAGCTTGAGAATAACTCCCGAACTAGACATGCTAGAGAAACAAAATTTGTACCAGACTCTGCCTTGAATATCCCTGCATTCGAAAATCAAACTTTTAGCTTCGCGGAGGGCAAGCTTCATACCAGAAATGAACAGCAGGTGGGGCTACTCCGAACGCTCCTCAAAAGCATCTCCAATGGGATTTTTGTACACACAGCTGTCGAAGAAACAAAGACAAAGTAAGGACGGTCAAATCACCCTCAGAAAAATACTGGATTTTCACAGGGTTTACATTATTAGAAAGCCCGTCTCAAAGGCTCTCTCTTCCGTGAGTTTCATTAAGGTGGCAATTTTGTAAGCGGGGCGAGCGTCATGGAAGTAGGGCTGCCCGAAACTCCACTGTAGTACATGCCCACGTCATCGCCAGTGAGAAAAAGCAGGCACAGAAAGTTCCGAAATAAATTATGTGCTAAGCTTGAAGATAACTCCCGAACTAGGCATGCTAGAGAGACAAAATTTGTACCAGACTCTGCCTTAAATATCCCTGCAACCGAAAATCAAACTTATACTGTTGCGGAGGGCAAGCTTCATACCAGAAATGGCTAGCAGGTGGGGCTACTCCGAACGCTCCTCAAAAGCATCTCCATTGGGATTGTTGTACACACAGCTGTCAAAGAAACAAAGACAAAGTAACGACGGTCAAATCACCCTAAAAATAATACTGGATTTTCGCAAGTTTTACACCATTAGAAAGCCCGTCTCAAGAGCTTTCTCTTCCCTGAATTCGTTAGGGTGATAATTTTGTAGGCGGGGCGAGCGTCCTGGAAGTAGGTCTGCCCGAAACTCCACTGTAGTACATGCCCACGTCATCGCCAGTGAGAAAAAGCCGGCACAGAAAGGTCCGAAATAAATTCTCTGCTAAGCTTGAGAATAACTCCCGAACTAGACATGCTAGAGAAACAAAATTTGTACCAGACTCTGCCTTGAATATCCCTGCATTCGAAAATCAAACTTTTAGCTTCGCGGAGGGCAAGCTTCATACCGGAAATGACCAGCAGGTGGGGCTACTCCGAACGCTCCTCAAAAGCATCTCCAATGGGATTTTTGTACACACAGCTGTCAAAGAAACAAAGACAAAGTAAGGACGGTCAAATCACCCTCAGAATAATACTGGATTTTCACAAGTTTTACACCATTAGAAAGCCCGTCTCAAGGGCTCGCTCTTCTTTGTGTTTCGTTAAGGTGACAATTTTGTGGGCGGGGCGAGCGTCCTGGAAGTAGGGCTGCCCGAAACCCCACTGTAGTACATGCCCACGTCATCGCCAGTGAGAAAAAGCAGGCACAGAAAGGTCCGAAATAAATTATGTGCAAAGCTTGAGAATAACTCCCGAACTAGACATGCTAGAGAAACAAAATTTGTACCAGACTCTGCCTTGAATATCCCTGCATTCGAAAATCAAACTTTTAGCTTCGCGGAGGGCAAGCTTCATACCGGAAATGACCAGCAAGTGGGGCTACTCCGAACGCTCCTCAAAAGCATCTCCAATGGGATTTTTGTACACACAGCTGTCAAAGAAACAAAGACAAAGTAAGGACGGTCAAATCACCCTCAGAATAATACTGGATTTTCACAAGTTTTACACCATTAGAAAGCCCGTCTCAAGGGCTCGCTCTTCTTTGTGTTTCGTTAAGGTGACAATTTTGTGGGCGGGGCGAGCGTCCTGGAAGTAGGGCTGCCCGAAACCCCACTGTAGTACATGCCCACGTCATCGCCAGTGAGAAAAAACAGGCACAGAAAGGTCCGAAATAAATTCTGTGCAAAGCTTGAGAATAACTCCCGAACTAGACATGCTAGAGAAACAAAATTTGTACCTGACTCTGCCTTGAATACCCCCGCATCCGAAAATCAATCTTTTAGCGTCGCGGAGGGCAAGCTTCATACCAGAAATGAACAGCAGGTGGGGCTACTCCGAACGCTCCTCAAAAGCATCTCCAATGGGATTTTTGTACACACAGCTGTCGAAGAAACAAAGACAAAGTAAGGACGGTCAAATCACCCTCAGAAAAATACTGGATTTTCACAGGGTTTACATTATTAGAAAGCCCGTCTCAAAGGCTCTCTCTTCCGTGAGTTTCATTAAGGTGGCAATTTTGTAAGCGGGGCGAGCGTCATGGAAGTAGGGCTGCCCGAAACTCCACTGTAGTACATGCCCACGTCATCGCCAGTGAGAAAAAGCCGGCACAGAAAGTTCCGAAATAAATTCTGTGCTAAGCTTGAAGATAACTCCCGAACTAGGCATGCTAGAGAGACAAAATTTGTACCAGACTCTGCCTTAAATATCCCTGCAACCGAAAATCAAATTTATACTGTCGCGGAGGGCAAGCTTCATACCAGAAATGGCTAGCAGGTGGGGCTACTCCGAACGCTCCTCAAAAGCATCTCCATTGGGATTGTTGTACACACAGCTGTCAAAGAAACAAAGACAAAGTAACGACGGTCAAATCACCCTCAGAATAATACTGGATTTTCACATGTTTTACACCATTAGAAAGCCCGTCTCAAAGGCTCTCTCTTCCGTGAGTTTCGTTAAGGTGACAATTTTGTAAGTGGGGCGAGCGTCCTGGAAGTAGGGCTGCCCGAAACCCCACTGTAGTACATGCCCACGTCAACGCCAGTCAGAAAAAGCCGGCACAGAAAGGTCCGAAATAAATTCTCTGCTAAGCTTGAGAATAACTCCCGAACTACGCATGCTAGAGAAACAAAATTTGTAACAGACTCTGCCTTGAACATCCCTGCATTCGAAAATCAAACTTTTAGTTTCGCGGAGGGCAAGCTTCATACCGGAAAAGACCAGCAGGTGGGGCTACTCCGAACGCTCCTCAAAAGCATCTCCAATGGGATTTTTGTACACACAGCTGTCAAAGAAACAAAGACAAAGTAAGGACGGTCAAATCACCCTCAGAATAATACTGGATTTTCGCAAGTTTTACACCATTAGAAAGCCCGTCTCAAGGGCTCTCTCTTCTTTGTGTTTCGTTAAGGTGACAATTTTGTGGGCGGGGCGAGCGTCCTGGAAGTAGGGCTGCCCGAAACTCCACTGTAGTACATGCCCACGTCATCGCCAGTGAGAAAAAGCAGGCACAGAAAGGTCCGAAATTAATTCTGTGCAAAGCTTGAGAATAACTCCCGAACTAGACATGCTAGAGAAACAAAATTTGTACCTGACTCTGCCTTGAATACCCCCGCATCCGAAAATCAATCTTTTTGCGTCGCGGAGGGCAAGCTTCATACCGAAAATGGCCAGCAGGTGGGGCTACTCCGAATGCTCCTCAAAAGCATCTCCAATGGGATTTTTGTACACACAGCTGTCAAAGAAACAAAGACAAAGTAAGGACGGTCAAATCACTCTCAGAATAAAACTGGATTTTCACAAGTTTTACACCATTAAAAAACCCGTCTCAAAGGCTCTCTCTTCCGTGAGTTTCATTAAGGTGGCAATTTTGTAAGCGGGGCGAGAGTCCTGGAAGTAGGGCTGCCCGAAACTCCACTGTAGTACATGCCCACGTCATCGCCAGTGACAAAAAGCCGGCACAGAAAGGTCCGAAATAAATTCTGTGCTAAGCTTGAGAATAACTCCCGAACTAGGCATGCTAGAGAGACAAATGTTGTACCTGGATCTTCCTTCAATATACCATCATCTAAAAATCAAACTTTTAGCGTAGCGGAGGGCAAGCTTCATACCGGAAATGACCAGCAGGTGGGGCAACTCCGAACGCTCCTCAATAGCATCTCCAATGGGATTTTTGTACACACAGCTGTCAAAGAAACAAAGACAAAGTATAGACGGTCAAATCACCCTCAGAATAATACTGGATTTTACAAGTTTTTACACCATTAGAAAGCCCGTCTCAAAGGCTCTCTCTTCCGCGAGTTTCGTTAAGGTGACATTTTTGTAGGCGGGGCGAGCGTTCTGGAAGTAGGGCTGCCCGAAACTCCACTGTAGTACATGCCCACGTCATCGCCAGTGACAAAAAGCAGGCACAGGAATGTCCGAAATAAATTATGTGCTAAGCTTGAAGATAACTCCCGAACTAGGCGTGCTAGAGAGACAAATTTTGTACCTGGATCTGCCTTCAATATCCCTGCATCCAAAAATCAAACTTTTAGCGTCGCGGAGGGCAAGCTTCATACCGGAAATGACCAGCAGATGGGGCTACTACGAACGCTCCTCAAAAGCATCTCCAATAGGATTTTTGTACACACAGCTGTCAAATCACCCTCAGAATAATACTGGATTTTCGCAAGTTTTACACCATTAGAAAGCCCGTCTCAAAGGCTCTCTCTTCCGTGAGTTTCATTAAGGTGACAATTTTGTAGGCGGGGCGAGCGTCCTGGAAGTAGGGCTGCCCTAAACTCCACTGTAGTACTTGCCCACGTCATCGCCAGTGAGAAAAAGCCGGCACAGAAAGGTCCGAAATAATTTGTCTGCTAAGCTTGAGAATAACTCCCAAACTACGCATGCTAGAGAGACAAAATTTGTACCAGACTCTGCCTTAAATTCCGCCGCTTCCGAAAATCAAACTTTTAGCGTCGCGGAGGGCAAGCTTCATACCGAAAATGGCCAGCAGGTGGGGCTACTCCGAACGCTCCTCAAAAGCATCTTCAATTGGATTTTTGTACACACAGCTGTCAAAGAAACAAAGACAAAGTAAGGACGGTCAAATCACCCTCAGAATAATACTGGATTTTTGCAAGTTTTACACCATTAGAAAGCCCGTCTCACGGGCTCTTTCTTCAGTGAGTTTCGTTAAGGTGACAATTTTGTAGGCGGGGCGAGCGTCCTGGAAGTAGGGCTGCCCGAAACTCCACTGTAGTACATGCCCACGTCATCGCCAGTGAGAAAAAGCCGGCACAGAAATGTCCGAAATAAATTCTGTGCTAAGCTTGAAAATAACTCCCGACCTAGGCATGCTAGAGAGACAAAATTTGCACCTGACTCTACCTTAAAAACCCCCGCATCCGAAAATCAAACTTTTAGCGTCGCGGAGGGCAAGCTTCATACCGAAAATGGCCAGCAGGTGGGGCTACTCCGAACGCTCCTCAAAAGCATCTCCAATGGGATTTTTGTACACACAGCTGTCAAAGAAACAAAGACAAAGTAAGGACGGTCAAATCACCCTCAGAATAATACTGGATTTTCGCAAGTTTTACACCATTAGAAAGCCCATCTCAAGGGCTCTCTCTTCTTTGTGTTTCGTTAAGGTGACAATTTTGTGGGCGGGGCGAGCGTCCTGGAAGTAGGGCTGCCCGAAACCCCACTGTAGTACATGCCCACGTCATCGCCAGTGAGAAAAAGCAGGCACAGAAAGGTCCGAAATAAATTCTGTGCAAAGCTTGAGAATAACTCCCGAACTAGACATGCTAGAGAAACAAAATTTGTACCAGACTCTGCCTTGAATATCCCTGCATTCGAAAATCAAACTTTTAGCTTCGCGGAGGGCAAGCTTCATACCAGAAATGAACAGCAGGTGGGGCTACTCCGAACGCTCCTCAAAAGCATCTCCAATGGGATTTTTGTACACACAGCTGTCGAAGAAACAAAGACAAAGTAAGGACGGTCAAATCACCCTCAGAAAAATACTGGATTTTCACAGGGTTTACATTATTAGAAAGCCCGTCTCAAAGGCTCTCTCTTCCGTGATTTTCATTAAGGTGGCAATTTTGTAAGCGGGGCGAGCGTCATGGAAGTAGGGCTGCCCGAAACTCCACTGTAGTACATGCCCACGTCATCGCCAGTGAGAAAAAGCCGGCACAGAAAGTTCCGAAATAAATTCTGTGCTAAGCTTGAAGATAACTCCCGAACTAGGCATGCTAGAGAGACAAAATTTGTACCAGACTCTGCCTTAAATATCCCTGCAACCGAAAATCAAACTTATACTGTCGCGGAGGGCAAGCTTCATACCAGAAATGGCTAGCAGGTGGGGCTACTCCGAACGCTCCTCAAAAGCATCTCCATTGGGATTGTTGTACACACAGCTGTCAAAGAAACAAAGACAAAGTAACGACGGTCAAATCACCCTAAAAATAATACTGGATTTTCGCAAGTTTTACACCATTAGAAAGCCCGTCTCAAGAGCTTTCTCTTCCCTGAATTCGTTAGGGTGATAATTTTGTAGGCGGGGCGAGCGTCCTGGAAGTAGGTCTGCCCGAAACTCCACTGTAGTACATGCCCACGTCATCGCCAGTGAGAAAAAGCCGGCACAGAAAGGTCCGAAATAAATTCTCTGCTAAGCTTGAGAATAACTCCCGAACTAGACATGCTAGAGAAACAAAATTTGTACCAGACTCTGCCTTGAATATCCCTGCATTCGAAAATCAAACTTTTAGCTTCGCGGAGGGCAAGCTTCATACCGGAAATGACCAGCAGGTGGGGCTACTCCGAACGCTCCTCAAAAGCATCTCCAATGGGATTTTTGTACACACAGCTGTCAAAGAAACAAAGACAAAGTAAGGACGGTCAAATCACCCTCAGAATAATACTGGATTTTCACAAGTTTTACACCATTAGAAAGCCCGTCTCAAGGGCTCTCTCTTCTTTGTGTTTCGTTAAGGTGACAATTTTGTGGGCGGGGCGAGCGTCCTGGAAGTAGGGCTGCCCGAAACCCCACTGTAGTACATGCCCACGTCATCGCCAGTGAGAAAAAGCAGGCACAGAAAGGTCCGAAATAAATTATGTGCAAAGCTTGAGAATAACTCCCGAACTAGACATGCTAGAGAAACAAAATTTGTACCAGACTCTGCCTTGAATATCCCTGCATTCGAAAATCAAACTTTTAGCTTCGCGGAGGGCAAGCTTCATACCGGAAATGACCAGCAAGTGGGGCTACTCCGAACGCTCCTCAAAAGCATCTCCAATGGGATTTTTGTACACACAGCTGTCAAAGAAACAAAGACAAAGTAAGGACGGTCAAATCACCCTCAGAATAATACTGGATTTTCACAAGTTTTACACCATTAGAAAGCCCGTCTCAAGGGCTCGCTCTTCTTTGTGTTTCGTTAAGGTGACAATTTTGTGGGCGGGGCGAGCGTCCTGGAAGTAGGGCTGCCCGAAACCCCACTGTAGTACATGCCCACGTCATCGCCAGTGAGAAAAAACAGGCACAGAAAGGTCCGAAATAAATTCTGTGCAAAGCTTGAGAATAACTCCCGAACTAGACATGCTAGAGAAACAAAATTTGTACCTGACTCTGCCTTGAATACCCCCGCATCCGAAAATCAATCTTTTAGCGTCGCGGAGGGCAAGCTTCATACCAGAAATGAACAGCAGGTGGGGCTACTCCGAACGCTCCTCAAAAGCATCTCCAATGGGATTTTTGTACACACAGCTGTCGAAGAAACAAAGACAAAGTAAGGACGGTCAAATCACCCTCAGAAAAATACTGGATTTTCACAGGGTTTACATTATTAGAAAGCCCGTCTCAAAGGCTCTCTCTTCCGTGAGTTTCATTAAGGTGGCAATTTTGTAAGCGGGGCGAGCGTCATGGAAGTAGGGCTGCCCGAAACTCCACTGTAGTACATGCCCACGTCATCGCCAGTGAGAAAAAGCCGGCACAGAAAGTTCCGAAATAAATGCTGTGCTAAGCTTGAAGATAACTCCCGAACTAGGCATGCTAGAGAGACAAAATTTGTACCAGACTCTGCCTTAAATATCCCTGCAACCGAAAATCAAATTTATACTGTCGCGGAGGGCAAGCTTCATACCAGAAATGGCTAGCAGGTGGGGCTACTCCGAACGCTCCTCAAAAGCATCTCCATTGGGATTGTTGTACACACAGCTGTCAAAGAAACAAAGACAAAGTAACGACGGTCAAATCACCCTCAGAATAATACTGGATTTTCACATGTTTTACACCATTAGAAAGCCCGTCTCAAAGGCTCTCTCTTCCGTGAGTTTCGTTAAGGTGACAATTTTGTAAGTGGGGCGAGCGTCCTGGAAGTAGGGCTGCCCGAAACCCCACTGTAGTACATGCCCACGTCAACGCCAGTGAGAAAAAGCCGGCACAGAAAGGTCCGAAATAAATTCTCTGCTAAGCTTGAGAATAACTCCCGAACTACGCATGCTAGAGAAACAAAATTTGTAACAGACTCTGCCTTGAATATCCCTGCATTCGAAAATCAAACTTTTTGTTTCGCGGAGGGCAAGCTTCATACCGGAAAAGACCAGCAGGTGGGGCTACTCCGAACGCTCCTCAAAAGCATCTCCAATGGGATTTTTGTACACACAGCTGTCAAAGAAACAAAGACAAAGTAAGGACGGTCAAATCACCCTCAGAATAATACTGGATTTTCGCAAGTTTTACACCATTAGAAAGCCCGTCTCAAGGGCTCTCTCTTCTTTGTGTTTCGTTAAGGTGACAATTTTGTGGGCGGGGCGAGCGTCCTGGAAGTAGGGCTGCCCGAAACTCCACTGTAGTACATGCCCACGTCATCGCCAGTGAGAAAAAGCAGGCACAGAAAGGTCCGAAATTAATTCTGTGCAAAGCTTGAGAATAACTCCCGAACTAGACATGCTAGAGAAACAAAATTTGTACCTGACTCTGCCTTGAATACCCCCGCATCCGAAAATCAATCTTTTTGCGTCGCGGAGGGCAAGCTTCATACCGAAAATGGCCAGCAGGTGGGGCTACTCCGAATGCTCCTCAAAAGCATCTCCAATGGGATTTTTGTACACACAGCTGTCAAAGAAACAAAGACAAAGTAAGGACGGTCAAATCACTCTCAGAATAAAACTGGATTTTCACAAGTTTTACACCATTAAAAAACCCGTCTCAAAGGCTCTCTCTTCCGTGAGTTTCATTAAGGTGGCAATTTTGTAAGCGGGGCGAGAGTCCTGGAAGTAGGGCTGCCCGAAACTCCACTGTAGTACATGCCCACGTCATCGCCAGTGAGAAAAAGCCGGCACAGAAAGGTCCGAAATAAATTCTGTGCTAAGCTTGAGAATAACTCCCGAACTAGGCATGCTAGAGAGACAAAATTTGTACCTGACTCTGCCTTAAATACCCCCGCATCCGAAAATGAAACTTTTAGCGTCGGAAAGGGCAAGCTTCATACCGAAAATGGCCAGCAGGTGGGGCTACTCCGAACGCTCCTCAAAAGCATCTCCAATGGGATTTTTGTACACACAGCTGTCAAAGAAACAAAGACAAAGTAAGGACGGTTAAATCACCCTCAGAATAATACTGGATTTTCACAGGTTTTACATCATTAGAAAGCACGTCTCAAGGGCTCTTTCTTTCCTGAGTTTCGTTAAGGTGACAATTTTGTAGGCGGGGCGAGCGTCCTGGAAGTAGGGCAGCCCGAAACTCCACTGTAGTACATGCCCACGTCATCGCCAGTGAGATAAAAGCCGGCACAGAAAGGTCCGAAATAAATTCTGTGCTAAGCTTGAAAATAACTCCCGAACTAGGCATGCTAGAGAGACAAACTTTGTACCTGACTCTGCCTTAAATACCCCGCATCCGAAAATCAAACTTTTAGCGTCGCGGAGGGCAAGCTTCATACCGGAAATGACCAGGAGGTGGGGCTACTCCGAACGCTCCTCAAAAGCATCTCCAATAGGATTTTTGTACACACAGCTGTCGAAGAAACGAAGACAAAGTAAGGACGGTCAAATCACCCTCAGAATAATACTGGATTTTCCCAAGTTTTACACCATTAGAAAGCCCGTCTCAAAGGCTCTGTCTTCTGTGAGTTTATTTAAGGTGACAATTTTGTAGGCGGCGCGAGCGTCCTGGAAGTAGGGCTGCCCGAAACTGGACTGTTGTACATGCCCACATCATCGCCAGTAAGAAAAAGCCGGCACAGAAAGGTCAAAAATAATTTCTGTGCTAAGCTTGAAAATAACTCCCGAACTAGGCATGCTAGAGAGACAAAATTTGTACCTGACTCTGCCTTAAATACCCCCGCATCCGAAAATTAAACTTTTAGCGTCGCCGAGGGCAAGCTTCATACCGGAAATGGCCAGCATGTGGGGCTACTCCGAACGCTCCTCAAAAGCATCTCCAATGGGATTTTTGTACACACAGCTGTCAAAGAAACAAAGACAAAGTAAGGACGGTCAAATCACCCTCAGAATAATACTGGATTTTCACATGTTTTACACCATTAGAAAGCCCATCTCAAAGGCTCTCTCTTCCGTGAGTTTCGTTATTAAGGTGACCATTTTATAAGCGGGGCGAGCGTCCTGGAAGTAGGGCTGCCCAAAACTACACTGTAGTACATGCCCACGTCATCGCCAGTGAGAAAAAGCAGGCACAGAAAGGTCCGAAATAAATTCTGTGCTAAGCTTGATAATAACTCCCGAACTAGGCATGCTAGAGAAACAAAATTTGTACCTGACTCTGCCTTGAAAATCCCTGCATCCGAAAATCAAACTTTTAGCGTCGCGGAGGGCAAGCTTCATACCGGAAAAGACCAGCAGGTGGGGCTACTCCGAACGCTCCTCAAAAGCATCTCCAATGGGATTTTTGTACACACAGCTGTCAAAGAAACAAAGACAAAGTAAGGACGGTCAAATCACCCTCAGAATAATACTGGATTTTCGCAAGTTTTACACCATAGGAAAGCCCGTCTCAAGGGCTCTCTCTTCCCTGTGTTTCGTTAAGGTGACAATTTTGTGGGCGGGGCGAGCGTCCTGGAAGTAGGGCTGCCCGAAACTCCACTGTAGTACATGCCCACGTCATCGCCAGTGAGAAAAAGCAGGCACAGAAAGGTCCGAAATAAATTCTGTGCTAAGCTTGAAAATAACTTCCGAACTAGGCATGCTAGAGAGAAAAAATTTGTACGTGACTCTGCCTTATATACCCCCGCATCCGAAAATCAAACTTTTAGCGTCGCGGAAGGCAAGCTTCATACCGGAAATGACCAGCAGGTGGGGCTACTCCGAACGCTCCTCAAAAGCATCTCCAATGGGATTTTTGTACACACAGCTGTCAAAGAAACAAAGACAAAGTAAGGACGGTCAAATCACCCTCAGAATAATACTGGATTTTCGCAAGTTTTACACCATTAGAAAGCCCGTCTCAAGGGCTCTCTCTTCTTTGTGTTTCGTTAAGGTGACAATTTTGTGGGCGGGGCGAGCGTCCTGGAAGTAGGGCTGCCCGAAACCCCACTGTAGTACATGCCCACGTCATCGCCAGTGAGAAAAAGCAGGCACAGAAAGGTCCGAAATAAATTCTGTGCAAAGCTTGAGAATAACTCCCGAACTAGACATGCTAGAGAATCAAAATTTGTACCTGACTCTGCCTTGAATACCCCCGCATCCGAAAATCAATCTTTTAGCTTCGCGGAGGGCAAGCTTCATACCGAAAATGGCCAGCAGGTGGGGCTACTCCGAATGCTCCTCAAAAGCATCTCCAATGGGATTTTTGTACACACAGCTGTCAAAGAAACAAAGACAAAGTAAGGACGGTCAAATCACTCTCAGAATAAAACTGGATTTTCACAAGTTTTACACCATTAAAAAACCCGTCTCAAAGGCTCTCTCTTCCGTGAGTTTCATTAAGGTGGCAATTTTGTAAGCGGGGCGAGATTCCTGGAAGTAGGGCTGCCCGAAACTCCACTGTAGTACATGCCCACGTCATCGCCAGTGAGAAAAAGCCGGCACAGAAAGGTCCGAAATAAATTCTGTGCTATTAGCTTGATAATAAATCCCGAACTAGGCATGCTAGAGAGACAAAAATTGTACCTGACTCTGCCTTAATAAACCCCGCATCCGAAAGTCAAACTTTTAGCGTCGGAAAGGGCAAGCTTCATACCGAAAATGGCCAGCAGGTGGCGCTACTCCGAACGCTCCTCAAAAGCATCTCCACTGGGATTTTTGTACACACAGCTGTCAAAGAAACAAAGACAAAGTAAGGACGGTCAAATCACCCTCAGAATAATACTGAATTTTCACAGGGTTTGCACCATTAGAAAGCCCGTCTCAAGGGCTTTCTCTTTCCTGAGTTTCGTTAAGGTGACAGTTTTGTAGGCGGGGCGAGCGTCCTGGAAGTAGGGCTGCCCGAAACTCCACTGTAGTACTTGCCTACGTCATCGCCAGTGAGAAAAAGCCGGCACAGAAAGGTCTGAAAAAAATTCTGTGCTAAGCTTGAGAATAACTCCCGAACTAGGCATGCTAGAGAGACAAAATTTGTACCTGACTCTGCCTTGAATACCCCCGCATCCGAAAATCAAACTTTTAGCTTCGCGGAGGGCAAGCTTCTTACCGGAAATGGCCAGCAGGTGGGGCTACTCCGAAGGTTCCTCAAAAGCATCTCCAATGGGATTTTTGTACACACAGCTGTCAAAGAAACAAAGACAAAGTAAGGACGGTTAAATCACCCTCAGAATAATACTGGATTTTCACAGGTTTTACACCATTAGAAAGCCCGTCTCAAGGGCTTTTTCTTTCCTGAGTTTCGTTAAGGTGACAATTTTGTAGGCGGGGCGAGCGTCCTGGAAGTAGGGCTGCCCGAAACTCCACTGTAGTACATGCCCACGTCATCGCCAGTGAGAAAAAGCCGGCACAGAAATGTCCGAAATAAATTCTGTGCTAAGCTTGAAAATAACTCCCGAACTAGGCATGCTAGAGAGACAAAATTTGTACCTGACTCTGCCTTAAATACCCCGCATCCGAAAATTAAACTTTTAGCGTCGCGGAGGGCAAGCTTCATACCGGAAATGACCAGCAGGTGGGGCTACTCCGAAGGTTCCTCAAAAGCATCTCCAATAGGATTTTTGTACACACAGCTGTCGAAGAAACGAAGACAAAGTAAGGACGGTCAAATCACCCTCAGAATAATACTGGATTTTCCCAAGTTTTACACCATTAGAAAGCCCGTCTCAAAGGCTCTGTCTTCTGTGAGTTTATTTAAGGTGACAATTTTGTAGGCGGCGCGAGCGTCCTGGAAGTAGGGCTGCCCGAAACTGGACTGTAGTACATGCCCACATCATCGCCAGTAAGAAAAAGCCGGCACAGAAAGGTCAAAAATAATTTCTGTTCTAAGCTTGAAAATAACTCCCGAACTAGGCATGCTAGAGAGACAAAAATTGTACCTGACTCTGCCTTAATAAACCCCGCATCCGAAAGTCAAACTTTTAGCGTCGGAAAGGGCAAGCTTCATACCGAAAATGGCCAGCAGGTGGCGCTACTCCGAACGCTCCTCAAAAGCATCTCCACTGGGATTTTTGTACACACAGCTGTCAAAGAAACAAAGACAAAGTAAGGACGGTCAAATCACCCTCAGAATAATACTGAATTTTCACAGGGTTTGCACCATTAGAAAGCCCGTCTCAAGGGCTTTCTCTTTCCTGAGTTTCGTTAAGGTGACAATTTTGAAGGCGGGGCGAGCGTCCTGGAAGTAGGGCTGCCCGAAACTCCACTGTAGTACTTGCCTACGTCATCGCCAGTGAGAAAAAGCCGGCACAGAAAGGTCTGAAAAAAATTCTGTGCTAAGCTTGAGAATAACTCCCGAACTAGGCATGCTAGAGAGACAAAATTTGTACCTGACTCTGCCTTGAATACCCCCGCATCCGAAAATCAAACTTTTAGCTTCGCGGAGGGCAAGCTTCTTACCGGAAATGGCCAGCAGGTGGGGCTACTCCGAAGGTTCCTCAAAAGCATCTCCAATGGGATTTTTGTACACACAGCTGTCAAAGAAACAAAGACAAAGTAAGGACGGTTAAATCACCCTCAGAATAATACTGGATTTTCACAGGTTTTACACCATTAGAAAGCCCGTCTCAAGGGCTCTTTCTTTCCTGAGTTTCGTTAAGGTGACAATTTTGTAGGCGGGGCGAGCGTTCTGGAAGTAGGGCTGCCCGAAACTCCACTGTAGTACATGCCCACGTCATCGCCAGTGAGAAAAAGCCGGCACAGAAAGGTCCGAAATAAATTCTGTGCTAAGCTTGAAAATAACTCCCGAACTAGGCATGCTAGAGAGACAAAATTTGTACCTGACTCTGCCTTAAATACCCCCGCATCCGAAAATTAAACTTTTAGCGTCGCGGAGGGCAAGCTTCATACCGGAAATGGCCAGCAGCTGGGGCTACTCCGAACGCTCCTCAAAAGCATCTCCAATGGGATTTTTGTACACACAGCTGTCGAAGAAACAAAGACAAAGTAAGGACGGTCAAATCACCCTCAGAAAAATACTGGATTTTCACAGGTTTTACACCATTAGAAAGCCCGTCTCAAAGGCTCTCTCTTCCGTGAGTTTCATTAAGGTGGCAATTATGTAAGCGGGGCGAGAGTTCTGAAAATAGGGCTGCCCGAAACTCAACTGTAGTACATGCCCACGTCATCGCCAGTGAGAAAAAGCAGGCACAGAAAGTTTCGAAATAAATTCTGTGCTAAGCTTGAAAATAACTCCCAAACTAGGCATGCTAGAGAGACAAATTTTGTACCTGGATCTGCCTTGAATAACCCTGCATCCGAAAATCAAACTTTTAGCGTCGCGGAGGGCAAGCTTAATACCGGAAATGGCCAGCAGGTGGGGCTACTCCGAACGCTCCTCAAAAGCATCTCCAATGGGATTTTTGTACACACAGCTGTCAAAGAAACAAAGACAAAGTAAGGACGGTCAAATCACCCTCAGAATAATACTGGATTTTCACATGTTTTACACCATTAGAAAGCCCGTCTCAAAGGTTCTCTCTTCCGTGAGTTTCGTTGTTAAGGTGACCATTTTATAAGCGGGGCGAGCGTCCTGGAAGTAGGGCTGCCCAAAACTACACTGTAGTACATGCGCACGTCATCGCCAGTGAGAAAAAGCAGGCACAGAAAGGTCCGAAATAAATTCTGTGCTAAGCTTGATAATAACTCCCGAACTAGGCATGCTAGAGAAACAAAATTTGTACCTGACTCTGCCTTGAAAATCCCTGCATCCGAAAATCAAACTTTTAGCGTCGCGGAGGGCAAGCTTCATACCGGAAAAGACCAGGAGGTGGGGCTACTCCGAACGCTCCTCAAAAGCATCTCCAATGGGATTTTTGTACACACAGCTGTCAAAGAAACAAAGACAAAGTAAGGACGGTCAAATCACCCTCAGAATAATACTGGATTTTCACAAGTTTTACACCATTAGAAAACCCGTCTCAAAGGTTCTCTCTTCCGTGAGTTTCATTAAGGTGGCAATTTTGTAAACGGGGCGAGAGTCCTGGAAGTAGGGCTGCCCGAAACTCCACTGTAGTACATGCCCACGTCATCGCCAGTGAAAAAAAGCCGGCACAGAAAGGTCCGAAATAAATTATGTGCTATTAGCTTGATAATAAATCCCGAACTAGGCATGCTAGAGAGACAAAATTTGTACCTGACTCTGCCTTAAATACCCCTGCATCCGAAAGTCAAACTTTTAGCGTCGGAAAGGGCAAGCTTCATACCGAAAATGGCCAGCAGGTGGGGCTACACCGAACGCTCCTCAAAAGCATCTCCAATGGGATTTTTGTACACACAGCTGTCAAAGAAACAAAGACAAAGTAAGGACGGTCAAATCACCCTCAGAATAATACTGAATTTTCACAGGTTTTGCACCATAAGAAAGCCCGTCTCAAGGGCTTTCTCTTTCCTGAGTTTCGTTAAGGTGACAATTTTGTAAGCGGGGCGAGCGTCCTGGAAGTAGGGCTGCCCAAAACTCCACTGTAGTACTTGCCCACGTCATCGCCAGTGAGAAAAAGCAGGCACATAAAGGTCCGAAATAAATTCTGTGGTAAGCTTGAGAATAACTCCCGAACAAGGCATGCTAGAGAGACAAAATTTGTACCTGGATCTGCCTTGAATACCCCCTGCATCCGAAAATCAAACTTTTAGCGTCGCGAAGGGCAAGCTTCATACCGGAAATGACCAGCAGGTGGGGCTACTCCGAAGGTTCCTCAAAAGCATCTCCAATGGGATTTTTGTACACACAGCTGTCAAAGAAACAAAGACAAAGTAAGGACGGTTAAATCACCCTCAGAATAATACTGGATTTTCACAGGTTTTACACCATTAGAAAGCCCGTCTCAAGGGCTCTTTCTTTCCTGAGTTTCGTTAAGGTGACAATTTTGTAGGCGGGGCGAGCGTCCTGGAAGTAGGGCTGCCCGAAACTCCACTGTAGTACATGCCCACGTCATCGCCAGTGAGAAAAAGCCGGCACAGAAAGGTCCGAAATAAATTCTGTGCTAAGCTTGACAATAACTCCCGAACTAGGCATGCTAGAGAGACAAAATTTGTACCTGACTCTGCCTTAAATACCCCGCATCCGAAAATTAAACTTTTAGCGTCGCGGAGGGCAAGCTTCATACCGGAAATGACCAGCAGGTGGGGCTACTCCGAACGCTCCTCAAAAGCATCTCCAATAGGATTTTTGTACACACAGCTGTCGAAGAAACGAAGACAAAGTAAGGACGGTCAAATCACCCTCAGAATAATACTGGATTTTCCCAAGTTTTACACCATTAGAAAGCCCGTCTCAAAGGCTCTGTCTTCTGTGAGTTTATTTAAGGTGACAATTTTGTAGGCGGCGCGAGCGTCCTGGAAGTAGGGCTGTCCGAAACTGGACTGTAGTACATGCCCACATCATCGGCAGTAAGAAAAAGCCGGCACAGAAAGGTCAAAAATAATTTCTGTGCTAAGCTTGAAAATAACTCCCGAACTAGGCATGCTAGAGAGACAAAATTTGTACCTGACTCTGCCTTAAATACCCCCGCATCCGAAAATTAAACTTTTAGCGTCGCGGAGGGCAAGCTTCATACCGGAAATGGCCAGCAGGTGGGCCTACTCCGAACGCTCCTCAAAAGCATCTCCAATGGGATTTTTGTACACACAGCTGTCGAAGAAACAAAAACAAAGTAAGGACGGTCAAATGACCCTCAGAAAAATACTGCATTTTCACAGGTTTTACACCATTAGAAAGCCCGTCTCAAAGGCTCTCTCTTCCGTGAGTTTCATTAAGGTGGCAATTTTGTAAGCTGGGCGAGAGTCCTGAAAGTAGGGCTGCCCGAAACTCAACTGTAGTACATGCCCACGTCATCGCCAGTGAGAAAAAGCAGGCACAGAAAGTTCCGAAATAAATTCTGTGCTAAGCTTGAAAATAACTCCCAAACTAGGCATGCTAGAGAGACAAATTTTGTACCTGGATCTGCCTTGAATAACCCTGCATCCGAAAATCAAACTTTTAGCGTCGCGGAGGGCAAGCTTAATACCGGAAATGGCCAGCAGGTGGGGCTACTCCGAACGCTCCTCAAAAGCATCTCCAATGGGATTTTTGTACACACAGCTGTCAAAGAAACAAAGACAAAGTAAGGACGGTCAAATCACCCTCAGAATAATACTGGATTTTCACATGTTTTACACCATTAGAAAGCCCGTCTCAAAGGTTCTCTCTTCCGTGAGTTTCGTTGTTAAGGTGACCATTTTATAAGCGGGGCGAGCGTCCTGGAAGTAGGGCTGCCCAAAACTACACTGTAGTACATGCGCACGTCATCGCCAGTGAGAAAAAGCAGGCACAGAAAGGTCCGAAATAAATTCTGTGCTAAGCTTGATAATAACTCCCGAACTAGGCATGCTAGAGAAACAAAATTTGTACCTGACTCTGCCTTGAAAATCCCTGCATCCGAAAATCAAACTTTTAGCGTCGCGGAGGGCAAGCTTCATACCGGAAAAGACCAGGAGGTGGGGCTACTCCGAACGCTCCTCAAAAGCATCTCCAATGGGATTTTTGTACACACAGCTGTCAAAGAAACAAAGACAAAGTAAGGACGGTCAAATCACCCTCAGAATAATACTGGATTTTCACAAGTTTTACACCATTAGAAAACCTGTCTCAAAGGTTCTCTCTTCCGTGAGTTTCATTAAGGTGGCAATTTTGTAAGCGGGGCGAGAGTCCTGGAAGTAGGGCTGCCCGAAACTCCACTGTAGTACATGCCCACGTCATCGCCAGTGAGAAAAAGCCGGCACAGAAAGGTCCGAAATAAATTATGTGCTATTAGCTTGATAATAAATCCCGAACTAGGCATGCTAGAGAGACAAAATTTGTACCTGACTCTGCCTTAAATACCCCCGCATCCGAAAGTCAAACTTTTAGCGTCGGAAAGGGCAAGCTTCATACCGAAAATGGCCAGCAGGTGGGGCTACAACGAACGCTCCTCAAAAGCATCTCCAATGGGATTTTTGTACACACAGCTGTCAAAGAAACAAAGACAAAGTAAGGACGGTCAAATCACCCTCAGAATAATACTGAATTTTCACAGGTTTTGCACCATTAGAAAGCCCGTCTCAAGGGCTTTCTCTTTCCTGAGTTTCGTTAAGGTGACAATTTTGTAAGCGGGGCGAGCGTCCTGGAAGTAGGGCTGCCCAAAACTCCACTGTAGTACTTGCCCACGTCATCGCCAGTGAGAAAAAGCAGGCACATAAAGGTCCGAAATAAATTCTGTGGTAAGCTTGAGAATAACTCCCGAACAAGGCATGCTAGAGAGACAAAATTTGTACCTGGATCTGCCTTGAATACCCCCTGCATCCGAAAATCAAACTTTTAGCGTCGCGAAGGGCAAGCTTCATACCGGAAATGACCAGCAGGTGGGGCTACTCCGAACGCTCCTCAAAAGCATCTCCAATGGGATTTTTGTACACACAGCTGTCAAAGAAACAAAGACAAAGTAAGGACGGTCAAATCACCCTCAGAATAATACTGGATTTTCGCAAGTTTTACACCATTAGAAAGCCCGTCTCAAGGGCTCTCTCTTCTTTGTGTTTCGTTAAGGTGACAATTTTGTGGGCGAGGCGAGCGTCCTGGAAGTAGGGCTGCCCGAAACTCCACTGTAGTACATGCCCACGTCATCGCCAGTGAGAAAAAGCCGGCACAGAAAGGTCCGAAATAAATTCTGTGCTAAGCTTGACAATAACTCCCGAACTAGGCATGCTAGAGAGACAAAATTTGTACCTGACTCTGCCTTAAATACCCCGCATCCGAAAATTAAACTTTTAGCGTCGCGGAGGGCAAGCTTCATACCGGAAATGGCCAGCAGGTGGGGCTACTCCGAACGCTCCTCAAAAGCATCTCCAATGGGATTTTTGTACACACAGCTGTCAAAGAAACAAAGACAAAGTAAGGACGGTCAAATCACCCTCAGAATAATACTGGATTTTCACATGTTTTACACCATTAGAAAGCCCGTCTCAAAGGCTCTCTCTTCCGTGAGTTTCGTTATTAAGGTGACCATTTTATAAGCGGGGCGAGCGTCCTGGAAGTAGGGCTGCCCAAAACTACACTGTAGTACATGCCCACGTCATCGCCAGTGAGAAAAAGCAGGCACAGAAGGTCCGAAATAAATTCTGTGCTAAGCTTGAAAATAACTCCCGAACTAGGCATGCTAGAGAGACAAAATTTGTACCTGACTCTGCCTTAAATACCCCGCATCCGAAAATTAAACTTTTAGCGTCGCGGAGGGCAAGCTTCATACCGGAAATGACCAGCAGGTGGGGCTACTCCGAACGCTCCTCAAAAGCATCTCCAATAGGATTTTTGTACACACAGCTGTCGAAGAAACGAAGACAAAGTAAGGACGGTCAAATCACCCTCAGAATAATACTGGATTTTCCCAAGTTTTACACCATTAGAAAGCCCGTCTCAAAGGCTCTGTCTTCTGTGAGTTTATTTAAGGTGACAATTTTGTAGGCGGCGCGAGCGTCCTGGAAGTAGGGCTGCCCGAAACTGGACTGTAGTACATGCCCACATCATCGCCAGTAAGAAAAAGCCGGCACAGAAAGGTCAAAAATAATTTCTGTGCTAAGCTTGAAAATAACTCCCGAACTAGGCATGCTAGAGAGACAAAATTTGTACCTGACTCTGCCTTAAATACCCCCGCATCCGAAAATTAAACTTTTAGCGTCGCGGAGGGCAAGCTTCATACCGGAAATGGCCAGCAGGTGGGGCTACTCCGAACGCTCCTCAAAAGCATCTCCAATGGGATTTTTGTACACACAGCTGTCGAAGAAACAAAGACAAAGTAAGGACGGTCAAATCACCCTCAGAAAATAACTGGATTTTCACAGGTTTTACACCATTAGAAAGCCCGTCTCAAAGGCTCTCTCTTCCGTGAGTTTCATTAAGGTGGCAATTTTGTAAGCGGGGCGAGAGTCCTGAAAGTAGGGCTGCCCGAAACTCAACTGTAGTACATGCCCACGTCATCGCCAGTGAGAAAAAGCAGGCACAGAAAGTTCCGAAATAAATTCTGTGCTAAGCTTGAAAATAACTCCCAAACTAGGCATGCAAGAGAGACAAATTTTGTACCTGGATCTGCCTTGAATAACCCTGCATCCGAAAATCAAACTTTTAGCGTCGCGGAGGGCAAGCTTAATACCGGAAATGGCCAGCAGGTGGGGCTACTCCGAACGCTCCTCAAAAGCATCTCCAATGGGATTTTTGTACACACAGCTGTCAAAGAAACAAAGACAAAGTAAGGACGGTCAAATCACCCTCAGAATAATACTGGATTTTCACATGTTTTACACCATTAGAAAGCCCGTCTCAAAGGTTCTCTCTTCCGTGAGTTTCGTTGTTAAGGTGACCATTTTATAAGCGGGGCGAGCGTCCTGGAAGTAGGGCTGCCCAAAACTACACTGTAGTACATGCGCACGTCATCGCCAGTGAGAAAAAGCAGGCACAGAAAGGTCCGAAATAAATTCTGTGCTAAGCTTGATAATAACTCCCGAACTAGGCATGCTAGAGAAACAAAATTTGTACCTGACTCTGCCTTGAAAATCCCTGCATCCGAAAATCAAACTTTTAGCGTCGCGGAGGGCAAGCTTCATACCGGAAAAGACCAGGAGGTGGGGCTACTCCGAACGCTCCTCAAAAGCATCTCCAATGGGATTTTTGTACACACAGCTGTCAAAGAAACAAAGACAAAGTAAGGACGGTCAAATCACCCTCAGAATAATACTGGATTTTCACAAGTTTTACACCATTAGAAAACCCGTCTCAAAGGTTCTCTCTTCCGTGAGTTTCATTAAGGTGGCAATTTTGTAAGCGGGGCGAGAGTCCTGGAAGTAGGGCTGCCCGAAACTCCACTGTAGTACATGCCCACGTCATCGCCAGTGAGAAAAAGCCGGCACAGAAAGGTCCGAAATAAATTATGTGCTATTAGCTTGATAATAAATCCCGAACTAGGCATGCTAGAGAGACAAAATTTGTACCTGACTCTGCCTTAAATACCCCCGCATCCGAAAGTCAAACTTTTAGCGTCGGAAAGGGCAAGCTTCATACCGAAAATGGCCAGCAGGTGGGGCTACACCGAACGCTCCTCAAAAGCATCTCCAATGGGATTTTTGTACACACAGCTGTCAAAGAAACAAAGACAAAGTAAGGACGGTCAAATCACCCTCAGAATAATACTGAATTTTCACAGGTTTTGCACCATTAGAAAGCCCGTCTCAAGGGCTTTCTCTGTCCTGAGTTTCGTTAAGGTGACAATTTTGTAAGCGGGGCGAGCGTCCTGGAAGTAGGGCTGCCCAAAACTCCACTGTAGTACTTGCCCACGTCATCGCCAGTGAGAAAAAGCAGGCACATAAAGGTCCGAAATAAATTCTGTGGTAAGCTTGAGAATAACTCCCGAACAAGGCATGCTAGAGAGACAAAATTTGTACCTGGATCTGCCTTGAATACCCCCTGCATCCGAAAATCAAACTTTTAGCGTCGCGAAGGGCAAGCTTCATACCGGAAATGACCAGCAGGTGGGGCTACTCCGAACGCTCCTCAAAAGCATCTCCAATGGGATTTTTGTACACACAGCTGTCGAAGAAACAAAGACAAAGTAAGGACGGTCAAATCACCCTCAGAAAAATACTGGATTTTCACAGGTTTTACACCATTAGAAAGCCCGTCTCAAAGGCTCTCTCTTCCGTGAGTTTCATTAAGGTGGCAATTTTGTAAGCGGGGCGAGAGTCCTGAAAGTAGGGCTGCCCGAAACTCAACTGTAGTACATGCCCACGTCATCGCCAGTGAGAAAAAGCAGGCACAGAAAGTTCCGAAATAAATTCTGTGCTAAGCTTGAAAATAACTCCCGAACTAGGCATGCTAGAGAGACAAATTTTGTACCTGGATCTGCCTTGAATAACCCTGCATCCGAAAATAAAACTTTTAGCGTCGCGGAGGGCAAGCTTCATACCGGAAATGACCAGCAGGTGGGGCTACTCCGAACGCTCCTCAAAAGCATCTCCAATGGGATTTTTGTACACACAGCTGTCAAAGAAACAAAGACAAAGTAAGGACGGTCAAATCACCCTCAGAATAATACTGGATTTTCGCAAGTTTTACACCATTAGAAAGCCCGTCTCAAGGGCTCTCTCTTCTTTGTGTTTCGTTAAGGTGACAATTTTGTGGGCGAGGCGAGCGTCCTGGAAGTAGGGCTGCCCGAAACTCCACTGTAGTACATGCCCACGTCATCGCCAGTGAGAAAAAGCAGGCACAGAAAGGTCAAAAATAAATTCTGTGCTAAGCTTGAAAATAACTCCCGAACTAGGCATGCTAGAGAGACAAAATTTGTACCTGACTCTGCCTTAAATACCCCCGCATCCGAAAATTAAACTTTTAGCGTCGCGGAGGGCAAGCTTCATACCGGAAATGGCCAGCAGGTGGGGCTACTCCGAACGCTCCTCAAAAGCATCTCCAATGGGATTTTTGTACACACAGCTGTCAAAGAAACAAAGACAAAGTAAGGACGGTCAAATCACCCTCAGAATAATACTGGATTTTCACATGTTTTACACCATTAGAAAGCCCGTCTCAAAGGCTCTCTCTTCCGTGAGTTTCGTTATTAAGGTGACCATTTTATAAGCGGGGCGAGCGTCCTGGAAGTAGGGCTGCCCAAAACTCCACTGTAGTACATGCCCACGTCATCGCCAGTGAGAAAAAGCAGGCACAGAAAGGTCCGAAATAAATTCTGTGCTAAGCTTGATAATAACTCCCGAACTAGGCATGCTAGAGAAACAAAATTTGTACCTGACTCTGCCTTGAAAATCCCTGCATCCGAAAATCAAATTTTTAGCGTCGCGGAGGGCAAGCTTCATACCGGAAAAGACCAGCAGGTGGGGCTACTCCGAAGGTTCCTCAAAAGCATCTCCAATGGGATTTTTGTACACACAGCTGTCAAAGAAACAAAGACAAAGTAAGGACGGTTAAATCACCCTCAGAATAATACTGGATTTTCACAGGTTTTACACCATTAGAAAGCCCGTCTCAAGGGCTCTTTCTTTCCTGAGTTTCGTTAAGGTGACAATTTTGTAGGCGGGGCGAGCGTCCTGGAAGTAGGGCTGCCCGAAACTCCACTGTAGTACATGCCCACGTCATCGCCAGTGAGAAAAAGCCGGCACAGAAAGGTCCGAAATAAATTCTGTGCTAAGCTTGACAATAACTCCCGAACTAGGCATGCTAGAGAGAAAAAATTTGTACGTGACTCTGCCTTATATACCCCCGCATCCGAAAATCAAACTTTTAGCGTCGCGGAAGGCAAGCTTCATACCGGAAATGACCAGCAGGTGGGGCTACTCCGAACGCTTCTCAAAAGCATCTTCAATGAGATTTTTGTACACACAGCTGTCAAAGAAACAAAGACAAAGTAAGGACGGTCAAATCACCCTCAGAATAATACTGAATTTTCACAGGTTTTGCACCATTAGAAAGCCCGTCTCAAGGGCTTTCTCTTTCCTGAGTTTCGTTAAGGTGACAATTTTTGTAAGCTGGGCGAGCGTCCTGGAAGTAGGGCTGCCCAAAACTCCACTGTAGTACTTGCCCACGTCATCGCCAGTGAGAAAAAGCAGGCACAAAAAGGTCCGAAATAACTTCTGTGCTAAGCTTGAGAATAACTCCCGAACAAGGCATGCTAGAGAGACAAAATTTGTACCTGGATCTGCCTTGAATACCCCCTGCATCCGAAAATCAAACTTTTAGCGTCGCGAAGGGCAAGCTTCATACCCGAAATGACCAGCAGGTGGGGCTACTCCGAACGCTCCTCAAAAGCATCTCCAATGGGATTTTTGTACACACAGCTGTCGAAGAAACAAAGACAAAGTAAGGACGGTCAAATCACCCTCAGACAAATACTGGATTTTCACAGGTTTTACACCATTAGAAAGCCCGTCTCAAAGGCTCTCTCTTCCGTGAGTTTCATTAAGGTGGCAATTTTGTAAGCGGGGCGAGAGTCCTGAAAGTAGGACTGCCCGAAACTCAACTGTAGTACATGCCCACGTCATCGCCAGTGAGAAAAAGCAGGCACAGAAAGTTCCGAAATAAATTCTGTGCTAAGCTTGAAAATAACTCCCAAACTAGGCATGCTAGAGAGACAAATTTTGTACCTGGATCTGCCTTGAATAACCCTGCATCCGAAAATCTAACTTTTAGCGTCGCGGAGGGCAAGCTTAATACCGGAAATGGCCAGCAGGTGGGGCTACTCCGAACGCTCCTCAAAAGCATCTCCAATGGGATTTTTGTACACACAGCTGTCAAAGAAATAAAGACAAAGTAAGGACGGTCAAATCACCCTCAGAATAATACTGGATTTTCACATGTTTTACACCATTAGAAAGCCCGTCTCAAAGGTTCTCTCTTCCGTGAGTTTCGTTGTTAAGGTGACCATTTTATAAGCGGGGCGAGCGTCCTGGAAGTAGGGCTGCCCAAAACTACACTGTAGTACATGCGCACGTCATCGCCAGTGAGAAAAAGCAGGCACAGAAAGGTCCGAAATAAATTCTGTGCTAAGCTTGATAATAACTCCCGAACTAGGCATGCTAGAGAAACAAAATTTGTACCTGACTCTGCCTTGAAAATCCTTGCATCCGAAAATCAAACTTTTAGCGTCGCGGAGGGCAAGCTTCATACCGGAAAAGACCAGGAGGTGGGGCTACTCCGAACGCTCCTCAAAAGCATCTCCAATGGGATTTTTGTACACACAGCTGTCAAAGAAACAAAAACAAAGTAAGGACGGTCAAATCACCCTCAGAATAATACTGGATTTTCACAAGTTTTACACCATTAGAAAACCCGTCTCAAAGGCTCTCTCTTCCGTGAGTTTCATTAAGGTGGCAATTTTGTAAGCGGGGCGAGAGTCCAGGAAGTAGGGCTGCCCGAAACTCCACTGTAGTACATGCCCACGTCATCGCCAGTGAGATAAAGCCGGCACAGAAAGGTCCGAAATAAATTCTGTGCTATTAGCTTGATAATAAATCCCGAACTAGGCATGCTAGAGAGACAAAATTTGTACCTGACTCTGCCTTAAATACCCCCTGCATCCGAAAATCAAACTTTTAGCGTCGCGAAGGGCAAGCTTCATACCGGAAATGACCAGCAGGTGGGGCTACTCCGAACGCTCCTCAAAAGCATCTCCAATGGGATTTTGGTACACACAGCTGTCGAAGAAACAAAGACAAAGTAAGGACGGTCAAATCACCCTCAGAAAAATACTGGATTTTCACAGGTTTTACACCATTAGAAAGCCCGTCTAAAAGGCTCTCTCTTCCGTGAGTTTCATTAAGGTGGCAATTTTGTAAGCGGGGCGAGAGTCCTGAAAGTAGGGCTGCCCGAAACTCAACTGTAGTACATGCCCACGTCATCGCCAGTGAGAAAAAGCAGGCACAGAAAGTTCCGAAATAAATTCTGTGCTAAGCTTGAAAATAACTCCCGAACTAGGCATGCTAGAGAGACAAATTTTGTACCTGGATCTGCCTTGAATAACCCTGCATCCGAAAATAAAACTTTTAGCGTCGCGGAGGGCAAGTTTCATACCGGAAATGGCCAGCAGGTGGGGCTACTCCGAACGCTCCTCAAAAGCATCTCCAATAGGATTTTTGTACACACAGCTGTCAAATCACCCTCAGAATATTAAAGGACGGTCAAATCACCCTCAGAATAATACTGGATTTCACAAGTTTTACACCAATAAAAAGCCCGTCTCAAAGGCTCTCTCTTCCGCGAGTTTCGTTAAGGTGATAATTTTGTAGGCGGGGCGAGCGTCCTGGAAGTAGGGCTGCCCGAAACTCCACTGTAGTACATGCCCACGTCATCGCCAGTGAGAAAAAGCCGGCACAGAACGCTCCGAAATAAATTCTGTGCTAAGCTTGACGATAACTCCCGAACTAGGCATGCTAGAGAGACAAAATTTGTACCTGGATCTGCCATGAATACCCCCGCATCCGAAAATCAAACTTTTAGCGTCGCGGAGGGCAAGCTTCATACCGAAAATGGCCAGCAGGTGGGGCTACTCCGAACGCTTCTCAAAAGCATCTCCTATGGGATTTTTGTACACACAGCTGTCAAAGAAACAAAGACAAAGTAAGGACGGTCAAATCATCCTCAGAATAATACTGGATTTTACAAGTTTTACACCATTAGAAAGCCCGTCTCAAAGGCTCTCTCTTCCGCGAGTTTCGTTAAGGTGACATTTTTGTAGGCGGGGCGAGCGTCCTGGAAGTAGGGCTGCCCGAAACTCCACTGTAGTACATGCCCACGTCATCGCCAGTGACAAAAAGCAGGCACAGGATAGTCCGAAATAAATTCTGTGCTAAGCTTGAAGATAACTCCCGAACTAGGCGTGCTAGAGAGACAAATTTTGTACCTGGATCTGCCTTCAATATCCCTGCATCCAAAAATTAAACTTTTAGCGTCGCGGAGGGCAAGCTTCATACCGGAAATGACCAGCAGGTGGGGCTACTCCAAACGCTTCTCAAAAGCATCTCCAATGGGATTTTTGTACACACAGCTGTCAAAGAAACAAAGACAAAGTAAAGACGGTCAAATCACCCTCAGAATAATACTGGATTTTACAAGTTTTACACCATTAGAAAGCCCGTCTCAAAGGCTCTCTCTTCCGCGAGTTTCGTTAAGGTGACATTTTTGTAGGCGGGGCGAGCGTCCTGGAAGTAGGGCTGCCCGAAACTCCACTTTAGTACATGCCAACGTCATCGCCAGTGACAAAAAGCAGGCACAGGAATGTCCGAAATAAATTCTGTGCTAAGCTTGAAGATAACTCCCGAACTAGGCGTGCTAGAGAGACAAATTTTGTACCTGGATCTGCCTTCAATATCCCTGCATCCAAAAATCAAACTTTTAGCGTCGCGGAGGGCAAGCTTCATACCGAAAATGGCCAGCAAGTGGGGCTACTCCGAACGCTTCTCAAAAGCATCTCCTATGGGATTTTTGTACACACAGCTGTCAAAGAAACAAAGACAAAGTAAGGACGGTCAAATCACCCTCAGAATAATACTGGATTTTCGCAGGTTTTACACCATTAGAAAGCCCGTCTGTAAGGGCTCTCTCTTCCGTGAGTTTCGTTAGGGTGACAATTTTGTAGGCGGGGCGAGCGTCCTGGAAGTAGGGCTGCCCGAAACTCCACGGTAGTCTTGCCCACGTCATCGCCAGTGAGAAAAAGCAGGCACAGAAAGTTCCGAAATAAATTCTGTGCTAAGCTTGATAATAAATCCCGAACTAGGCATGCTAGAGAGACAAAATTTGTACCTGACTCTGCCTTAAATACCCCCGCATCCGAAAATCAATTTTTAGCGTCGCGGAGGGCAAGCTTCATACCGAAAATGGTCAGCAGGTTGGGCTAATCCGAACGCTTCTTAAAAGCATCTCCAATGGGATTTTTGTACACACAGCTGTCAAAGAAACAAAGACAAAGTAAGGACGGTCAAAGGACCCTCAGAATAATACTGGATTTCACAAGTTTTACACCATTAAAAAGCCCGTCTCAAAGGCTCTCTCTTCCGCGAGTTTCGTTAAGGTGGCAATTTTGTAGGCGGGGCGAGCGTCCTGGAAGTAGGGCTGCCCGAAACTCCACTGTAGTACATGCCCACGTCATCGCCAGTGAGAAAAAGCCGGCACAGAAAGGTCCGAAATAAATTCTGTGCTAAGCTTGAGAATAACTCCCGAACTAGGCATGCTAGAGAGACAAATGTTTTACATGAATCTGCCATCAATAACCCCGCATCCGAAAATCAAACTTTTAGCGTCGCGGAGGGCAAGCTTCATACCGAAAATGGCCAGCAGGTGGGGCTACTCCGAACGCTTCTCAAAAGCATCTCCTATGGGATTTTTGTACACACAGCTGTCAAAGAAACAAAGACAAAGTAAGGACGGACAAATCACCCTCAGAATAATACTGGATTTTCACAAGTTTTACACCATTAGAAAGCCCGTCTCAAAGGCTTTCTCTTCCGTGAGTTTCATTAAGGTGACAATTTTGTAGGCGGGGCGAGCGTCCTGGAAGTAGGGCTGCCCGAAACTCCACTATAGTACATGCCCACGTCATCGCCAGTGAGAAAAAGCCGGCACAGAAAGTTCCGAAATAAATTCTGTGCTAAGCTTGAGAATAACTCCCGAACTAGGCATGCTAGAGAGACAAAATTTGCACCTGACTCTGCCTTAAATACCTCCGCATCCGAAAATCAAACTTTTTAGCGTTGCGGAGGGCAAGCTTCATACCGAAAATGGCCAGCAAGTGGGGCTACTCCGAGCGCTCCTCAAAAGCATCTCCAATGGGATGTTTGTACACACAGCTGTCAAAGAAACAAAGACAAAGTAAAGACGGTCAAATCACCCTCAGAATAATACTGGAGATTCGCAAGTTTTACACCATTAGCAAGCCCGTCTCAAGGGCTCTCTCTTCCGTGAGTTTCGTTAAGGTGACAGTTTTGTAGGCGGGGCGAGCGTCCTGGAAGTAGGGCTGCCCGAAACTCCACGGTAGTCTTGCCAACGTCATCGCCAGTGAGAAAAAGCAGGCACAGAAAGGTCCGAAATAAATTCTTTGCTAAGCTTGAGAATAACTCCCGAACTAGGCATGCTAGAGAGACAAAATTTGTACCTGGATCTGCTATGAATACCCCCGCATCCGAAAATCAAACTTTTAGCGTCGCGGAGGGCAAGCTTCATACCGAAAATGGCCAGCAAGTGGGGCTACTCCGAACGCTCCTCAAAAGCATCTCCAATGGGATGTTTGTACACACAGCTGTCAAAGAAACAAAGACAAAGTAAAGACGGTCAAATCACCCTCAGAATAATACTGGAGATTCGCAAGTTTTACACCATTAGCAAGCCCGTCTCAAGGGCTCTCTCTTCCGTGAGTTTCGTTAAGGTGACAGTTTTGTAGGCGGGGCGAGCGTCCTGGAAGTAGGGCTGCCCGAAACTCCACGGTAGTCTTGCCAACGTCATCGCCAGTGAGAAAAAGCCGGCACAGAAAGGTCCGAAATAAATTCTTTGCTAAGCTTGAGAATAACTCCCGAACTAGGCATGCTAGAGAGACAAAATTTGTACCTGGATCTGCTAAGAATACCCCCGCATCCGAAAATCAAACTTTTAGCGTCGCGGAGGGCAAGCTTCATACCGAAAATGGCCAGCAGGTGGGGCTACTCCGAACGCTTCTCAAAAGCATCTCCTATGGGATTTTTGTACACACAGCTGTCAAAGAAACAAAGACAAAGTAAGGACGGTCAAATCACCCTGAGAATAATACTGGATTTTCGCAGGTTTTACACCATTAGAAAGCCCGTCTGTAAGGGCTCTCTCTTCCGTGAGCTTTGTTAAGGTGACAAGTTTGTAGGCGGGGCGAGCGTCCTGGAAGTAGGGCTGCCCGAAACTCCACAGTAGTACTTGCCCACGTCATCGCCAGCGAGAAAAAGCCGGCACAGAAAGCTCCGAAATAAATTCTGTGCTAAGCTTGAAGATAACTCCCGAACTACGCATGCTAGAGAGACAAAATTTGTACCAGACTCTGCCTTGAATATCCCTGCATTCGAAAATCAATCTTTTAGCGTCGCGGAGGGCAAGCTTCATACCGGAAATGATCAGCAGGTGGGGCTACTCCGAACGCTCCTCAAAAGCATCTCCAATGTGATTTTTGTACACACAGCTGTCGAAGAAACAAAGACAAAGTAAGGACGGTCAAATAACCATCAGAATAATACTGGATTTTCACAAGTTTTACACCATAAGAAAGCCCGTCTCAAAGGCTCTCTTTTCCGTGAGTTTCATTAAGGTGACTTTTTTGTAGGCGGGGCGAGCGTCCTGGAAGTAGGGCTGCCCGAAACTCCACTGTAGTACATGCCCACGTCATCGCCAGTGACAAAAAGCAGGCACAGGAATGTCCGAAATAAATTCTGTGCTAAGCTTGAAGATAACTCCCGAACTAGGCGTGCTAGAGAGACAAATTTTGTACCTGGATCTGCCTTCAATATCCCTGCATCCAAAAATCAAACTTTTTGCGTCGCGGAGGGCAAGCTTCATACCGGAAATGACCAGCAGGTGGGGCTACTCCAAACGCTTCTCAAAAGCATCTCCAATGGGATTTTTGTACACACAGCTGTCAAAGAAACAAAGACAAAGTAAGGACGGTCAAATCACCCTCAGAATAATACTGGATTTCACAAGTTTTACACCATTAAAAAGCCCGTCTCAAAGGCTCTCTCTTCCGAGAGTTTCGTTAAGGTGACAATTTTGTAGGCGGGGCGAGCGTCCTGGAAGTAGGGCTGCCCGAAACTCCACTGTAGTACATGCCCACGTCATCGCCAGTGAGAAAAAGCAGACACAGAAAGGTCCGAAATAAATTCTTTGCTAAGCTTGAGAATAACTCCCGAACTAGGCATGCTAGAGAGACAAAATTTGTACCTGGATCTGCTATGAATACCCCCGCATCCGAAAATCAAACTTTTAGCGTCGCGGAGGGCAAGCTTCATACCGAAAATGGCCAGCAGGTGGGGCTACTCCGAACGCTTCTCAAAAGCATCTCCTATGGGATTTTTGTACACACAGCTGTCAAAGAAACAAAGACAAAGTAAGGACGGTCAAATCACCCTGAGAATAATACTGGATTTTCGCAGGTTTTACACCATTAGAAAGCCCGTCTGTAAGGGCTCTCTCTTCCGTGAGCTTTGTTAAGGTGACAAGTTTGTAGGCGGGGCGAGCGTCCTGGAAGTAGGGCTGCCCGAAACTCCACAGTAGTACTTGCCCACGTCATCGCCAGCGAGAAAAAGCCGGCACAGAAAGCTCCGAAATAAATTCTGTGCTAAGCTTGAAGATAACTCCCGAACTACGCATGCTAGAGAGACAAAATTTGTACCAGACTCTGCCTTGAATATCCCTGCATTCGAAAATCAATCTTTTAGCGTCGCGGAGGGCAAGCTTCATACCGGAAATGACCAGCAGGTGGGGCTACTCCGAACGCTCCTCAAAAGCATCTCCAATGTGATTTTTTTACACACAGCTGTCGAAGAAACAAAGACAAAGTAAGGACGGACAAATCACCCTCAGAATAATACTGGATTTTCACAAGTTTTACACCATTAGAAAGCCCGTCTCAAAGGCTTTCTCTTCCGTGAGTTTCATTAAGGTGACAATTTTGTAGGCGGGGCGAGCGTCCTGGAAGTAGGGCTGCCCGAAACTCCACTATAGTACATGCCCACGTCATCGCCAGTGAGAAAAAGCCGGCACAGAAAGTTCCGAAATAAATTCTGTGCTAAGCTTGAGAATAACTCCCGAACTAGGCATGCTAGAGAGACAAAATTTGCACCTGACTCTGCCTTAAATACCTCCGCATCCGAAAATCAAACTTTTTAGCGTTGCGGAGGGCAAGCTTCATACCGAAAATGGCCAGCAAGTGGGGCTACTCCGAACGCTCCTCAAAAGCATCTCCAATGGGATGTTTGTACACACAGCTGTCAAAGAAACAAAGACAAAGTAAAGACGGTCAAATCACCCTCAGAATAATACTGGAGATTCGCAAGTTTTACACCATTAGCAAGCCCGTCTCAAGGGCTCTCTCTTCCGTGAGTTTCGTTAAGGTGACAGTTTTGTAGGCGGGGCGAGCGTCCTGGAAGTAGGGCTGCCCGAAACTCCACGGTAGTCTTGCCAACGTCATCGCCAGTGAGAAAAAGCAGGCACAGAAAGGTCCGAAATAAATTCTTTGCTAAGCTTGAGAATAACTCCCGAACTAGGCATGCTAGAGAGACAAAATTTGTACCTGGATCTGCTATGAATACCCCCGCATCCGAAAATCAAACTTTTAGCGTCGCGGAGGGCAAGCTTCATACCGAAAATGGCCAGCAGGTGGGGCTACTCCGAACGCTTCTCAAAAGCATCTCCTATGGGATTTTTGTACACACAGCTGTCAAAGAAACAAAGACAAAGTAAGGACGGTCAAATCACCCTGAGAATAATACTGGATTTTCGCAGGTTTTACACCATTAGAAAGCCCGTCTGTAAGGGCTCTCTCTTCCGTGAGCTTTGTTAAGGTGACAAGTTTGTAGGCGGGCGAGCGTCCTGGAAGTAGGGCTGCCCGAAACTCCACAGTAGTACTTGCCCACGTCATCGCCAGCGAGAAAAAGCCGGCACAGAAAGCTCCGAAATAAATTCTGTGCTAAGCTTGAAGATAACTCCCGAACTACGCATGCTAGAGAGACAAAATTTGTACCAGACTCTGCCTTGAATATCCCTGCATTCGAAAATCAATCTTTTAGCGTCGCGGAGGGCAAGCTTCATACCGGAAATGACCAGCAGGTGGGGCTACTCCGAACGCTCCTCAAAAGCATCTCCAATGTGATTTTTTTACACACAGCTGTCGAAGAAACAAAGACAAAGTAAGGACGGTCAAATCACCATCAGAATAATACTGGATTTTCACAAGTTTTACACCATTAAAAAGCCCGTCTCAAAAGCTCTCTTTTCCGTGAGTTTCATTAAGGTGACATTTTTGTAGGCGGGGCGAGCGTCCTGGAAGTAGGGCTGCCCGAAACTCCACTGTAGTACATGCGCACGTCATCGCCAGTGACAAAAAGCAGGCACAGGAATGTCCGAAATAAATTCTGTGCTAAGCTTGAAGATAACTCCCGAACTAGGCGTGCTAGAGAGACAAATTTTGTACCTGGATCTGCCTTCAATATCCCTGCATCCAAAAATCAAACTTTTAGCGTCGCGGAGGGCAAGCTTCATACCGGAAATGACCAGCAGGTGGGGCTACTCCAAACGCTCCTCAAAAGCATCTCCAATGGGATTTTTGTACACACAGCTGTCAAAGAAACAAAGACAAAGTAAGGACGGACAAATCACCCTCAGAATAATACTGGATTTTCACAAGTTTTACACCATTAGAAAGCCCGTCTCAAAGGCTTTCTCTTCCGTGAGTTTCATTAAGGTGACAATTTTGTAGGCGGGGCGAGCGTCCTGGAAGTAGGGCTGCCCGAAACTCCACTATAGTACATGCCCACGTCATCGCCAGTGAGAAAAAGCCGGCACAGAAAGTTCCGAAATAAATTCTGTGCTAAGCTTGAGAATAACTCCCGAACTAGGCATGCTAGAGAGACAAAATTTGCACCTGACTCTGCCTTAAATACCTCCGCATCCGAAAATCAAACTTTTTAGCGTTGCGGAGGGCAAGCTTCATACCGAAAATGGCCAGCAAGTGGGGCTACTCCGAACGCTCCTCAAAAGCATCTCCAATGGGATGTTTGTACACACAGCTGTCAAAGAAACAAAGACAAAGTAAAGACGGTCAAATCACCCTCAGAATAATACTGGAGATTCGCAAGTTTTACACCATTAGCAAGCCCGTCTCAAGGGCTCTCTCTTCCGTGAGTTTCGTTAAGGTGACAGTTTTGTAGGCGGGGCGAGCGTCCTGGAAGTAGGGCTGCCCGAAACTCCACGGTAGTCTTGCCAACGTCATCGCCAGTGAGAAAAAGCAGGCACAGAAAGTTCCGAAATAAATTCTCTGCTAAGCTTGAGAATAACTCCCGAACTAGGCATGCTAGAGAGACAAAATTTGTACCTGACTCTGCCTTAAATACCCCGCATCTGAAAAACAAACTTTTAGCGTCGCGGAGGGCAAGCTTCATACCGAAAATGGCCAGCAGGTGGGGCTACTCCGAACGCTCCTCAAAAGCATCTCCAATGGGATTTTTGTACACACAGCTGTCAAAGAAACAAAGACAAAGTAAGGACGGTCAAATCACCCTCAGAATAATACTAGATTTCACAAGTTTTACACCATTAGAAAGCCCGTCTCAAAAGCTCTCTTTTCCGTGAGTTTCATTAAGGTGACAATTTTGTAGGCGTGGCGAGCGTCCTAGAAGTAGGGCTGCCCGAAACTCCACTATAGTACATGCCCACGTCATCGCCAGTGAGAAAAAGCAGGCACAGAAAGGTCCGAAATAAATTCTGTGCTAAGCTTGAGAATAACTCCCGAACTAGGCATGCTAGAGAAACAAAATTTGTACCTAACTCTGCCTTAAATACCCCCGCATCCGAAAATCGAACTTTTAGCGTCGCGGAGGGCAAGCTTCATACCGAAAATGGCCAGCAGGTGGGGCTACTCCGAACGCTTCTCAAAAGCATCTCCAATGGGATTTTTGTTCACACAGCTGTCAAAGAAACAAAGACAAAGTAAGGACGGTCAAATCACCCTCAGAATAATACTGGATTTTCACAAGTTTTACACCATTAGAAAGCCCGTCTCAAAGGCTCTCTTTTCCGTGAGTTTCATTAAGGTGACAATTTTGTAGGCGGGGCGAGCGTCCTGGAAGTAGGGCTGCCCGAAACTCCACTATAGTACATGCCCACGTCATCGCCAGTGACAAAAAGCCGGCACAGAAAGGTCCGAAATAAATTTTGTGCTAAGCTTGAGAATAACTCCCGAACTAGGCATGCTAGAGAGACAAATTTTGTACCTGGATCTGCCTTGAATATCCCTGCATCCGAAAATCAAACTTTTAGCGTCGCGGAGGGCAAGCTTCATACCGGAAGTGACCAGCAGATGGGGCTACTACGAACGCTCCTCAAAAGCATCTCCAATAGGATTTTTGTACACACAGCTGTCAAATCACCCTCAGAATAATACTGGATTTTCGCAAGTTTTACACCATTAGAAAGCCCGTCTCAAAGGCTCTCTCTTCCGTGAGTTTCATTAAGGTGACAATTTTGTAGGCGGGGCGAGCGTCCTGGAAGTAGGGCTGCCCTAAACTCCACTGTAGTACTTGCCCACGTCATCGCCAGTGAGAAAAAGCCGGCACAGAAAGGTCCGAAATAATTTGTCTGCTAAGCTTGAGAATAACTCCCAAACTACGCATGCTAGAGAGACAAAATTTGTACCAGACTCTGCCTTAAATTCCGCCGCTTCCGAAAATCAAACTTTTAGCGTCGCGGAGGGCAAGCTTCATACCGAAAATGGCCAGCAGGTGGGGCTACTCCGAACGCTCCTCAAAAGCATCTCCAATGGGATTTTTGTACACACAGCTGTCAAAGAAACAAAGACAAAGTAAGGACGGTCAAATCACCCTCAGAATAATACTGGATTTTCGCAAGTTTTACACCATTAGAAAGCCCATCTCAAGGGCTCTCTCTTCTTTGTGTTTCGTTAAGGTGACAATTTTGTGGGCGGGGCGAGCGTCCTGGAAGTAGGGCTGCCCGAAACCCCACTGTAGTACATGCCCACGTCATCGCCAGTGAGAAAAAGCAGGCACAGAAAGGTCCGAAATAAATTCTGTGCAAAGCTTGAGAATAACTCCTGAACTAGACATGCTAGAGAAACAAAATTTGTACCAGACTCTGCCTTGAATATCCCTGCATTCGAAAATCAAACTTTTAGCTTCACGGAGGGCAAGCTTCATACCAGAAATGGCTAGCAGGTGGGGCTACTCCGAACGCTCCTCAAAAGCATCTCCATTGGGATTGTTGTACACACAGCTGTCAAAGAAACAAAGACAAAGTAAGGACGGTCAAATCACCCTCAGAAAAATACTGGATTTTCGCAGGTTTTACACCATTACAAAGCCCGTCTCAAAGGCTCTTTCTTCCGTGAGTTTCGTTAAGGTGACAATTTTGTAGGCGGGGCGAGCGTCCTGGAAGTAGGGCTAACCTAAACTCCACTGTAGTACTTGCCCACGTCATCGCCAGTGAGAAAAAGCCGGCACAGAAAGGTCCGAAACAAATTCTCTGCTAAGCTTGAGAATAACTCCCGAAGTACGCATGCTAGAGAAACAAAATGGAAGTAGGGCTGCCCGAAACCCCACTGTAGTACATGCCCACGTCATCGCCAGTGAGAAAAAGCAGGCACAGAAAGGTGCGAAATAAATTCTGTGCTAAGCTTGAGAATAACTCCCGAACTAGGCATGCTAGAGAAACAAAATTTGTACCAGACTCTGCCTTGAATATCCCTGCATTCGAAAATCAAACTTTTAGCTTCGCGGAGGGCAAGCTTCATACCGGAAATGACCAGCAGGTGGGGCTACTCCGAACGCTCCTCAAAAGCATCTCCAATGGGATTTTTGTACACACAGCTGTCGAAGAAACAAAGACAAAGTAAGGACGGTCAAATCACCCTCAGAAAAATACTGGATTTTCGCAGGTTTTACACCATTAGAAAGCCCGTCTCAAAGGCTCTTTCTTCCGTGAGTTTCGTTAAGGTGACAATTTTGTAGGCGGGGCGAGCGTCCTGGAAGTAGGGCTTACCTAAACTCCACTGTAGTACTTGCCCACGTCATCGCTAGTGAGAAAAAGCCGGCACAGAAAGGTCCGAAACAAATTCTCTGCTAAGCTTGAGAATAACTCCCGAACTAGGCATGCTAGAGAAACAAAATTTGTACCAGACTCTGCCTTGAATATCCCTGCATTCGAAAATCAAACTTTTAGCTTCGCGGAGGGCAAGCTTCATACCAGAAATGAACAACAGGTGGGGCTACTCCGAACGCTCCTCAAAAGCATCTCCAATGGGATTTTTGTACACACAGCTGTCGAAGAAACAAAGACAAAGTAAGGACGGTCAAATCACCCTCAGAAAAATACTGGATTTTCACAGGGTTTACATTATTAGAAAACCCGTCTCAAAGGCTCTCTCTTCCGTGAGTTTCATTAAGGTGGCAATTTTGTAAGCGGGGCTAGCGTCATGGAAGTAGGGCTGCCCGAAACTCCACTGTAGTACATGCCCACGTCATCGCCAGTGAGAAAAAGCCGGCACAGAAAGTTCCGAAATAAATTCTGTGCTAAGCTTGAAGATAACTCCCGAACTAGGCATGCTAGAGAGACAAAATTTGTACCAGACTCTGCCTTAAATATCCCTGCAACCGAAAATCAAACTTATACTGTCGCGGAGGGCAAGCTTCATACCAGAAATGGCTAGCAGGTGGGGCTACTCCAAACGCTCCTCAAAAGCATCTCCATTGGGATTGTTGTACACACAGCTGTCAAAGAAACAAAGACAAAGTAACGACGGTCAAATCACCCTCAGAATAATACTGGATTTTCACATGTTTTACACCATTATAAAGCCCGTCTCAAAGGCTCTCTCTTCCGTGAGTTTCGTTAAGGTGACAATTTTGTAAGTGGGGCGAGCGTCCTGGAAGTAGGGCTGCCCGAAACTCCACTGTAGTACATGCCCACGTCATCGCCAGTGAGAAAAAGCCGGCACAGAAAGGTCCGAAATAAATTCTCTGCTAAGCTTGAGAATAACTCCCGAACTACGCATGCTAGAGAAACAAAATTTGTACCAGACTCTGCCTTGAATATCCCTGCATTCGAAAATCAAACTTATACTGTCGCGGAGGGCAAGCTTCATACCAGAAATGGCTAGCAGGTGGGGCTACTCCGAACGCTCCTCAAAAGCATCTCCAATGGGATTTTTGTACACACAGCTGTCGAAGAAACAAAGACAAAGTAAGGACGGTCAAATCACCCTCAGAAAAATACTGGATTTTCACAGGGTTTACATTATTAGAAAACCCGTCTCAAAGGCTCTCTCTTCCGTGAGTTTCATTAAGGTGGCAATTTTTTAAGCGGGGCGAGCGTCATGGAAGTAGGGCTGCCCGAAAACCCACTGTAGTACATGCCCACGTCAACGCCAGTCAGAAAAAGCAAACACAGAAATGTCCGAAATAAATTCTGTGCTAAGCTTGAGAATAACTCCCGAACTAGGCATGCTAGAGAGACAAAATTTGTACCTGACTCTGCCTTGAATACCCCCGCATCCGAAAATCAAACCTTTAGCGTCGCGGAGGTTAAGCTTCATACCGGAAATGGCCAGCAGGTGGGGCTACTCCGAACGCTCCTCAAAAGCATCTCCAATGGGATTTTTGTACACACAGCTGTCAAAGAAACAAAGACATAGTAAGGACGGTCAAATCACCCTAAAAATAATACTGGATTTTCGCAAGTTTTACACCATTAGAAAGCCCGTCTCAAGAGCTTTCTCTTCCCTGAATTCGTTAGGGTGATAATTTTGTAGGCGGGGCGAGCGTCCTGGAAGTAGGTCTGCCCGAAACTCCACTGTAGTACATGCCCACGTCATCGCCAGTGAGAAAAAGCCGGCACAGAAAGGTCCGAAATAAATTCTCTGCTAAGCTTGAGAATAACTCCCGAACTACGCATGCTAGAGAAACAAAATTTGTACCAGACTCTGCCTTGAATATCCCTGCATTCGAAAATCAAACTTTTAGCTTCGCGGAGGGCAAGCTTCATACCGGAAATGACCAGAAGGTGGGGCTACTCCGAACGCTCCTCAAAAGCATCTCCAATGGGATTTTTGTACACACAGCTGTCAAAGAAACAAAGACAAAGTAAGGACGGTCAAATCACCCTGAGAATAATACTGGATTTTCGCAAGTTTTACACCATTAGAAAGCCCATCTCAAGGGCTCTCTCTTCTTTGTGTTTCGTTAAGGTGACAATTTTGTGGGCGGGGCGAGCGTCCTGGAAGTAGGGCTGCCCGAAACCCCACTGTAGTACATGCCCACGTCATCGCCAGTGAGAAAAAGCAGGCACAGAAAGGTCCGAAATAAATTCTGTGCAAAGCTTGAGAATAACTCCTGAACTAGACATGCTAGAGAAACAAAATTTGTACCAGACTCTGCCTTGAATATCCCTGCATTCGAAAATCAAACTTTTAGCTTCGCGGAGGGCAAGCTTCATACCAGAAATGGCTAGCAGGTGGGGCTACTCCGAACGCTCCTCAAAAGCATCTCCATTGGGATTGTTGTACACACAGCTGTCAAAGAAACAAAGACAAAGTAAGGACGGTCAAATCACCCTCAGAATAATACTGGATTTTCACAAGTTTTACACCATTAGAAAGCCCGTCTCAAGGGCTCTCTCTTCTTTGTGTTTCGTTAAGGTGACAATTTTGTGGGCGGGGCGAGCGTCCTGGAAGTAGGGCTGCCCGAAACCCCACTGTAGTACATGCCCACGTCATCGCCAGTGAGAAAAAGCAGGCACAGAAAGGTCCGAAATAAATTCTGTGCAAAGCTTGAGAATAACTCCCGAACTAGACATGCTAGAGAAACAAAATTTGTACCTGACTCTGCCTTGAATACCCCCGCATCCGAAAATCAATCTTTTAACGTCGCGGAGGGCAAGCTTCATACCAGAAATGAACAGCAGGTGGGGCTACTCCGAACGCTCCTCAAAAGCATCTCCAATGGGATTTTTGTACACACAGCTGTCGAAGAAACAAAGACAAAGTAAGGACGGTCAAATCACCCTCAGAAAAATACTGGATTTTCACAGGGTTTACATTATTAGAAAGCCCGTCTCAAAGGCTCTCTCTTCCGTGAGTTTCATTAAGGTGGCAATTTTGTAAGCGGGGCGAGCGTCATGGAAGTAGGGCTGCCCGAAACTCCACTGTAGTACATGCCCACGTCATCGCCAGTGAGAAAAAGCCGGCACAGAAAGTTCCGAAATAAATTATGTGCTAAGCTTGAAGATAACTCCCGAACTAGGCATGCTAGAGAGACAAAATTTGTACCAGACTCTGCCTTAAATATCCCTACAACCGAAAATCAAACTTATACTGTCGCGGAGGGCAAGCTTCATACCAGAAATGGCTAGCAGGTGGGGCTACTCCGAACGCTCCTCAAAAGCATCTCCATTGGGATTGTTGTACACACAGCTGTCAAAGAAACAAAGACAAAGTAACGACGGTCAAATCACCCTAAAAATAATACTGGATTTTCGCAAGTTTTACACCATTATAAAGCCCGTCTAAAGAGCTTTCTCTTCCCTGAATTCGTTAGGGTGATAATTTTGTAGGCGGGGCGAGCGTCCTGGAAGTAGGTCTGCCCGAAACTCCACTGTAGTACATGCCCACGTCATCGCCAGTGAGAAAAAGCCGGCACAGAAAGGTCCGAAATAAATTCTCTGCTAAGCTTGAGAATAACTCCCGAACTAGACATGCTAGAGAAACAAAATTTGTACCAGACTCTGCCTTGAATATCCCTGCATTCGAAAATCAAACTTTTAGCTTCGCGGAGGGCAAGCTTCATACCGGAAATGACCAGCAGGTGGGGCTACTCCGAACGCTCCTCAAAAGCATCTCCAATGGGATTTTTGTACACACAGCTGTCAAAGAAACAAAGACAAAGTAAAGACGGTCAAATCACCCTCAGAATAATACTGGAGATTCGCAAGTTTTACACCATTAGCAAGCCCGTCTCAAGGGCTCTCTCTTCCGTGAGTTTCGTTAAGGTGACAGTTTTGTAGGCGGGGCGAGCGTCCTGGAAGTAGGGCTGCCCGAAACTCCACGGTAGTCTTGCCAACGTCATCGCCAGTGAGAAAAAGCAGGCACAGAAAGGTCCGAAATAAATTCTTTGCTAAGCTTGAGAATAACTCCCGAACTAGGCATGCTAGAGAGACAAAATTTGTACCTGGATCTGCTATGAATACCCCCGCATCCGAAAATCAAACTTTTAGCGTCGCGGAGGGCAAGCTTCATACCGAAAATGGCCAGCAAGTGGGGCTACTCCGAACGCTCCTCAAAAGCATCTCCAATGGGATGTTTGTACACACAGCTGTCAAAGAAACAAAGACAAAGTAAAGACGGTCAAATCACCCTCAGAATAATACTGGAGATTCGCAAGTTTTACACCATTAGCAAGCCCGTCTCAAGGGCTCTCTCTTCCGTGAGTTTCGTTAAGGTGACAGTTTTGTAGGCGGGGCGAGCGTCCTGGAAGTAGGGCTGCCCGAAACTCCACGGTAGTCTTGCCAACGTCATCGCCAGTGAGAAAAAGCCGGCACAGAAAGGTCCGAAATAAATTCTTTGCTAAGCTTGAGAATAACTCCCGAACTAGGCATGCTAGAGAGACAAAATTTGTACCTGGATCTGCTATGAATACCCCCGCATCCGAAAATCAAACTTTTAGCGTCGCGGAGGGCAAGCTTCATACCGAAAATGGCCAGCAGGTGGGGCTACTCCGAACGCTTCTCAAAAGCATCTCCTATGGGATTTTTGTACACACAGCTGTCAAAGAAACAAAGACAAAGTAAGGACGGTCAAATCACCCTGAGAATAATACTGGATTTTCGCAGGTTTTACACCATTAGAAAGCCCGTCTGTAAGGGCTCTCTCTTCCGTGAGCTTTGTTAAGGTGACAAGTTTGTAGGCGGGGCGAGCGTCCTGGAAGTAGGGCTGCCCGAAACTCCACAGTAGTACTTGCCCACGTCATCGCCAGCGAGAAAAAGCCGGCACAGAAAGCTCCGAAATAAATTCTGTGCTAAGCTTGAAGATAACTCCCGAACTACGCATGCTAGAGAGACAAAATTTGTACCAGACTCTGCCTTGAATATCCCTGCATTCGAAAATCAAACTTTTAGCTTCGCGGAGGGCAAGCTTCATACCGGAAATGACCAGAAGGTGGGGCTACTCCGAACGCTCCTCAAAAGCATCTCCAATGGGATTTTTGTACACACAGCTGTCAAAGAAACAAAGACAAAGTAAGGACGGTCAAATCACCCTCAGAATAATACTGGATTTTCGCAAGTTTTACACCATTAGAAAGCCCATCTCAAGGGCTCTCTCTTCTTTGTGTTTCGTTAAGGTGACAATTTTGTGGGCGGGGCGAGCGTCCTGGAAGTAGGGCTGCCCGAAACCCCACTGTAGTACATGCCCACGTCATCGCCAGTGAGAAAAAGCAGGCACAGAAAGGTCCGAAATAAATTCTGTGCAAAGCTTGAGAATAATTCCTGAACTAGACATGCTAGAGAAACAAAATTTATACCAGACTCTGCCTTGAATATCCCTGCATTCGAAAATCAAACTTTTAGCTTCGCGGAGGGCAAGCTTCATACCAGAAATGGCTAGCAGGTGGGGCTACTCCGAACGCTCCTCAAAAGCATCTCCATTGGGATTGTTGTACACACAGCTGTCAAAGAAACAAAGACAAAGTAAGGACGGTCAAATCACCCTCAGAATAATACTGGATTTTCACAAGTTTTACACCATTAGAAAGCCCGTCTCAAGGGCTCTCTCTTCTTTGTGTTTCGTTAAGGTGACAATTTTGTGGGCGGGGCGAGCGTCCTGGAAGTAGGGCTGCCCGAAACCCCACTGTAGTACATGCCCACGTCATCGCCAGTGAGAAAAAGCAGGCACAGAAAGGTCCGAAATAAATTCTGTGCAAAGCTTGAGAATAACTCCCGAACTAGACATGCTAGAGAAACAAAATTTGTACCTGACTCTGCCTTGAATACCCCCGCATCCGAAAATCAATCTTTTAACGTCGCGGAGGGCAAGCTTCATACCAGAAATGAACAGCAGGTGGGGCTACTCCGAACGCTCCTCAAAAGCATCTCCAATGGGATTTTTGTACACACAGCTGTCGAAGAAACAAAGACAAAGTAAGGACGGTCAAATCACCCTCAGAAAAATACTGGATTTTCACAGGGTTTACATTATTAGAAAGCCCGTCTCAAAGGCTCTCTCTTCCGTGAGTTTCATTAAGGTGGCAATTTTGTAAGCGGGGCGAGCGTCATGGAAGTAGGGCTGCCCGAAACTCCACTGTAGTACATGCCCACGTCATCGCCAGTGAGAAAAAGCCGGCACAGAAAGTTCCGAAATAAATTCTGTGCTAAGCTTGAAGATAACTCCCGAACTAGGCATGCTAGAGAGACAAAATTTGTACCAGACTCTGCCTTAAATATCCCTACAACCGAAAATCAAACTTATACTGTCGCGGAGGGCAAGCTTCATACCAGAAATGGCTAGCAGGTGGGGCTACTCCGAACGCTCCTCAAAAGCATCTCCATTGGGATTGTTGTACACACAGCTGTCAAAGAAACAAAGACAAAGTAATGACGGTCAAATCACCCTAAAAATAATACTGGATTTTCGCAAGTTTTACACCATTAGAAAGCCCGTCTCAAGAGCTTTCTCTTCCCTAAATTCGTTAGGGTGATAATTTTGTAGGCGGGGCGAGCGTCCTGGAAGTAGGTCTGCCCGAAACTCCACTGTAGTACATGCCCACGTCATCGCCAGTGAGAAAAAGCCGGCACAGAAAGGTCCGAAATAAATTCTCTGCTAAGCTTGAGAATAACTCCCGAACTAGACATGCTAGAGAAACAAAATTTGTACCAGACTCTGCCTTGAATATCCCTGCATTCGAAAATCAAACTTTTAGCTTCGCGAAGGGCAAGCTTCATACCGGAAATGACCAGCAGGTGGGGCTACTCCGAACGCTCCTCAAAAGCATCTCCAATGGGATTTTTGTACACACAGCTGTCAAAGAAACAAAGACAAAGTAAGGACGGTCAAATCACCCTCAGAATAATACTGGATTTTCACAAGTTTTACACCATTAGAAAGCCCGTCTCAAGGGCTCTCTCTTCTTTGTGTTTCGTTAAGGTGACAATTTTGTGGGCGGGGCGAGCGTCCTGGAAGTAGGGCTGCCCGAAACCCCACTGTAGTACATGCCCACGTCATCGCCAGTGAGAAAAAGCAGGCACAGAAAGGTCCGAAATAAATTCTGTGCAAAGCTTGAGAATAACTCCCGAACTAGACATGCTAGAGAAACAAAATTTGTACCTGACTCTGCCTTGAATACCCCCGCATCCGAAAATCAATCTTTTAGCGTCGCGGAGGGCAAGCTTCATACCAGAAATGAACAGCAGGTGGGGCTACTCCGAACGCTCCTCAAAAGCATCTCCAATGGGATTTTTGTACACACAGCTGTCGAAGAAACAAAGACAAAGTAAGGACGGTCAAATCACCCTCAGAAAAATACTGGATTTTCACAGGGTTTACATTATTAGAAAGCCCGTCTCAAAGGCTCTCTCTTCCGTGAGTTTCATTAAGGTGGCAATTTTGTAAGCGGGGCGAGCGTCATGGAAGTAGGGCTGCCCGAAACTCCACTGTAGTACATGCCCACGTCATCGCCAGTGAGAAAAAGCCGGCACAGAAAGTTCCGAAATAAATTCTGTGCTAAGCTTGAAGATAACTCCCGAACTAGGCATGCTAGAGAGACAAAATTTGTACCAGACTCTGCCTTAAATATCCCTGCAACCGAAAATCAAACTTATACTGTCGCGGAGGGCAAGCTTCATACCAGAAATGGCTAGCAGGTGGGGCTACTCCGAACGCTCCTCAAAAGCATCTCCATTGGGATTGTTGTACACACAGCTGTCAAAGAAACAAAGACAAAGTAACGACGGTCAAATCACCCTCAGAATAATACTGGATTTTCACATGTTTTACACCATTAGAAAGCCCGTCTCAAAGGCTCTCTCTTCCGTGAGTTTCGTTAAGGTGACAATTTTGTAAGTGGGGCGAGCGTCCTGGAAGTAGGGCTGCCCGAAACCCCACTGTAGTACATGCCCACGTCAACGCCAGTCAGAAAAAGCCGGCACAGAAAGGTCCGAAATAAATTCTCTGCTAAGCTTGAGAATAACTCCCGAACTACGCATGCTAGAGAAACAAAATTTGTACCAGACTCTGCCTTGAATATCCCTGCATTCGAAAATCAAACTTTTAGCTTCGCGGAGGGCAAGCTTCATACCGGAAATGACCAGCAGGTGGGGCTACTCCGAACGCTCCTCAAAAGCATCTCCAATGGGATTTTTGTACACACAGCTGTCAAAGAAACAAAGACAAAGTAAGGACGGTCAAATCACCCTCAGAATAATACTGGATTTTCACATGTTTTAAACCATTAGAAAGCCCGTCTCAAACGCTTTCTCTTCCGTGAGTTTCGTTAAGGTGACAATTTTGTGGGCGGGGCGAGCGTCCTGGAAGTAGGGCTGCCCGAAACCCCACTGTAGTACATGCCCACGTCATCGCCAGTGAGAAAAAGCAGGCACAGAAAGGTCCGAAATAAATTCTGTGCAAAGCTTGAGAATAACTCCCGAACTAGACATGCTAGAGAAACAAAATTTGTACCTGACTCTGCCTTGAATACCCCCGCACCCGAAAATCAATCTTTTAGCGTCGCGGAGGGCAAGCTTCATACCAGAAATGAACAGCAGGTGGGGCTACTCCGAACGCTCCTCAAAAGCATCTCCAATGGGATTTTTGTACACACAGCTGTCGAAGAAACAAAGACAAAGTAAGGACGGTCAAATCACCCTCAGAAAAATACTGGATTTTCACAGGGTTTACATTATTAGAAAGCCCGTCTCAAAGGCTCTCTCTTCCGTGAGTTTCATTAAGGTGGCATTTTTGTAAGCGGGGCGAGCGTCATGGAAGTAGGGCTGCCCGAAACTCCACTGTAGTACATGCCCACGTCATCGCCAGTGAGAAAAAGCCGGCACAGAAAGTTCCGAAATAAATTCTGTGCTAAGCTTGAAGATAACTCCCGAACTAGGCATGCTAGAGAGACAAAATTTGTACCAGACTCTGCCTTAAATATCCCTGCAACCGAAAATCAAACTTATACTGTCGCGGAGGGCAAGCTTCATACCAGAAATGGCTAGCAGGTGGGGCTACTCCGAACGCTCCTCAAAAGCATCTCCATTGGGATTGTTGTACACACAGCTGTCAAAGAAACAAAGACAAAGTAACGACGGTCAAATCACCCTCAGAATAATACTGGATTTTCACATGTTTTACACCATTAGAAAGCCCGTCTCAAAGGCTCTCTCTTCCGTGAGTTTCGTTAAGGTGACAATTTTGTAAGTGGGGCGAGCGTCCTGGAAGTAGGGCTGCCCGAAACCCCACTGTAGTACATGCCCACGTCAACGCCAGTCAGAAAAAGCCGGCACAGAAAGGTCCGAAATAAATTCTCTGCTAAGCTTGAGAATAACTCCCGAACTAGGCATGCTAGAGAGACAAAATTTGTACCAGACTCTGCCTTAAATATCCCTGCAACCGAAAATCAAACTTATACTGTCGCGGAGGGCAAGCTTCATACCAGAAATGGCTAGCAGGTGGGGCTACTCCGAACGCTCCTCAAAAGCATCTCCATTGGGATTGTTGTACACACAGCTGTCAAAGAAACAAAGACAAAGTAACGACGGTCAAATCACCCTCAGAATAATACTGGATTTTCACATGTTTTACACCATTAGAAAGCCCGTCTCAAAGGCTCTCTCTTCCGTGAGTTTCGTTAAGGTGACAATTTTGTAAGTGGGGCGAGCGTCCTGGAAGTAGGGCTGCCCGAAACCCCACTGTAGTACATGCCCACGTCAACGCCAGTCAGAAAAAGCCGGCACAGAAAGGTCCGAAATAAATTCTCTGCTAAGCTTGAGAATAACTCCCGAACTACGCATGCTAGAGAAACAAAATTTGTACCAGACTCTGCCTTGAATATCCCTGCATTCGAAAATCAAACTTTTAGTTTCGCGGAGGGCAAGCTTCATACCGGAAATGACCAGCAGGTGGGGCTACTCCGAACGCTCCTCAAAAGCATCTCCAATGGGATTTTTGTACACACAGCTGTCAAAGAAACAAAGACAAAGTAAGGACGGTCAAATCACCCTCAGAATAATACTGGATTTTCGCAAGTTTTACACCATTAGAAAGCCCGTCTCAAGGGCTCTCTCTTCTTTGTGTTTCGTTAAGGTGACAATTTTGTGGGCGGGGCGAGCGTCCTGGAAGTAGGGCTGCCCGAAACTCCACTGTAGTACATGCCCACGTCATCGCCAGTGAGAAAAAGCAGGCACAGAAAGGTCCGAAATTAATTCTGTGCAAAGCTTGAGAATAACTCCCGAACTAGACATGCTAGAGAAACAAAATTTGTACCTGACTCTGCCTTGAATACCCCCGCATCCGAAAATCAATCTTTTTGCGTCGCGGAGGGCAAGCTTCATACCGAAAATGGCCAGCAGGTGGGGCTACTCCGAATGCTCCTCAAAAGCATCTCCAATGGGATTTTTGTACACACAGCTGTCAAAGAAACAAAGACAAAGTAAGGACGGTCAAATCACTCTCAGAATAAAACTGGATTTTCACAAGTTTTACACCATTAAAAAACCCGTCTCAAAGGCTCTCTCTTCCGTGAGTTTCATTTAGGTGGCAATTTTGTAAGCGGGGCGAGAGTCCTGGAAGTAGGGCTGCCCGAAACTCCACTGTAGTACATGCCCACGTCATCGCCAGTGAGAAAAAGCCGGCACAGAAAGGTCCGAAATAAATTCTGTGCTATTAGCTTGATAATAAATCCCGAACTAGGCATGCTAGAGAGACAAAAATTGTACCTGACTCTGCCTTAAATAACCCCGCATCCGAAAGTCAAACTTTTAGCGTCGGAAAGGGCAAGCTTCATACCGAAAATGGCCAGCAGGTGGCGCTACTCCGAACGCTCCTCAAAAGCATCTCCAATGGGATTTTTGTACACACAGCTGTCAAAGAAACAAAGACAAAGTAAGGACGGTCAAATCACCCTCAGAATAAAACTGGATTTTCACAAGTTTTACACCATTAGAAAACCCGTCTCAAAGGCTCTCTCTTCCGTGAGTTTCATTAAGGTGGCAATTTTGTAAGCGGGGCGAGAGTCCTGGAAGTAGGGCTGCCCGAAACTCCACTGTAGTACATGCCCACGTCATCGCCAGTGAGAAAAAGCCGGCACAGAAAGGTCCGAAATAAATTCTGTGCTAAGCTTGAGAATAACTCCCGAACTAGGCATGCTAGAGAGACAAAATTTGTACCTGACTCTGCCTTAAATACCCTGCATCCGAAAATCAAACTTTTAGCGTCGGAAAAAGCAAGCTTCATACCGAAAATGGCCAGCAGGTGGGGCTACTCCGAACGCTCCTCAAAAGCATCTCCAATGGGATTTTTGTACACACAGCTGTCAAAGAAACAAAGACAAAGTAAGGACGGTTAAATCACCCTCAGAATAATACTGGATTTTCACAGGTTTTACACCATTAGAAAGCACGTCTCAAGGGCTCTTTTTTCCTGAGTTTCGTTAAGGTGACAATTTTGTAGGCGGGGCGAGCGTCCTGGAAGTAGGGCTGCCCGAAACTCCACTGTAGTACATGCCCACGTCATCGCCAGTGAGAAAAAGCCGGCACAGAAAGGTCCGAAATAAATTCTGTGCTAAGCTTGAAAATAACTCCCGAACTAGGCATGCTAGAGAGACAAAATTTGTACCTGACTCTGCCTTAAATACCCCGCATCCGAAAATCAAACTTTTAGCGTCGCGGAGGGCAAGCTTCATACCGGAAATGACCAGGAGGTGGGGCTACTCCGAACGCTCCTCAAAAGCATCTCCAATAGGATTTTTGTACACACAGCTGTCGAAGAAACGAAGACAAAGTAAGGACGGTCAAATCACCCACAGAATAATACTGGATTTTCCCAAGTTTTACACCATTAGAAAGCCCGTCTCAAAGGCTCTGTCTTCTGTGAGTTTATTTAAGGTGACAATTTTGTAGGCGGCGCGAGCGTCCTGGAAGTAGGGCTGCCCGAAACTGGACTGTAGTACATGCCCACATCATCGCCAGTAAGAAAAAGCCGGCACAGAAAGGTCAAAAATAATTTCTGTGCTAAGCTTGAAAATAACTCCCGAACTAGGCATGCAAGAGAGACAAAATTTGTACCTGACTCTGCCTTAAATACCCCCGCATCCGAAAATAAAACTTTTAGCGTCGCGGAGGGCAAGCTTCATACCGGAAATGGCCAGCAGGTGGGGCTACTCCGAACGCTCCTCAAAAGCATCTCCATTGGGATTTTTGTACACACAGCTGTCAAAGAAACAAAGACAAAGTAAGGACGGTCAAATCACCCTCAGAATAATACTGGATTTTCACATGTTTTACACCATTAGAAAGCCCGTCTCAAAGGCTCTCTCTTCCGTGAGTTTCGTTATTAAGGTGACCATTTTATAAGCGGGGCGAGCGTCCTGGAAGTAGGGCTGCCCAAAACTACACTGTAGTACATGCCCACGTCATCGCCAGTGAGAAAAAGCAGGCACAGAAAGGTCCGAAATAAATTCTGTGCTAAGCTTGATAATAACTCCCGAACTAGGCATGCTAGAGAAACAAAATTTGTACCTGACTCTGCCTTGAAAATCCCTGCATCCGAAAATCAAACTTTTAGCGTCGCGGAGGGCAAGCTTCATACCGGAAAAGACCAGCAGGTGGGGCTACTCCGAACGCTCCTCAAAAGCATCTCCAATGGGATTTTTGTACACACAGCTGTCAAAGAAACAAAGACAAAGTAAGGACGGTCAAATCACCCTCAGAATAATACTGGATTTTCGCAAGTTTTACACCATAGGAAAGCCCGTCTCAAGGGCTCTCTATTCCCTGTGTTTCGTTAAGGTGACAATTTTGTGGGCGGGGCGAGCGTCCTGGAAGTAGGGCTGCCCGAAACTCCACTGTAGTACATGCCCACGTCATCGCCAGTGAGAAAAAGCAGGCACAGAAAGGTCCGAAATAAATTCTGTGCTAAGCTTGAAAATAACTTCCGAACTAGGCATGCTAGAGAGAAAAATTTGTACGTGACTCTGCCTTATATACCCCCGCATCCGAAAATCAAACTTTTAGCGTCGCGGAAGGCAAGCTTCATACCGGAAATGACCAGCAGGTGGGGCTACTCCGAACGCTCCTCAAAAGCATCTCCAATGGGATTTTTGTACACACAGCTGTCAAAGAAACAAAGACAAAGTAAGGACGGTCAAATCACCCTCAGAATAATACTGGATTTTCGCAAGTTTTACACCATTAGAAAGCCCGTCTCAAGGGCTCTCTCTTCTTTGTGTTTCGTTAAGGTGACAATTTTGTGGGCGGGGCGAGCGTCCTGGAAGTAGGGCTGCCCGAAACCCCACTGTAGTACATGCCCACGTCATCGCCAGTGAGAAAAAGCAGGCACAGAAAGGTCCGAAATAAATTCTGTGCAAAGCTTGAGAATAACTCCCGAACTAGACATGCTAGAGAAACAAAATTTGTACCTGACTCTGCCTTAAATACCCCCGCATCCGAAAATCAATCTTTTTGCGTCGCGGAGGGCAAGCTTCATACCGAAAATGGCCAGCAGCAGGGGCTACTCCGAATGCTCCTCAAAAGCATCTCCAATGGGATTTTTGTACACACAGCTGTCAAAGAAACAAAGACAAAGTAAGGACGGTCAAATCACTCTCAGAATAAAACTGGATTTTCACAAGTTTTACACCATTAAAAAACCCGTCTCAAAGGCTCTCTCTTCCGTGAGTTTTATTTAAGGTGACAATTTTGTAAGCGGGGCGAGATTCCTGGAAGTAGGGCTGCCCGAAACTCCACTGTAGTACATGCCCACGTCATCGCCAGTGAGAAAAAGCCGGCACAGAAAGGTCCGAAATAAATTCTGTGCTATTAGCTTGATAATAAATCCCGAACTAGGCATGCTAGAGAGACAAAAATTGTACCTGACTCTGCCTTAATAAACCCCGCATCCGAAAGTCAAACTTTTAGCGTCGGAAAGGGCAAGCTTCATACCGAAAATGGCCAGCAGGTGGCGCTACTCCGAACGCTCCTCAAAAGCATCTCCACTGGGATTTTTGTACACACAGCTGTCAAAGAAACAAAGACAAAGTAAGGACGGTCAAATCACCCTCAGAATAATACTGAATTTTCACAGGGTTTGCACCATTAGAAAGCCCGTCTCAAGGGCTTTCTCTTTCCTGAGTTTCGTTAAGGTGACAATTTTGTAGGCGGGGCGAGCGTCCTGGAAGTAGGGCTGCCCGAAACTCCACTGTAGTACATGCCCACGTCATCACCAGTGAGAAAAAGCCGGCACAGAAAGGTCCGAAATAAATTCTGTGCTAAGCTTGAAAATAACTCCCGAACTAGGCATGCTAGAGAGACAAAATTTGTACCTGACTCTGCCTTAAATACCCCGCATCCGAAAATTAAACTTTTAGCGTCGCGGAGGGCAAGCTTCATACCGGAAATGACCAGCAGGTGGGGCTACTCCGAACGCTCCTAAAAAGCATCTCCAATAGGATTTTTGTACACACAGCTGTCGAAGAAACGAAGACAAAGTAAGGACGGTCAAATCACCCTCAGAATAATACTGGATTTTCCCAAGTTTTACACCATTAGAAAGCCCGTCTCAAAGGCTCTGTCTTCTGTGAGTTTATTTAAGGTGACAATTTTGTAGGCGGCGCGAGCGTCCTGGAAGTAGGGCTGCCCGAAACTGGACTGTAGTACATGCCCACATCATCGCCAGTAAGAAAAAGCCGGCACAGAAAGGTCAAAAATAATTTCTGTGCTAAGCTTGAAAATAACTCCCGAACTAGGCATGCTAGAGAGACAAAATTTGTACCTGACTCTGCCTTAAATACCCCCGCATCCGAAAATTAAACTTTTAGCGTCGCGGAGGGCAAGCTTCATACCGGAAATGGCCAGCAGGTGGGGCTACTCCGAACGCTCCTCAAAAGCATCTCCATTGGGATTTTTGTACACACAGCTGTCGAAGAAACAAAGACAAAGTAAGGACAATTTTGAAGGCGGGGCGAGCGTCCTGGAAGTAGGGCTGCCCTAAACTCCACTGTAGTACTTGCCCACGTCAACGCCAGTGAGAAAAAGCAGGCACAGAAATGTTAGAAATAAATTCTGTGCTAAGCTTGAGAATAACTCCCGAACTAGGCATGCTAGAGAGACAAAATTTGTACCTGACTCTTCCTTGAATACCCCCGCATCCGAATATCAAACTTTTAGCGTCGCGGAGGGCAAGCTTCTTACCGGAAATGGCCAGCAGTTGGGGCTACTCCGAAGGTTCCTCAAAAGCATCTCCAATGGGATTTTTGTACACACAGCTGTCAAAGAAACAAAGACAAAGTAAGGACGGTCAAATCACCCTCAGAATAATACTGGATTTTCGCAAGTTTTACACCATTAGAAAGCCCGTCTCACGGGCTCTCTCTTCCGTGAGTTTCGTTGTTAAGGTGACAATTTTGTAGAAGGGGCGAGCGTCCTGGAAGTAGGGCTGCCCGAAACTCCACTGTAGTACATGCCCACGTCAACGCCAGTAAGAAAAAGCAGGCACAGAAATGTCCGAAATAAATTCTGTGCTAAGCTTGAGAATAACTCCCGAACTAGGCATGGTAGAGAGACAAAATTTGTACCTGACTCTGCCTTGAATACCCCCGCATCCGAAAATCAATCTTTTAGCCTCGCGGATGGCAAGCTTCATACCGGAAATGGCCAGCAGGTGGGGCTACTCCGAACGCTCCTCAAAAGCATCTCCAATGGGATTTTTGTACACACAGCTGTCAAAGAAACAAAGACAAAGTAAGGACGGTCAAATCACCCTCAGAATAATACTGGATTTTCGCAAGTTTTACACCATTAGAAAGCCCGTCTCAAGGGCTCTCTCTTCCGTGAGTTTCGTTAAGGTGACAATTTTGTAGGCGGGGCGAGCGTCCTGGAAGTAGGTCTGCCCGAAACTCCACTGTAGTACATGCCCACGTCATCGCCAGTGAGAAAAAGCAGGCACAGAAATGTCCGAAATAAATTCTGTGCTAAGCTTGAGAATAACTCCCGAACTAGGCATGCTAGAGAGACAAAATTTGTACCTGACTCTGCCTTGAATACCCCCGCATCTGAAAATCAAACTTTTCGCCTCGCGGAGGGCAAGCTTCATACCGGAAATGGCCAGCAGGTGGGGCTACACCGAACGCTCCTCAAAAGCATCTCCAATGGGATTTTTGTACACACAGCTATCAAAGAAACAAAGACAAAGTAAGGACGGTCAAATCACCCTCAGAATAATACTGGATTTTCGCAAGTTTTACACCATTAGAAAGCCCGTCTCACGGGCTCTCTCTTCCGTGAGTTTCGTTAAGATGACAAATTTGTAGAAGGGGCGAGCGTCCTGGAAGTAGGGATGCCCGAAACTTCACTGTAGTACATGCCCACGTCAACGCCAGTCAGAAAAAGCAGGCACAGAAATGTCCGAAATAAATTCTGTGCTAAGCTTGAGAATAACTCCCGAACTAGGCATGGTAGAGAGACAAAATTTGTACCTGACTCTGCCTTGAATACCCCCGCATCCGAAAATCAAACTTTTAGCGTCGCGGAGGGCAAGCTTCATACCGGAAATGGCCAGCAGGTGGGGCTACTCCGAACGCTCCTCAAAAGCATCTCCAATGGGATTTTTGTACACACAGCTGTCAAAGAAACAAAGACAAAGTAAGGACGGTCAAATCACCCTCAGAATAATACTGGATTTTCGCAAGTTTTACACCATTAGAAAGCCCGTCTCAAGGGCTCTCTCTTCTTTGTGTTTCGTTAAGGTGACAATTTTGTGGGCGGGGCGAGGGTCCTGGAAGTAGGGCTGCTCGAAACCCCACTGTAGTACATGCCCACGTCATCGCCAGTCAGAAAAAGCAGGCACAGAAAGGTCCGAAATAAATTATGTGCTAAGCTTGAGAATAACTCCCGAACTAGACATGCTAGAGAGACAAAATTTGTACCTGACTCTGCCTTGAATACCCCCGCATCCGAAAATCAAACTTTTAGCGTCGCGGAGGGCAAGCTTCTTACCGGAAATGGCCAGCAGGTGGGGCTACTCCGAAGGTTCCTCAAAAGCATCTCCAATGGGATTTTTGTACACACAGCTGTCAAAGAAACAAAGACAAAGTAAGGACGGTCAAATCACCCTCAGAATAATACTGGATTTTCGCAAGTTTTACACCATTAGAAAGCCCGTATCACGGGCTCTCTCTTCCGTGAGTTTCGTTAAGATGACAATTTTGTAGAAGGGGCGAGCGTCCTGGAAGTAGGGCTGCCCGAAACTCCACTGTAGTACATGCCCATGTCAACGCCAGTGAGAAAAAGCAGGCACAGAAATGTCCGAAATAAATTCTGTGCTAAGCTTGAGAATAACTCCCAAACTAGGCATGGTAGAGAGACAAAATTTGTACCTGACTCTGCCTTGAATACCCCCGCATCTGAAAATCAAACTTTTAGCGTCGCGGAGGGCAAGCTTCTTACCGGAAATGGCCAGCAGGTGGGGCTACTCCGAAGGTTCCTCAAAAGCATCTCCTATGGGATTTTTGTACACACAGCTGTCAAAGAAACAAAGACAAAGTAAGGACGGTCAAATCACCCTCAGAATAATACTGGATTTTCACAAGTTTTACACCATTAGAAAACCCGTCTCAAAGGCTCTCTCTTCCGTGAGTTTCATTAAGGTGGCAATTTTGTAAGCGGGGCGAGAGTCCTGGAAGTAGGGCTGCCCGAAACTCCACTGTAGTACATGCCCACGTCATCGCCAGTGAGAAAAAGCCGGCACAGAAAAGTCCGAAATAAATTCTGTGCTATTAACTTAATAATAAATCCCGAACTAGGCATGCTAGAGAGACAAATTTTGTACCTGGATCTGCCTTGAATAACCCTGCATCCGAAAATCAAACTTTTATCGTCGCGGAGGGCAAGCTTCATACCGGAAATGGCCAGCAGGTGGGGCTACTCCGAACGTTCCTCAAAAGCATCTCCAATAGGATTTTTGTACACACAGCTGTCAAATCACCCTCAGAATAATACTGGATTTTCGCAAGTTTTACACCATTAGAAAGCCCGTCTCAAAGGCTCTCTCTTCCGTGAGTTTCATTACGGTGACAATTTTGAAGGCGGGGCGAGCGTCCTGGAAGTAGGGCTGCCCTAAACTCCACTGTAGTACTTGCCCACGTCAACGCCAGTGAGAAAAAGCAGGCACAGAAATGTCCGAAATAAATTCTGTGCTAAGCTTGAGAATAACTCCCGAACTAGGCATGCTAGAGAGACAAAATTTGTACCTGACTCTGCCTTGAATACCCCCGCATCTGAAAATCAAACCTTTAGTGTCGCGGCCGTCAAGCTTCATTCCGGAAATGGCCAGCAGGTGGGGCTACTCCGAACGCTCCTCAAAATCATCTCCAATGGGATTTTTGTACACACAGCTGTCAAAGAAACAAAGACAAAGTAAGGACGGTCAAATCACCCTCAAAATAATACTGGATTTTCGCAAGTTTTACACCATTAGAAAGCCCGTCTCAAGAGCTTTCTCTTCCCTGATTTTCGTTAAGGTGACTATTTTGTAGGCGGGGCGAGCGTCCTGGAAGTAGGTCTGCCCGAAACTCCACTGTAGTACATGCCCACGTCATCGCCAGTGAGAAAAAGCCGGCACAGAAAGGTCCGAAATAAATTCTGTGCTAAGCTTGAAAATAACTCCCGAACTAGGCATGCTAGAGAGACAAAATTTGTACCTGACTCTGCCTTAAATACCCCCGCATCCGAAAATCAAACTTTTAGCCTCGCGGAGGGCAAGCTTCATACCGGAAATGGCCAGCAGGTGGGGCTACTCCGAACGCTCCTCAAAAGCATCTCCAATGGGATTTTTGTACACACAGCTGTCAAAGAAACAAAGACAAAGTAAGGACGGTCAAATCACCCTCAGAATAATATTGGATTTTCGCAAGTTTTACACCATTAGAAAGCCCGTCTCAAGGGCTCTCTCTTCTTTGTGTTTCGTTAAGGTGACAATTTTGTAGGCGGGGCGAGGGTCCTGGAAGTAGGGCTGCTCGAAACCCCACTGTAGTACATGCCCACGTCATCGCCAGTGAGAAAAAGCCCGCACAGAAAGGTCCGAAATAAATTTTGTGCTAAGCTTGAGAATAACTCCCGAACTAGACATGCTAAAGAGACAAAATTTGTACCTGACTCTGCCTTGAATACCCCGCATCCGAATATCAAACTTTTAGCGTCGCGGAGGGCAAGCTTCTTACCGGAAATGGCCAGCAGTTGGGGCTACTCCGAAGGTTCCTCAAAAGCATCTCCAATGGGATTTTTGTACACACAGCTGTCAAAGAAACAAAGACAAAGTAAGGACGGTCAAATCACCCTCAGAATAATACTGGATTTTCGCAAGTTTTACACCATTAGAAAGCCCGTCTCACGGGCTCTCTCTTCCGTGAGCTTCGTTAAGATGACAATTTTGTAGAAGGGGCGAGCGTCCTGGAAGTAGGGCTGCCCGAAACTCCACTGTAGTACATGCCCACGTCAACTCCAGTGAGAAAAAGCAGGCACAGAAATGTCCGAAATAAATTCTGTGCTAAGCTTGAGAATAACTCCCGAACTAGGCATGGTAGAGAGACAAAATTTGTACCTGACTCTGCCTTGAATACCCCCGCATCTGAAAATCAAACTTTTCGCCTCGCGGAGGGCAAGCTTCATACCGGAAATGGCCAGCAGGTGGGGCTACACCGAACGCTCCTCAAAAGCATCTCCAATGGGATTTTTGTACACACAGCTATCAAAGAAACAAAGACAAAGTAAGGACGGTCAAATCACCCTCAGAATAATACTGGATTTTCGCAAGTTTTACACCATTAGAAAGCCCGTCTCACGGGCTCTCTCTTCCGTGAGTTTCGTTAAGATGACAAATTTGTAGAAGGGGCGAGCGTCCTGGAAGTAGGGATGCCCGAAACTTCACTGTAGTACATGCCCACGTCAACGCCAGTCAGAAAAAGCAGGCACAGAAATGTCCGAAATAAATTCTGTGCTAAGCTTGAGAATAACTCCCGAACTAGGCATGGTAGAGAGACAAAATTTGTACCTGACTCTGCCTTGAATACCCCCGCATCCGAAAATCAAACTTTAAGCGTCGCGGAGGGCAAGCTTCATACCGGAAATGGCCAGCAGGTGGGGCTACTCCGAACGCTCCTCAAAAGCATCTCCAATGGGATTTTTGTACACACAGCTGTCAAAGAAACAAAGACAAAGTAAGGACGGTCAAATCACCCTCAGAATAATACTGGATTTTCGCAAGTTTTACACCATTAGAAAGCCCGTCTCAAGGGCTCTCTCTTCTTTGTGTTTCGTTAAGGTGACAATTTTGTGGGCGGGGCGAGGGTCCTGGAAGTAGGGCTGCTCGAAACCCCACTGTAGTACATGCCCACGTCATCGCCAGTCAGAAAAAGCAGGCACAGAAAGGTCCGAAATAAATTATGTGCTAAGCTTGAGAATAACTCCCGAACTATACATGCTAGAGAGACAAAATTTGTACCTGACTCTGCCTTGAATACCCCCGCATCCGAAAATCAAACTTTTAGCGTCGCGGAGGGCAAGCTTCTTACCGGAAATGGCCAGCAGGTGGGGCTACTCCGAAGGTTCCTCAAAAGCATCTCCAATGGGATTTTTGTACACACAGCTGTCAAAGAAACAAAGACAAAGTAAGGACGGTCAAATCACCCTCAGAATAATACTGGATTTTCGCAAGTTTTACACCATTAGAAAGCCCGTATCACGGGCTCTCTCTTCCGTGAGTTTCGTTAAGATGACAATTTTGTAGAAGAGGCGAGCGTCCTGGAAGTAGGGCTGCACGAAACTCCACTGTAGTACATGCCCATGTCAACGCCAGTGAGAAAAAGCAGGCACAGAAATGTCCGAAATAAATTCTGTGCTAAGCTTGAGAATAACTCCCAAACTAGGCATGGTAGAGAGACAAAATTTGTACCTGACTCTGCCTTGAATACCCCCGCATCTGAAAATCAAACTTTTAGCGTCGCGGAGGGCAAGCTTCTTACCGGAAATGGCCAGCAGGTGGGGCTACTCCGAAGGTTCCTCAAAAGCATCTCCTATGGGATTTTTGTACACACAGCTGTCAAAGAAACAAAGACAAAGTAAGGACGGTCAAATCACCCTCAGAATAATACTGGATTTTCACAAGTTTTACACCATTAGAAAACCCGTCTCAAAGGCTCTCTCTTCCGTGAGTTTCATTAAGGTGGCAATTTTGTAAGCGGGGCGAGAGTCCTGGAAGTAGGGCTGCCCGAAACTCCACTGTAGTACATGCCCACGTCATCGCCAGTGAGAAAAAGCCGGCACAGAAAAGTCCGAAATAAATTCTGTGCTATTAACTTAATAATAAATCCCGAACTAGGCATGCTAGAGAGACAAATTTTGTACCTGGATCTGCCTTGAATAACCCTGCATCCGAAAATCAAACTTTTATCGTCGCGGAGGGCAAGCTTCATACCGGAAATGGCCAGCAGGTGGGGCTACTCCGAACGCTCCTCAAAAGCATCTCCAATAGGATTTTTGTACACACAGCTGTCAAATCACCCTCAGAATAATACTGGATTTTCGCAAGTTTTACACCATTAGAAAGCCCGTCTCAAAGGCTCTCTCTTCCGTGAGTTTCATTACGGTGACAATTTTGAAGGCGGGGCGAGCGTCCTGGAAGTAGGGCTGCCCTAAACTCCACTGTAGTACTTGCCCACGTCAACGCCAGTGAGAAAAAGCAGGCACAGAAATGTCCGAAATAAATTCTGTGCTAAGCTTGAGAATAACTCCCGAACTAGGCATGCTAGAGAGACAAAATTTGTACCTGACTCTGCCTTGAATACCCCCGCATCTGAAAATCAAACCTTTAGTGTCGCGGACGTCAAGCTTCATTCCGGAAATGGCCAGCAGGTGGGGCTACTCCGAACGCTCCTCAAAATCATCTCCAATGGGATTTTTGTACACACAGCTGTCAAAGAAACAAAGACAAAGTAAGGACGGTCAAATCACCCTCAAAATAATACTGGATTTTCGCAAGTTTTACACCATTAGAAAGCCCGTCTCAAGAGCTTTCTCTTCCCTGATTTTCGTTAAGGTGACTATTTTGTAGGCGGGGCGAGCGTCCTGGAAGTAGGTCTGCCCGAAACTCCACTGTAGTACATGCCCACGTCATCGCCAGTGAGAAAAAGCCGGCACAGAAAGGTCCGAAATAAATTCTGTGCTAAGCTTGAAAATAACTCCCGAACTAGGCATGCTAGAGAGACAAAATTTGTACCTGACTCTGCCTTAAATACCCCCGCATCCGAAAATCAAACTTTTAGCCTCGCGGAGGGCAAGCTTCATACCGGAAATGGCCAGCAGGTGGGGCTACTCCGAACGCTCCTCAAAAGCATCTCCAATGGGATTTTTGTACACACAGCTGTCAAAGAAACAAAGACAAAGTAAGGACGGTCAAATCACCCTCAGAATAATACTGGATTTTCGCAAGTTTTACACCATTAGAAAGCCCGTCTCAAGGGCTCTCTCTTCTTTGTGTTTCGTTAAGGTGACAATTTTGTAGGCGGGGCGAGGGTCCTGGAAGTAGGGCTGCTCGAAACCCCACTGTAGTACATGCCCACGTCATCGCCAGTGAGAAAAAGCCCGCACAGAAAGGTCCGAAATAAATTTTGTGCTAAGCTTGAGAATAACTCCCGAACTAGACATGCTAAAGAGACAAAATTTGTACCTGACTCTGCCTTGAATACCCCGCATCCGAATATCAAACTTTTAGCGTCGCGGAGGGCAAGCTTCTTACCGGAAATGGCCAGCAGTTGGGGCTACTCCGAAGGTTCCTCAAAAGCATCTCCAATGGGATTTTTGTACACACAGCTGTCAAAGAAACAAAGACAAAGTAAGGACGGTCAAATCACCCTCAGAATAATACTGGATTTTCGCAAGTTTTACACCATTAGAAAGCCCGTATCACGGGCTCTCTCTTCCGTGAGCTTCGTTAAGATGACAATTTTGTAGAAGGGGCGAGCGTCCTGGAAGTAGGGCTGCCCGAAACTCCACTGTAGTACATGCCCACGTCAACTCCAGTGAGAAAAAGCAGGCACAGAAATGTCCGAAATAAATTCTGTGCTAAGCTTGAGAATAACTCCCGAACTAGGCATGGTAGAGAGACAAAATTTGTACCTGACTCTGCCTTGAATACCCCCGCATCCGAAAATCAAACTTTTAGCCTCGCGAAGGGCAAGCTTCACACCGGAAATGGCCAGCAGGTGGGGCTACTCCGAACGCTCCTCAAAAGCATCTCCAATGGGATTTTTGTACACACAGCTGTCAAAGAAACAAAGACAAAGTAAGGACGGTCAAATCACCCTCAGAATAATACTGGATTTTCGCAAGTTTTACACCATTAGAAAGCCCGTCTCAAGGGCTCTCTCTTCTTTGTGTTTCGTTAAGGTGACAATTTTGTGGGCGGGGCGAGGGTCCTGGAAGTAGGGCTGCTCGAAACCCCACTGTAGTACATGCCCACGTCATCGCCAGTCAGAAAAAGCAGGCACAGAAAGGTCCGAAATAAATTCTGTGCTAAGCTTGAGAATAACTCCCGAACTAGGCATGCTAGAGAGACAAAATTTGTACCTGACTCTGCCTTAAATACCCCCGCATCCGAAAGTCAAACTTTTAGCGTCGGAAAGGGCAAGCTTCATACCGAAAATGGCCAGCAGGTGGGGCTACTCCGAACGCTCCTCAAAAGCATCTCCAATGGGATTTTTGTACACACAGCTGTCAAAGAAACAAAGACAAAGTAAGGACGGTCAAATCACCCTCAGAATAATACTGAATTTTCACAGGTTTTGCACCATTAGAAAGCCCGTCTCAAGGGCTTTCTCTTTCCTGAGTTTCGTTAAGGTGACAATTTTGAAGGCGGGGCGAGCGTCCTGGAAGTAGGGCTGCCGGAAACTCCACTGTAGTAATTGCCTACGTCATCGCCAGTGAGAAAAAGCCGGCACAGAAAGGTCTGAAAAAAATTCTGTGCAAAGCTTGAGAATAACTCCCGAACTAGGCATGCTAGAAAGACAAAATTTGTACCTGACTCTGCCTTAAATACCCCCGCATCCGAAAGTCAAACTTTTAGCGTCGGAAAGGGCAAGCTTCATACGGAAAATGGCCAGGAGGTGGGGCTACTCCGAACGCTCCTCAAATGCATCTCCAATGGGATTTTTGTACACACAGCTGTCAAAGAAACAAAGACAAAGTAAGGACGGTTAAATCACCCTCAGAATAATACTGGATTTTCACAGGTTTTACACCATTAGAAAGCCCGTCTCAAGGGCTCTTTCTTTCCTGAGTTTCGTTAAGGTGACAATTTTGTAGGCGGGGCGAGCGTCCTGGAAGTAGGGCTGCCAGAAACTCCACTGTAGTCCTTGCCTACGTCATCGCCAGTGAGAAAAAGCCGGCACAGAAAAGTCTGAAAAAAATTCTGTGCTAAGCTTGAGAGTAACTCCCGAACTAGGCATGCTAGAGAGACAAAATTTGTACCTGACTCTGCCTTAAATACCCCCGCATCCGAAAGTCAAACTTTTAGCGTCGGAAAGGGCAAGCTTCATACGGAAAATGGCCAGCAGGTGGGGCTACTCCGAACGCTCCTCAAAAGCATCTCCAATGGGATTTTTGTACACACAGCTGTCAAAGAAACAAAGACAAAGTAAGGACGGTTAAATCACCCTCAGAATAATACTGGATTTTCACAAGTTTTACACCATTAGAAAGCCCGTCTCAAGGGCTCTTTCTTTCCTGAGTTTCGTTAAGGTGACAATTTTGTAGGCGGGGCGAGCGTCCTGGAAGTAGGGCTGCACGAAACTCCACTGTAGTACATGCCCACGTCATCGCCAGTGAGAAAAAGCCGGCACAGAAAGGTCCGAAATAAATTATGTGCTAAGCTTGAAAATAACTCCCGAACTAGGCATGCTAGAGAGACAAAATTTGTACCTGACTCTGCCTTAAATACCCCGCATCCGAAAATCAAACTTTTAGCGTCGCGGAGGGCAAGCTTCATACCGAAAATGGCCAGCAGGTGGGGCTACTCCGAACGCTCCTCAAAAGCATCTCCAATGGGATTTTTGTACACACAGCTGTCAAAGAAACAAAGACAAAGTAAGGACGGTCAAATCACCCTCAGAATAATACTGGATTTTCACAAGTTTTACACCATTAGAAAGCCCGTCTCAAAGGCTCTCTCTTCCGTGAGTTTCGTTAAGATAAGGTGAGAAGTTTGTAGGCGGGGTGAGCGTCCTGGACGTAGGGCTGCCCGAAACTCCACTGTAGTACATGCCCACGTCATCGCCAGCGAGGAAAAGCCCGCACAGAAAGGTCCGAAATAAATTCTGTGCTAAGCTTGAAAATAACTTACGAACTAGGCATGCTAGAGAGACAAAATTTGTACCTGACTCTGCCTTAATTACCCCCGCATCCGAAAGTCAAACTTTTAGCGTCGGAAAGGGCAAGCTTCATACCGAAAATGGCCAGCAGGTGGGGCTACTCCGAACGCTCCTCAAAAGCATCTCCAATGGGATTTTTGTACACACAGCTGTCAAAGAAACAAAGACAAAGTAAGGACGGTCAAATCACCCTCAGAATAATACTGGATTTTCCCAAGTTTTAAACCATTAGAAAGCCCGTCTCAAAGGCTCTCTCTTCTGTGAGTTTATTTAAGGTGACAATTTTGTAGGCGGTGCGAGCGTCCTGGAGTAGGGCTACCCGAAACTCCACTGTAGTACATGCCCACATCATCGCCAGTAAGAAAAAGCCGGCACAGAAAGGTCAAAAATAATTTCTGTGCTAAGCTTGAAAATAACTCCCGAACTAGGCATGCTAGAGAGACAAAATTTGTACCTGACTCTGCCTAAAATACCCCCGCATCCGAAAATAAAATTTTTAGCGTCGCGGAGGGCAAGCTTCATACCGGAAATGGCCAGCAGGTGGGGCTACTCCGAACGCTCCTCAAAAGCATCTCCAATCGGATTTTTGTACACACAGCTGTCAAAGAAAGAAAGACAAAGTAAGGACGGTCAAATCACCCTCAGAATAATACTGGATTTTCACATGTTTTACACCATTAGAAAGCCCGTCTCAAAGGCTCTCTCTTCCGTGAGTTTCGTTATTAAGGTGACCATTTTATAAGCGGGGCGAGCGTCCTTGAAGTAGGGCTGCCCGAAACTCCACTGTAGTACATGCCCACGTCATCGCCAGTGAGAAAAAGCAGGCACAGAAAGGTCCGAAATAAATTCTGTGCTAAGCTTGAAAATAACTCCCGAACTAGGCATGCTAGAGAGACAAAATTTGTACCTGACTCTGCCTTGAATACCCCCGCATCCGAAAATCAAACTTTTAGCGTCGCGGAGAGCAAGCTTCATACCGGAAAAGGCCAGCAGGTGGGGTAACTCCAAACGCTCCTCAAAAGCATCTCAAGTGGGATTTTTGTACACACAGCTGTCAAAGAAACAAAGACAAAGTAAGGACGGTCAAATCACCCTCAGAATAATACTGGATTTTCCCAAGTTTTAAACCATTAGAAAGCCCGTCTCAAAGGCTCTCTCTTCTGTGAGTTTATTTAAGGTGACAATTTTGTAGGCGGCGCGAGCGTCCTGGAGTAGGGCTACCCGAAACTCCACTGTAGTACATGCCCACATCATCGCCAGTAAGAAAAAGCCGGCACAGAAAGGTCAAAAATAATTTCTGTGCTAAGCTTGAAAATAACTCCCGAACTAGGCATGCTAGAGAGACAAAATTTGTACCTGACTCTGCCTAAAATACCCCCGCATCCGAAAATAAAATTTTTAGCGTCGCGGAGGGCAAGCTTCATACCGGAAATGGCCAGCAGGTGGGGCTACTCCGAACGCTCCTCAAAAGCATCTCCAATCGGATTTTTGTACACACAGCTGTCAAAGAAAGAAAGACAAAGTAAGGACGGTCAAATCACCCTCAGAATAATACTGGATTTTCACATGTTTTACACCATTAGAAAGCCCGTCTCAAAGGCTCTCTCTTCCGTGAGTTTCGTTATTAAGGTGACCATTTTATAAGCGGGGCGAGCGTCCTTGAAGTAGGGCTGCCCGAAACTCCACTGTAGTACATGCCCACGTCATCGCCAGTGAGAAAAAGCAGGCACAGAAAGGTCCGAAATAAATTCTGTGCTAAGCTTGAAAATAACTCCCGAACTAGGCATGCTAGAGAGACAAAATTTGTACCTGACTCTGCCTTGAATACCCCCGCATCCGAAAATCAAACTTTTAGCGTCGCGGAGAGCAAGCTTCATACCGGAAAAGGCCAGCAGGTGGGGTAACTCCAAACGCTCCTCAAAAGCATCTCAAGTGGGATTTTTGTACACACAGCTGTCAAAGAAACAAAGACAAAGTAAGGACGGTCAAATCACCCTCAGAATAATACTGGATTTTCCCAAGTTTTAAACCATTAGAAAGCCCGTCTCAAAGGCTCTCTCTTCTGTGAGTTTATTTAACGTGACAATTTTGTAGGCGGCGCGAGCGTCCTGGAGTAGGGCTACCCGAAACTCCACTGTAGTACATGCCCACATCATCGCCAGTAAGAAAAAGCCGGCACAGAAAGGTCAAAAATAATTTCTGTGCTAAGCTTGAAAATAACTCCCGAACTAGGCATGCTAGAGAGACAAAATTTGTACCTGACTCTGCCTAAAACACCCCCGCATCCGAAAATAAAATTTTTAGCGTCGCGGAGGGCAAGCTTCATACCGGAAATGGCCAGCAGGTGGGGCTACTCCGAACGCTCCTCAAAAGCATCTCCAATCGGATTTTTGTACACACAGCTGTCAAAGAAAGAAAGACAAAGTAAGGACGGTCAAATCACCCTCAGAATAATACTGGATTTTCACATGTTTTACACCATTAGAAAGCCCGTCTCAAAGGCTCTCTCTTCCGTGAGTTTCGTTATTAAGGTGACCATTTTATAAGCGGGGCGAGCGTCCTTGAAGTAGGGCTACCCGAAACTCCACTGTAGTACATGCCCACGTCATCGCCAGTGAGAAAAAGCAGGCACAGAAAGGTCCGAAATAAGTTCTGTGCTAAGCTTGAAAATAACTCCCGAACTAGGCATGCTAGAGAGACAAAATTTGTACCTGACTCTGCCTTGAATACCCCCGCATCCGAAAATCAAACTTTTAGCGTCGCGGAGAGCAAGCTTCATACCGGAAAAGGCCAGCAGGTGGGGTAACTCCGAACGCTCCTCAAAAGCATCTCCAATCGGAATTTTTGTACACACAGCTGTCAAAGAAACAAAGACAAAGTAAGGACGGTCAAATCACCCTCAGAATAATACTGGATTTTCCCAAGTTTTACACCATTAGAAAGCCCGTCTCAAAGGCTCTCTCTTCCGTGAGTTTATTTAAGGTGACAATTTTGTAGGTGGGGCGAGCGTCCTGGAAGTAGGGCTGCCCGAAACTGGACTGTAGTACATGCCCACATCATCGCCAGTGAGAAAAAGCCGGCACAGAAAGGTCAAAAAATAAATTCTGTGCTAAGCTTGAAAATAACTCCCGAACTAGGCATGCTAGAGAGACAAAATTTGTACCTGACTCTGCCTTAAATACCCCCGCATCCGAAAATCAAACTTTTAGCGTCGCGGAGAGCAAGCTTCATACCGGAAATGGCCAGCAGGTGGGGTAACTCCGAACGCTCCTCAAAAGCATCAACAGTGGGATTTTTGTACAAACAGCTGTCAAAGAAACAAAGACAAAGTAAGGACGGTCAAATCACCCTCAGAATAATACTGGATTTTCGCAAGTTTTACACCATTAGAAAGCCCGTCTCAAAGGCTCTCTCTTCCGTGAGTTTATTTAAGGTGACAATTTTGTAGGCGGGGCGAGCGTCCTGGAAGTAGGTCTGCCCGAAACTGGACTGTAGTACATGCCCACATCGTCGCCAGTGAGAAAAAGCCGGCACAGAAAGGTCAGAAATAAATTCTGTGCTAAGCTTGAAAATAACTTCCGAACTAGGCATGCTAGAGAGAAAAAAATTGTACGTGACTCTGCCTTATATACCCCGCATCCGAAAATCAAACTTTTAGCGTCGCGGAAGGCAAGCTTCATACCAGAAATGGCCAGCAGGTGGGGTAACTCCGAACGCTCCTCAAAAGCATCAACAGTGGGATTTTTGTACACACAGCTGTCAAAGAAACAAAGACAAAGTAAGGACGGTCAAATCACCCTCAGAATAATACTGGATTTTCACAAGTTTTACACCATTAGAAAACCCGTCTCAAAGGCTCTCTCTTCCGTGAGTTTCGTTAAGATAAGGTGAGAAGTTTGTAGGCGGGGTGAGCGTCCTGGACGTAGTGCTGCCCGAAACTCCACTGTAGTACATGCCCACGTCGTCGCCAGCGAGGAAAAGCCCGCACAGAAAGGTCCGAAATAAATTCTGTGTTAAGCTTGAGAATAACTTACGAACTAGGCATGCTAGAGAGACAAAATTTGTACCTGACTCTGCCTTAATTACCCCCGCATCCGAAAGTCAAACTTTTAGCGTCGGAAAGGTCAAGCTTCATACCGAAAATGGCCAGCAGGTGGGGCTACTCCGAACGCTCCTCAAAAGCATCTCCAATGGGATTTTTGTACACACAGCTGTCAAAGAAACAAAGACAAAGTAAGGACGGTCAAATCACCCTCAGAATAATACTGGATTTTCCCAAGTTTTAATTCATTAGAAAGCCCGTCTCAAAGGCTCTCTCTTCTGTGAGTTTATTTAAGGTGACAATTTTGTAGGCGGCGCGAGCGTCCTGGAAGTAGGGCTACCCGAAACTCCACTGTAGTACATGCCCACATCATCGCCAGTAAGAAAAAGCCGGCACAGAAAGGTCAAAAATAATTTCTGTGCTAAGCTTGAAAATAACTCCCGAACTAGGCATGCTAGAGAGACAAAATTTGTACCTGACTCTGCCTTAAATACCCCCGCATCCGAAAATTAAACTTTTAGCGTCGCGGAGGGCAAGCTTCATACCGGAAATGGCCAGCAGGTGGGGCTACTCCGAACGCTCCTCAAAAGCATCTCCAATCGGATTTTTGTACACACAGCTGTCAAAGAAAGAAAGACAAAGTAAGGACGGTCAAATCACCCTCAGAATAATACTGGATTTTCACATGTTTTACACCATTAGAAAGCCCGTCTCAAAGGCTCTCTCTTCCGTGAGTTTCGTTATTAAGGTGACCATTTTATAAGCGGGGCGAGCGTCCTGGAAGTAGGGCTGCCCAAAACTACACTGTAGTACATGCCCACGTCATCGCCAGTGAGAAAAAGCAGGCACAGAAAGGTCCGAAATGACTTCTGTGCTAAGCTTGATAATAACTCCCGAACTAGGCATGCTAGAGAAACAAAATTTGTACCTGACTCTGCCTTGAAAATCCCTGCATCCAAAAATCAAACTTTTAGCGTCGCGGAGGGCAAGCTTCATACCGGAAAAGACCAGCAGGTGGGGCTACTCCGAACGCTCCTCAAAAGCATCTCCAATGGGATTTTTGTACACACAGCTGTCAAAGAAACAAAGACAAAGTAAGGACGGTCAAATCACCCTCAGAATAATACTGGATTTTCGCAAGTTTTACACCATTAGAAAGCCCGTCTGAAGGGCTCTCTCTTCCCTGTGTTTGGTTAAGGTGATAATTTTGTGGGCGGGGCGAGCGTCCTGGAAGTAGGGCTGCCCGAAACTCCACTGTAGTACATGCCCACGTCATCGCCAGTGAGAAAAAGCAGGCACAGAAAGGTCCGAAATAAATTCTGTGCTAAGCTTGAAAATAACTCCCGAACTAGGCATGCTAGAGAGACAAAATTTGTACCTGACTCTGCCTTGAATACCCCGCATCCGAAAATCAAACTTTTAGCGTCGCGGAGAGCAAGCTTCATACCGGAAATGGCCAGCAGGTGGGGTAACTCCGAACGCTCCTCAAAAGCATCTCCAGTGGGATTTTTGTACACACAGCTGTCAAAGAAACAAAGACAAAGTAAGGACGGTCAAATCACCCTCAGAATAATACTGGATTTTCGCAAGTTTTACACCATTAGAAAGCCCGTCTCAAAGGCTCTCTCTTCCGTGAGTTTATTTAAGGTGACAATTTTGTAGGCGGGGCGAGCGTCCTGGAAGTAGGGCTGCCCGAAACTGGACTGTAGTACATGCCCACATCATCGCCAGTGAGAAAAAGCCGGCACAGAAAGGTCAAAAATAAATTCTGTGCTAAGCTTGAAAATAACTCCCGAACTAGGCATGCTAGAGAGACAAAATTTGTACCTGACTCTGCCTTAAATACCCCCGCATCCGAAAGTCAAACTTTTAGCGTCGGAAAGGGCAAGCTTCATACCGAAAATGGCCAGCAGGTGGGGCTACACCGAACGCTCCTCAAAAGCATCTCCAATGGGATTTTTGTACACACAGCTGTCAAAGAAACAAAGACAAAGTAAGGACGGTCAAATCACCCTCAGAATAATACTGAATTTTCACAGGTTTTGCACCATTAGAAAGCCCGTCTCAAGGGCTTTCTCTTTCCTGAGTTTCGTTAAGGTGACAATTTTGTAAGCGGGGCGAGCGTCCTGGAAGTAGGGCTGCCCAAAACTCCACTGTAGTACTTGCCCACGTCATCGCCAGTGAGGAAAAGCCCGCACAGAAAGGTCCGAAATAAATTCTGTGCTAAGCTTGAAAATAACTTACGAACTAGGCATGCTAGAGAGACAAAATTTGTACCTGACTCTGCCATAATTACCCCCGCATCCGAAAGTCAAACTTTTAGCGTCGGAAAGGGCAAGCTTCATACCGAAAATGGCCAGCAGGTGGGGCTACTCCGAACGCTCCTCAAAAGCATCTCCAATGGGATTTTTGTACACACAGCTGTCAAAGAAACAAAGACAAAGTAAGGACGGTCAAATCACCCTCAGAATAATACTGGATTTTCCCAAGTTTTAAACCATTAGAAAGCCCGTCTCAAAGGCTCTCTCTTCTGTGAGTTTATTTAAGGTGACAATTTTGTAGGCGGCGCGAGCGTCCTGGAGTAGGGCTACCCGAAACTCCACTGTAGTACATGCCCACATCATCGCCAGTAAGAAAAAGCCGGCACAGAAAGGTCAAAAATAATTTCTGTGCTAAGCTTGAAAATAACTCCCGAACTAGGCATGCTAGAGAGACAAAATTTGTACCTGACTCTGCCTAAAATACCCCCGCATCCGAAAATTAAACTTTTAGCGTCGCGGAGGGCAAGCTTCATACCGGAAATGGCCAGCAGGTGGGGCTACTCCGAACGCTCCTCAAAAGCATCTCCAATCGGATTTTTGTACACACAGCTGTCAAAGAAACAAAGACAAAGTAAGGACGGTCAAATCACCCTCAGAATAATACTGGATTTTCGCAAGTTTTACACCATTAGAAAGCCCGTTTCAAAGGCTCTCTCTTCCGTGAGTTTATTTAAGGTGACAATTTTGTAGGCGGGGCGAGCGTCCTGGAAGTAGGGCTGCCCGAAACTCCACTGTAGTACATGCCCACGTCATCGCCAGTGAGAAAAAGCAGGCACAGAAAGGTCCGAAATAAATTCTGTGCTAAGCTTGAAAATAACTCCCGAACTAGGCATGCTAGAGAGACAAAATTTGTACCTGACTCTGCCTTGAATACCCCCGCATCCGAAAATCAAACTTTTAGCGTCGCGGAGAGCAAGCTTCATACCGGAAATGGCCAGCAGGTGGGGTAACTCCGAACGCTCCTCAAAAGCATCTCCAGTGCGATTTTTGTACACACAGCTGTCAAAGAAACAAAGACAAAGTAAGGACGGTCAAATCACCCTCAGAATAATACTGGATTTTCGCAAGTTTTACACCATTAGAAAGCCCGTCTCAAAGGCTCTCTCTTCCGTGAGTTTATTTAAGGTGACAATTTTGTAGGCGGGGCGAGCGTCCTGGAAGTAGGGCTGCCCGAAACTGGACTGTAGTACATGCCCACATCATCGCCAGTGAGAAAAAGCCGGCACAGAAAGGTCAAAAATAAATTATGTGCTAAGCTTGAAAATAACTCCCGAACTAGGCATGCTAGAGAGACAAAATTTGTACCTGACTCTGCCTTAAATACCCCCGCATCCGAAAGTCAAACTTTTAGCGTCGGAAAGGGCAAGCTTCATACCGAAAATGGCCAGCAGGTGGGGCTACACCGAACGCTCCTCAAAAGCATCTCCAATGGGATTTTTGTACACACAGCTGTCAAAGAAACAAAGACAAAGTAAGGACGGTCAAATCACCCTCAGAATAATACTGAATTTTCACAGGTTTTGCACCATTAGAAAGCCCGTCTCAAGGGCTTTCTCTTTCCTGAGTTTCGTTAAGGTGACAATTTTGTAAGCGGGGCGAGCGTCCTGGAAGTAGGGCTGCCCAAAACTCCACTGTAGTACTTGCCCACGTCATCGCCAGTGAGGAAAAGCCCGCACAGAAAGGTCCGAAATAAATTCTGTGCTAAGCTTGAAAATAACTTACGAACTAGGCATGCTAGAGAGACAAAATTTGTACCTGACTCTGCCTTAATTACCCCCGCATCCGAAAGTCAAACTTTTAGCGTCGGAAAGGGCAAGCTTCATACCGAAAATGGCCAGCAGGTGGGGCTACTCCGAACGCTCCTCAAAAGCATCTCCAATGGGATTTTTGTACACACAGCTGTCAAAGAAACAAAGACAAAGTAAGGACGGTCAAATCACCCTCAGAATAATACTGGATTTTCCCAAGTTTTAAACCATTAGAAAGCCCGTCTCAAAGGCTCTCTCTTCTGTGAGTTTATTTAAGGTGACAATTTTGTAGGCGGCGCGAGCGTCCTGGAGTAGGGCTACCCGAAACTCCACTGTAGTACATGCCCACATCATCGCCAGTAAGAAAAAGCCGGCACAGAAAGGTCAAAAATAATTTCTGTGCTAAGCTTGAAAATAACTCCCGAACTAGGCATGCTAGAGAGACAAAATTTGTACCTGACTCTGCCTAAAATACCCCCGCATCCGAAAATTAAACTTTTAGCGTCGCGGAGGGCAAGCTTCATACCGGAAATGGCCAGCAGGTGGGGCTACTCCGAACGCTCCTCAAAAGCATCTCCAATCGGATTTTTGTACACACAGCTGTCAAAGAAAGAAAGACAAAGTAAGGACGGTCAAATCACCCTCAGAATAATACTGGATTTTCACATGTTTTACACCATTAGAAAGCCCGTCTCAAAGGCTCTCTCTTCCGTGAGTTTCGTTATTAAGGTGACCATTTTATAAGCGGGGCGAGCGTCCTGGAAGTAGGGCCGCCCGAAACTCCACTGTAGTACATGCCCACGTCATCGCCAGTGAGAAAAAGCAGGCACAGAAAGGTCCGAAATAAATTCTGTGCTAAGCTTGAAAATAACTCCCGAACTAGGCATGCTAAAGAGACAAAATTTGTACCTGACTCTGCCTTGAATACCCCCGCATCCGAAAATCAAACTTTTAGCGTCGCGGAGAGCAAGCTTCATACCGGAAAAGGCCAGCAGGTGGGGTAACTCCGAACGCTCCTCAAAAGCATCTCCAGTGGGATTTTTGTACACACAGCTGTCAAAGAAACAAAGACAAAGTAAGGACGGTCAAATCACCCTCAGAATAATACTGGATTTTCGCAAGTTTTACACCATTAGAAAGCCCGTCTCAAAGGCTCTCTCTTCCGTGAGTTTATTTAAGGTGACAATTTTGTAGGCGGGGCGAGCGTCCTGGAAGTAGGGCTGCCCGAAACTGGACTGTAGTACATGCCCACATCATCGCCAGTGAGAAAAAGCCGGCACAGAAAGGTCAAAAATAAATTCTGTGCTAAGCTTGAAAATAACTCCCGAACAAGGCATGCTAGAGAGACAAAATTTGTACCTGACTCTGCCTTAAATACCCCCGCATCCGAAAATCAAACTTTTAGCGTCGCGGAGAGCAAGCTTCATACCGGAAATGGCCAGCAGGTGGGGTAACTCCGAACGCTCCTCAAAAGCATCAACAGTGGGATTTTTGTACAAACAGCTGTCAAAGAAACAAAGACAAAGTAAGGACGGTCAAATCACCCTCAGAATAATACTGGATTTTCGCAAGTTTTACACCATTAGAAAGCCCGTCTCAAAGGCTCTCTCTTCCGTGAGTTTATTTAAGGTGACAATTTTGTAGGCGGGGCGAGCGTCCTGGAAGTAGGTCTGCCCGAAACTGGACTGTAGTACATGCCCACATCGTCGCCAGTGAGAAAAAGCCGGCACAGAAAGGTCAGAAATAAATTCTGTGCTAAGCTTGAAAATAACTTCCGAACTAGGCATGCTAGAGAGAAAAAATTGTACGTGACTCTGCCTTATATACCCCGCATCCGAAAATCAAACTTTTAGCGTCGCGGAAGGCAAGCTTCATACCAGAAATGGCCAGCAGGTGGGGTAACTCCGAACGCTCCTCAAAAGCATCAACAGAGGGATTTTTGTACACACAGCTGTCAAAGAAACAAAGACAAAGTAAGGACGGTCAAATCACCCTCAGAATAATACTGGATTTTCACAAGTTTTACACCATTAGAAAACCCGTCTCAAAGGCTCTCTCTTCCGTGAGTTTCGTTAAGATAAGGTGAGAAGTTTGTAGGCGGGGTGAGCGTCCTGGACGTAGTGCTGCCCGAAACTCCACTGTAGTACATGCCCACGTCGTCGCCAGCGAGGAAAAGCCCGCACAGAAAGGTTCGAAATAAATTCTGTGCTAAGCTTGAGAATAACTTACGAACTAGGCATGCTAGAGAGACACAATTTGTACCTGACTCTGCCTTAATTACCCCCGCATCCGAAAGTCAAACTTTTAGCGTCGGAAAGGGCAAGCTTCATACCGAAAATGGCCAGCAGGTGGGGCTACTCCGAACGCTCCTCAAAAGCATCTCCAATGGGATTTTTGTACACACAGCTGTCAAAGAAACAAAGACAAAGTAAGGACGGTCAAATCACCCTCAGAATAATACTGGATTTTCCTAAGTTTTAAACCATTAGAAAGCCCGTCTCAAAGGCTCTCTCTTCTGTGAGTTTATTTAAGGTGACAATTTTGTAGGCGGCGCGAGCGTCCTGGAAGTAGGGCTACCCGAAACTCCACTGTAGTACATGCCCACATCATCGCCAGTAAGAAAAAGCCGGCACAGAAAGGTCAAAAATAGTTTCTGTGCTAAGCTTGAAAATAACTCCCGAACTAGGCATGCTAGAGAGACAAAATTTGTACCTGACTCTGCCTTAAATACCCCCGCATCCGAAAATTAAACTTTTAGCGTCGCGGAGGGCAAGCTTCATACCGGAAATGGCCAGCAGGTGGGGCTACTCCGAACGCTCCTCAAAAGCATCTCCAATCGGATTTTTGTACACACAGCTGTCAAAGAAAGAAAGACAAAGTAAGGACGGTCAAATCACCCTCAGAATAATACTGGATTTTCACATGTTTTACACCATTAGAAAGCCCGTCTCAAAGGCTCTCTCTTCCGTGAGCTTCGTTATTAAGGTGACCATTTTATAAGCGGGGCGAGCGTCCTGGAAGTAGGGCTGCCCAAAACTACACTGTAGTACATGCCCACGTCATCGCCAGTGAGAAAAAGCAGGCACAGAAAGGTCAAAAATAGTTTCTGTGCTAAGCTTGAAAATAACTCCCGAACTAGGCATGCTAGAGAGACAAAATTTGTACCTGACTCTGCCTTAAATACCCCCGCATCCGAAAATTAAACTTTTAGCGTCGCGGAGGGCAAGCTTCATACCGGAAAAGACCAGCAGGTGGGGCTACTCCGAACGCTCCTCAAAAGCATCTCCAATGGGATTTTTGTACACACAGCTGTCAAAGAAACAAAGACAAAGTAAGGACGGTCAAATCACCCTCAGAATAATACTGGATTTTCGCAAGTTTTACACCATTAGAAAGCCCGTCTGAAGGGCTCTCTCTTCCCTGTGTTTGGTTAAGGTGATAATTTTGTGGGCGGGGCGAGCGTCCTGGAAGTAGGGCTGCCCGAAACTCCACTGTAGTACATGCCCACGTCATCGCCAGTGAGAAAAAGCAGGCACAGAAAGGTCCGAAATAAATTCTGTGCTAAGCTTGAAAATAACTCCCGAACTAGGCATGCTAGAGAGACAAAATTTGTACCTGACTCTGCCTTGAATACCCCCGCATCCGAAAATCAAACTTTTAGCGTCGCGGAGAGCAAGCTTCATACCGGAAATGGCCAGCAGGTGGGGTAACTCCGAACGCTCCTCAAAAGCATCTCCAGTGGGATTTTTGTACACACAGCTGTCAAAGAAACAAAGACAAAGTAAGGACGGTCAAATCACCCTCAGAATAATACTGGATTTTCGCAAGTTTTACACCATTAGAAAGCCCGTCTCAAAGGCTCTCTCTTCCGTGAGTTTATTTAAGGTGACAATTTTGTAGGCGGGGCGAGCGTCCTGGAAGTAGGGCTGCCCGAAACTCCACTGTAGTACATGCCCACGTCATCGCCAGTGAGAAAAAGCAGGCACAGAAAGGTCCGAAATAAATTCTGTGCTAAGCTTGAAAATAACTCCCGAACTAGGCATGCTAGAGAGACAAAATTTGTACCTGACTCTGCCTTGAATACCCCCGCATCCGAAAATCAAACTTTTAGCGTCGCGGAGAGCAAGCTTCATACCGGAAATGGCCAGCAGGTGGGGTAACTCCGAACGCTCCTCAAAAGCATCTCCAGTGGGATTTTTGTACACACAGCTGTCAAAGAAACAAAGACAAAGTAAGGACGGTCAAATCACCCTCAGAATAATACTGGATTTTCGCAAGTTTTACACCATTAGAAAGCCCGTCTCAAAGGCTCTCTCTTCCGTGAGTTTATTTAAGGTGACAATTTTGTAGGCGGGGCGAGCGTCCTGGAAGTAGGGCTGCCCGAAACTGGACTGTAGTACATGCCCACATCATCGCCAGTGAGAAAAAGCCGGCACAGAAAGGTCAAAAATAAATTCTGTGCTAAGCTTGAAAATAACTCCCGAACTAGGCATGCTAGAGAGACAAAAAATTGTACGTGACTCTGCCTTATATACCCCGCATCCGAAAATCAAACTTTTAGCGTCGCGGAAGGCAAGCTTCATACCAGAAATGGCCAGTAGGTGGGGTAACTCCGAACGCTCCTCAAAAGCATCAACAGTGGGATTTTTGTACACACAGCTGTCAAAGAAACAAAGACAAAGTAAGGACGGTCAAATCACCCTCAGAATAATACTGGATTTTCACATGTTTTACACCATTAGAAAGCCCGTCTCAAGGGCTCTCTCTTTCCTGTGTTTCGTTAAGGTGACAATTTTGTGGGCGGGGCGAGCGTCCTGGAAGTAGGGCTGCCCGAAACTGGACTGTAGTACATGCCCACGTCATCGCCAGTGAGAAAAAGCAGGCACAGAAAGGTCCGAAATAAATTCTGTGCTAAGCTTGAGAATAACTCCCGAACTAGACATGCTAGAGAGACAAAATTTGTACCTGACTCTGCCTTGAATACCCCCGCATCCGAAAATCAAACTTTTACCGTCTCGGAGGGCAAGCTTTTTACCGGAAATGGCCAGCAGGTGGAGCTACTCCGAAGGTTCCTCAAAAGCATCTCCAATGGGATTTTTGTACACACAGCTGTCAAAGAAACAAAGACAAAGTAAGGACGGTCAAATCACCCTCAGAATAATACTGAATTTTCACAGGTTTTGCACCATAAGAAAGCCTGTCTCAAGGGCTTTCTCTTTCCTGAGTTTCGTTAAGGTGACAATTTTGTAGGCGGGGCGAGCGTCCTGGAAGTAGGGCTGCCCAAAACTCCACTGTAGTACATGCCCACGTCATCGCCAGTGAGAAAAAGCCGGCACAGAAAGGTCCGAATTGACTTCTGTGCTAAGCTTGAGAATAACTTCCGAACTAGACATGCTAAAAAAACAAAAATTGTACCTGACTCTGCCTTGAATATCCCTGCATCCGAAAATCAAACTTTTAACGTCGCGGAGGGCAAGGTTCAGCTGGAAATGACCAGCAGGTGGGGCTACTCCGAACGCTCCTCAAAAGCATCTACAATGGGATTTCTGTACACACAGCTGTCAAAGAAACAAAGACAAAGTAAGGACGGTCAAATCACCCTCAGAATAAACCTGGATTTTCACACGTTTTACACCATTAGAAGGCCCGTCTCAAAGGCTCTCTCTTCCGTGAGTTTCGTTAAGGTGACAATTTTGTAGGCGGGGCGAGTGTCCTGGAAGTAGGGCTGTCCGAAACTCCACTGTAGTACATGCCCACGTCATCGCCAGTGAGAAAAAGCCGGCACAGAAAGGTCCGAAATAAATTCTGTGCTATTAGCTTGGTAATAAATCCCGAACTAGGCATGCTCGAGAGACAAAATTTGTACCTGACTCTTCCTTAAATACCCCCGCATCCGAAAATCAAACTTTTAGCGTCGGAAAGGGCAAGCTTCATACCGAAAATGGCCAGCAGGTGGAGCTACTCCGAACGCTCCTCAAAAGCATCTCAATGGGATTTTTGTACACACAGCTGTCAAAGAAACAAAGACAAAGTAAGGACTGTCAAATCACCCTCAGAATAATACTGGATTTTCACACATTTTACACCATTAGAAAGCCCGTCTCAAAGGCTCTCTCTTCCGTAAGTTTCGTTAAGGTGACAATTTTGTAGGCGGGGCGAGCGTCCTGGAAGTAGGGCTGCCCGAAACTCTACTGTAGTACATGCCCACGTCATCGCCAGTGAGAAAAAGCCGGCACAGAAAGGTCCAAAATGACTTTTGTGCTAAGCTTGAGAATAACTCCCGAACTAGGCATGCTAGAGAAACAAAATTTGTACCTGACTCTGCCTTGAATATCCCTGCATCCGAAAATTAAACTTTTAACGTCGCGGAGGGCAAGCTTCATACTGGAAATGACCAGCAGGTGGGGCTACTCCGAACGCTCCTCAAAAGCATCTCCAATGTGATTGTTGTACACACAGCTGTCAAAGAAACAAAGACAAAGTAAGGACTGTCAAATCACCCTCAGAATAATACTGGATTTTCACACATTTTACACCATTAGAAAGCCCGTCTCAAAGGCTCTCTCTTCTGTGAGTTTCGTTAAGGTGACAATTTTGTAGGCGGGGCGAGCGTCCAGGAAGTAGGGCTGCTCGAAACTCCACTGTCTTACTTGCCTACGTCATCGTCAGTGAGAAAAAGCCGGCACAGAAAGGTCTGAAAAAAATTATGTGCTAAGCTTGAGAATAACTCCCGAACTAGGCATGCTAGAGAGACAAAATTTGTACCTGACTCTGCCTTGAATATCCCTGCATCCGAAAATCAAACTTTTAGCGTCGCGGAGGGCAAGCTTCTTACCGGAAATGGCCAGCAGGTGGGGCTACTCCGAAGGTTCCTCAGAAGCATCTCCAAAGGAATGTTTGTACACACAGCTACCAAAGAAACAAAGACAAAGTAAGGACGGTAAAATCACCCTTAGAATAATACTGTATTTTCAAAAGTTTTACACCATTAGAAAGCCCGTCTGAAAGGCTCTTTCTTCCGTGAGTTTCGTTAAGGTGACAATTTTCTAGGCGGGGCGGGCAAGCGTCCTGGAAGTAGGCCTGCCCGAAACTCCAATGTAGTACATGCCCGAGTCATCGCCAGTGAGAAAAAGCCGGCACAGAAAGGTCCGAAAAACTTATGTGCTAAGCTTTAGAATAATTCCCGAACTAGGCATGCTAAAGAGACAAAATTTGTACCTGACTCTGCCTTGAATATCCCTCGGCCGAAAACCAAACTTTTAGCGTCGCGGAAGGCAAGCTTCATACCGGAAATGACCAGCAGGTAGGGCTACTCCGAACGCTGCTCAAAAGCATCTCCAATCGGATTTTTGTACACACAGCTGTCAAAGAAACAAAGACAAAATAAGGACGGTCAAATCACCCTCAGAATAATACTGGATTTTCACAAGTTTTACACCATTAGAAAGCTCGTCACAAAGGCTCTTTCTTCTGTGAGTTTCGTTAAGGTGACAATTTTGTAGGCGGGGCGAGCGTCCAGGAAGTAGGGCTGCCCGAAACTCTACTGTAGTACATGCCCACGTCATCGCCAGTGAGAAAAAGCAGGCACAGAAAGGTCCGAAATGACTTCTGTGCTAAGCTTGATAATAACTCCCGAACTAGGCATGCTAGAGAAACAAAATTTGTACCTGACTCTGCCTTGCATATCCCTGCATCCGAAAATTAAACTTTTAACGTCGCGGAGGGCAAGCTTCATACTGGAAATGACCAGCAGGTGGGGCTACTCGGAACGCTCCTCAAAAGCATCTCAAATGTGATGTTTGTACACACAGCTGTCAAAGAAACAAAGACAAAGTAAGGACGGTAAAATCACCCTCAGAATAATACTGGATTTTCACACGTTTTACACCATTAGAAAGCCCGTCTCAAAGGCTCTCTCTTCCGTGAGTTTCGTTAAGGTGACAATTTTGTAGGCGGGGCGAATGTCCTGGAAGTAGGGCTGCCCAAAACTCCACTGTATTACATGCCCACGTCATCGCCAGTGAGAAAAAGCCGGCACAGAAAGGTCCGAAATGACTTCTGTGCTAAGCTTGAGAATAACTTCCGAACTAGACATGCTAGAGAGACAAAATTTGTACCTGACTCTGCCTTGAATATCCCTGCATCCGAAAATCAAACTTTTAACGTCGCGGAGGGCAAGGTTCATGCCGGAAATGACCAGCAGGTGGGGCTACTCCGAACGTTCCTCAAAAGCATCTAAAATGGGATTTCTGTACACACAGCTGTCAAAGAAACAAAGACAAAGTAAGGACGGTCAAATCACCCTCAGAAAAATACTGTATTTTCAAAAGTTTTACACCATTAGAAAGCCCGTCTGAAAAGCTCCTTCTTCCGTGAGTTTCCTTAAGGTGACAATTTTGTAGGCGGGGCGGGCAAGCGTCCTGGAAGTAGGGCTGCCCGAAACTCCAATGTAGTACATGCCCGAGTCATCGCCAGTGAGAAAAAGCCGGCACAGAAAGGTCCGAAAAAACTTATGTGCTAAGCTTTAGAATAATTCCCGAACTAGGCATGCTAGAGAGACAAAATTTGTACCTGACTCTGCCTTGCATATCCCTGCATCCGAAAATTAAACTTTTAACGTCGCGGAGGGCAAGCTTCATACTGGAAATGACCAGCAGGTGGGGCTACTCCGAACGCTCCTCAAAAGCATCTCCAACGTGATGTTTGTACACACAGCTGTCAAAGAAACAAAGACAAAGTAAGGACTGTCAAATCAACCTCAGAATAATACTGGATTTTCACACGTTTTACACCATTAGAAAGCCCGTCTCAAAAGCTCTCTCTTCCGTGAGTTTCGTTAAGGTGACAATTTTGTAGGCGGGGCGAATGTCCTGGAAGTAGGGCTGCCCGAAACTCCACTGTAGTACATGCCCACGTCATCGCCAGTGAGGAAAAGCCGGAACCGAAAGGTCCGAAATGAATTCTGTGCTAAGCTTGAGAATAACTCCCGAACTAGGCATGCTAGAAAAACAAAAATTGTACCTGACTCTGCCTTGAATATCCCTGCATCCGAAAAACAAACTTTTAGCGTCGCGGAAGGCAAGCTTCATACCGGAAAAGACCAGCAGGTGGGGCTACTCCGAACGCTCCTCAAAAGCATCTCCAATCGGATTTTTGTACACACAGCTGTCAAAGAAACAAAGACAAAATAAGGACGGTCAAATCACCCTCAGAATAATACTGGATTTTCACAAGTTTTACACCATTAGAAAGGTCGTCACAAAGGCTCTTTCTTCTGTGAGTTTCGTTAAGGTGACAATTTTGTAGGCGGGGCGAGCGTCCAGGAAGTAGGGCTGCCCGAAACTCTACTGTAGTACATGCCCACGTCATCGCCAGTGAGAAAAAGCCGGCACAGAAAGGTCCGAAATGACTTCTGTGCTAAGCTTGAGAATAACTCCCGAACTAGGCATGCTAGAGAAACAAAATTTGTACCTGACTCTGCCTTGAATATCCCTGCATCCGAAAAACAAACTTTTAGCGTCGCGGAAGGCAAGCTTCATACCGGAACTGACCAGCAGTTGGGGCTACTCCGAACGCTCCTCAAAAGCATCTCCAATCGGATTTTTTTACACACAGCTGTCAAAGAAACAAAGACAAAACAAAGGACGGTCAAATCACCCTCAGAAAAATACTGGATTTTCGAAAGTTTTACACCATTAGAAAGCCCGTCTCAAAGGCTATCTCTTCCGTAGGTTTCGTTAAGGTGACAATTTTGTAGGCGGGGCGAGCGTCCTGGAACTAGGGCTGCCAGAAACTCCACTGTAGTACATGCCCACGTCATCGCCAGTGAGGAAAAGCCGGAACAGAAAGGTCCGAAATGAATTCTGTGCTAAGCTTGAGAATAACTCCCGAACTAGGCATGCTAGAAAAACAAAAATTGTACCTGACTCTGCCTTGCATATCCCTGCATCCGAAAATTAAACTTTTAACGTCGCGGAGGGCAAGCTTCATACTGGAAATGACCAGCAGGTGGGGCTACTCCGAACGCTCCTCAAAAGCATCTCCAATGTGATGTTTGTACACACAGCTGTCAAAGAAACAAAGACAAAGTAAGGACTGTCAAATCAACCTCAGAATAATACTGGATTTTCACACGTTTTACACCATTAGAAAGCCCGTCTCAAAAGCTCTCTCTTCCGTGAGTTTCGTTAAGGTGACAATTTTGTAGGCGGGGCGAATGTCCTGGAAGTAGGGCTGCCCAAAACTCCAATGTAGTACATGCCCACGTCATCGCCAGTGAGGAAAAGCCGGAACCGAAAGGTCCAAAATGAATTCTGTGCTAAGCTTGAGAATAACTCCCGAACTAGGCATGCTAGAAAAACAAAAATTGTACCTGACTCTGCCTTGAATATCCCTGCATCCGAAAAACAAACTTTTAGCGTCGCGGAAGGCAAGCTTCATACCGGAAAAGACCAGCAGGTGGGGCTACTCCGAACGCTCCTCAAAAGCATCTCCAATCGGATTTTTGTACACACAGCTGTCAAAGAAACAAAGACAAAATAAGGACGGTCAAATCACCCTCAGAATAATACTGGATTTTCACAAGTTTTACACCATTAGAAAGGTCGTCACAAAGGCTCTTTCTTCTGTGAGTTTCGTTAAGGTGACAATTTTGTAGGCGGGGCGAGCGTCCAGGAAGTAGGGCTGCCCGAAACTCTACTGTAGTACATGCCCACGTCATCGCCAGTGAGAAAAAGCCGGCACAGAAAGGTCGAAAATGACTTCTGTGCTAAGCTTGAGAATAACTCCCGAACTAGGCATGCTAGAGAAACAAAATTTGTACCTGACTTTGCCTTGAATATCCCTGCATCCGAAAAACAAACTTTTAGCGTCGCGGAAGGCAAGCTTCATACCGGAAATGACCAGCAGGTGGGGCTACTCCGAACGCTCCTCAAAAGCATCTCCAATCGGATTTTTTTACACACAGCTGTCAAAGAAACAAAGACAAAACAAGGACGGTCAAATCACCCTCAGAAAAATACTGGATTTTCACAAGTTTTACACCATTAGAAAGCCCGTCTCAAAGGCTCTCTCTTCCGTGAGTTTCCTTAAGGTGACAATTTTGTAGGCGGGGCGGGCGAGCGTCCTGGAAGTAGGGCTGCCCGAAACTCCAATGTAGTACATGCCCGAGTCATCGCCAGTGAGAAAAAGCCGGCACAGAAAGGTCCGAAAAAACTTATGTGCTAAGCTTTAGAATAATTCCCGAACTAGGCATGCTAGAGAGACAAAATTTGTACCTGACTCTGCCTTGCATATCCCTGCATCCGAAAATTAAACTTTTAACGTCGCGGAGGGCAAGCTTCATACTGGAAATGACCAGCAGGTGGGGCTACTCCGAACGCTCCTCAAAAGCATCTCCAATGTGATGTTTGTACACACAGCTGTCAAAGAAACAAAGACAAAGTAAGGACTGTCAAATCAACCTCAGAATAATACTGGATTTTCACACGTTTTACACCATTAGAAAGCCCGTCTCAAAAGCTCTCTCTTCCGTGAGTTTCGTTAAGGTGACAATTTTGTAGGCGGGGCGAATGTCCTGGAAGTAGGGCTGCCCGAAACTCCACTGTAGTACATGCCCACGTCATCGCCAGTGAGGAAAAGCCGGAACCGAAAGGTCCGAAATGAATTCTGTGCTAAGCTTGAGAATAACTCCCGAACTAGGCATGCTAGAAAAACAAAAATTGTACCTGACTCTGCCTTGAATATCCCTGCATCCGAAAAACAAACTTTTAGCGTCGCGGAAGGCAAGCTTCATACCGGAAATGACCAGCAGGTGGGGCTACTCCGAACGCTCCTCAAAAGCATCTCCAATGTGATGTTTGTACACACAGCTGTCAAAGAAACAAAGACAAAGTAAGGACTGTCAAATCAACCTCAGAATAATACTGGATTTTCACACGTTTTACACCATTAGAAAGCCCGTCTCAAAAGCTCTCTCTTCCGTGAGTTTCGTTAAGGTGACAATTTTGTAGGCGGGGCGAATGTCCTGGAAGTAGGGCTGCCCAAAACTCCAATGTAGTACATGCCCACGTCATCGCCAGTGAGGAAAAGCCGGAACCGAAAGGTCCGAAATGAATTCTGTGCTAAGCTTGAGAATAACTCCCGAACTAGGCATGCTAGAAAAACAAAAATTGTACCTGACTCTGCCTTGAATATCCCTGCATCCGAAAAACAAACTTTTAGCGTCGCGGAAGGCAAGCTTCATACCGGAAAAGACCAGCAGGTGGGGCTACTCCGAACGCTCCTCAAAAGCATCTCCAATCGGATTTTTGTACACACAGCTGTCAAAGAAACAAAGACAAAATAAGGACGGTCAAATCACCCTCAGAATAATACTGGATTTTCACAAGTTTTACACCATTAGAAAGGTCGTCACAAAGGCTCTTTCTTCTGTGAGTTTCGTTAAGGTGACAATTTTGTAGGCGGGGCGAGCGTCCAGGAAGTAGGGCTGCCCGAAACTCTACTGTAGTACATGCCCACGTCATCGCCAGTGAGAAAAAGCCGGCACAGAAAGGTCGAAAATGACTTCTGTGCTAAGCTTGAGAATAACTCCCGAACTAGGCATGCTAGAGAAACAAAATTTGTACCTGACTCTGCCTTGAATATCCCTGCATCCGAAAAACAAACTTTTAGCGTCGCGGAAGGCAAGCTTCATACCGGAAATGACCAGCAGGTGGGGCTACTCCGAACGCTCCTCAAAAGCATCTCCAATCGGATTTTTTTACACACAGCTGTCAAAGAAACAAAGACAAAACAAGGACGGTCAAATCACCCTCAGAAAAATACTGGATTTTCACAAGTTTTACACCATTAGAAAGCCCGTCTCAAAGGCTCTCTCTTCCGTGAGTTTCCTTAAGGTGACAATTTTGTAGGCGGGGCGGGCAAGCGTCCTGGAAGTAGGGCTGCCCGAAACTCCAATGTAGTACATGCCCGAGTCATCGCCAGTGAGAAAAAGCCGGCACAGAAAGGTCCGAAAAAACTTATGTGCTAAGCTTTAGAATAATTCCCGAACTAGGCATGCTAGAGAGACAAAATTTGTACCTTACTCTGCCTTGCATATCCCTGCATCCGAAAATTAAACTTTTAACGTCGCGGAGGGCAAGCTTCATACTGGAAATGACCAGCAGGTGGGGCTACTCCGAACGCTCCTCAAAAGCATCTCCAATGTGATGTTTGTACACACAGCTGTCAAAGAAACAAAGACAAAGTAAGGACTGTCAAATCAACCTCAGAATAATACTGGATTTTCACACGTTGTACACCATTAGAAAGCCCGTCTCAAAAGCTCTCTCTTCCGTGAGTTTCGTTAAGGTGACAATTTTGTAGGCGGGGCGAATGTCCTGGAAGTAGGGCTGCCCGAAACTCCACTGTAGTACATGCCCACGTCATCGCCAGTGAGGAAAAGCCGGAACCGAAAGGTCCGAAATGAATTCTGTGCTAAGCTTGAGAATAACTCCCGAACTAGGCATGCTAGAAAAACAAAAATTGTACCTGACTCTGCCTTGAATATCCCTGCATCCGAAAAACAAACTTTTAGCGTCGCGGAAGGCAAGCTTCATACCGGAAAAGACCAGCAGGTGGGGCTACTCCGAACGCTCCTCAAAAAAATCTCCAATCGGATTTTTGTACACACAGCTGTCAAAGAAACAAAGACAAAATAAGGACGGTCAAATCACCCTCAGAATAATACTGGATTTTCACAAGTTTTACACCATTAGAAAGGTCGTCACAAAGGCTCTTTCTTCTGTGAGTTTCGTTAAGGTGACAATTTTGTAGGCGGGGCGAGCGTCCAGGAAGTAGGGCTGCCCGAAACTCTACTGTAGTACATGCCCACGTCATCGCCAGTGAGAAAAAGCCGGCCCAGAAAGGTCCGAAATGACTTCTGTGCTAAGCTTGAGAATAACTCCCGAACTAGGCATGCTAGAGAAACAAAATTTGTACCTGACTCTGCCTTGAATATCCCTGCATCCGAAAAACAAACTTTTAGCGTCGCGGAAGGCAAGCTTCATACCGGAACTGACCAGCAGTTGGGGCTACTCCGAACGCTCCTCAAAAGCATCTCCAATCGGATTTTTTTACACACAGCTGTCAAAGAAACAAAGACAAAACAAGGACGGTCAAATCACCCTCAGAAAAATACTGGATTTTCGAAAGTTTTACACCATTAGAAAGCCCGTCTCAAAGGCTCTCTCTTCCGTAGGTTTCGTTAAGGTGACAATTTTGTAGGCGGGGCGAGCGTCCTGGAACTAGGGCTGCCAGAAACTCCACTGTAGTACATGCCCACGTCATCGCCAGTGAGGAAAAGCCGGAACAGAAAGGTCCGAAATGAATTCTGTGCTAAGCTTGAGAATAACTCCCGAACTAGGCATGCTAGAAAAACAAAAATTGTACCTGACTCTGCCTTGCATATCCCTGCATCCGAAAATTAAACTTTTAACGTCGCGGAGGGCAAGCTTCATACTGGAAATGACCAGCAGGTGGGGCTACTCCGAACGCTCCTCAAAAGCATCTCCAATGTGATGTTTGTACACACAGCTGTCAAAGAAACAAAGACAAAGTAAGGACTGTCAAATCAACCTCAGAATAATACTGGATTTTCACACGTTTTACACCATTAGAAAGCCCGTCTCAAAAGCTCTCTCTTCCGTGAGTTTCGTTAAGGTGACAATTTTGTAGGCGGGGCGAATGTCCTGGAAGTAGGGCTGCCCAAAACTCCAATGTAGTACATGCCCACGTCATCGCCAGTGAGGAAAAGCCGGAACCGAAAGGTCCAAAATGAATTCTGTGCTAAGCTTGAGAATAACTCCCGAACTAGGCATGCTAGAAAAACAAAAATTGTACCTGACTGACTCTGCCTTGAATATCCCTGCATCCGAAAAACAAACTTTTAGCGTCGCGGAAGGCAAGCTTCATACCGGAAAAGACCAGCAGGTGGGGCTACTCCGAACGCTCCTCAAAAGCATCTCCAATCGGATTTTTGTACACACAGCTGTCAAAGAAACAAAGACAAAATAAGGACGGTCAAATCACCCTCAGAATAATACTGGATTTTCACAAGTTTTACACCATTAGAAAGGTCGTCACAAAGGCTCTTTCTTCTGTGAGTTTCGTTAAGGTGACAATTTTGTAGGCGGGGCGAGCGTCCAGGAAGTAGGGCTGCCCGAAACTCTACTGTAGTACATGCCCACGTCATCGCCAGTGAGAAAAAGCCGGCCCAGAAAGGTCCGAAATGACTTCTGTGCTAAGCTTGAGAATAACTCCCGAACTAGGCATGCTAGAGAAACAAAATTTGTACCTGACTCTGCCTTGAATATCCCTGCATCCGAAAAACAAACTTTTAGCGTCGCGGAAGGCAAGCTTCATACCGGAACTGACCAGCAGTTGGGGCTACTCCGAACGCTCCTCAAAAGCATCTCCAATCGGATTTTTTTACACACAGCTGTCAAAGAAACAAAGACAAAACAAGGACGGTCAAATCACCCTCAGAAAAATACTGGATTTTCGAAAGTTTTACACCATTAGAAAGCCCGTCTCAAAGGCTCTCTCTTCCGTAGGTTTCGTTAAGGTGACAATTTTGTAGGCGGGGCGAGCGTCCTGGAACTAGGGCTGCCAGAAACTCCACTGTAGTACATGCCCACGTCATCGCCAGTGAGGAAAAGCCGGAACAGAAAGGTCCGAAATGAATTCTGTGCTAAGCTTGAGAATAACTCCCGAACTAGGCATGCTAGAAAAACAAAAATTGTACCTGACTCTGCCTTGCATATCCCTGCATCCGAAAATTAAACTTTTAACGTCGCGGAGGGCAAGCTTCATACTGGAAATGACCAGCAGGTGGGGCTACTCCGAACGCTCCTCAAAAGCATCTCCAATGTGATGTTTGTACACACAGCTGTCAAAGAAACAAAGACAAAGTAAGGACTGTCAAATCAACCTCAGAATAATACTGGATTTTCACACGTTTTACACCATTAGAAAGCCCGTCTCAAAAGCTCTCTCTTCCGTGAGTTTCGTTAAGGTGACAATTTTGTAGGCGGGGCGAATGTCCTGGAAGTAGGGCTGCCCAAAACTCCAATGTAGTACATGCCCACGTCATCGCCAGTGAGGAAAAGCCGGAACCGAAAGGTCCAAAATGAATTCTGTGCTAAGCTTGAGAATAACTCCCGAACTAGGCATGCTAGAAAAACAAAAATTGTACCTGACTCTGCCTTGAATATCCCTGCATCCGAAAAACAAACTTTTAGCGTCGCGGAAGGCAAGCTTCATACCGGAAAAGACCAGCAGGTGGGGCTACTCCGAACGCTCCTCAAAAGCATCTCCAATCGGATTTTTGTACACACAGCTGTCAAAGAAACAAAGACAAAATAAGGACGGTCAAATCACCCTCAGAATAATACTGGATTTTCACAAGTTTTACACCATTAGAAAGGTCGTCACAAAGGCTCTTTCTTCTGTGAGTTTCGTTAAGGTGACAATTTTGTAGGCGGGGCGAGCGTCCAGGAAGTAGGGCTGCCCGAAACTCTACTGTAGTACATGCCCACGTCATCGCCAGTGAGAAAAAGCCGGCACAGAAAGGTCCGAAATGACTTCTGTGCTAAGCTTGAGAATAACTCCCGAACTAGGCATGCTAGAGAAACACAATTTGTACCTGACTCTGCCTTGAATATCCCTGCATGCGAAAAACAAACTTTTAGCGTCGCGGAAGGCAAGCTTCATACCGGAAATGACCAGCAGGTGGGGCTACTCCGAACGCTCCTCAAAAGCATCTCCAATCGGATTTTTTTACACACAGCTGTCAAAGAAACAAAGACAAAACAAGGACGGTCAAATCACCCTCAGAAAAATACTGGATTTTCACAAGTTTTACACCATTAGAAAGCCCGTCTCAAAGGCTCTCTCTTCCGTAGGTTTCGTTAAGGTGACAATTTTGTAGGCGGGGCGAGCGTCCTGGAAGTAGGGCTGCCAGAAACTCCACTGTAGTACATGCCCACGTCATCGCCAGTGAGAAAAAGCCGGCACAGAAAGGTCCGAAATGACTTCTGTGCTAAGCTTGAGAATAACTCCCGAACTAGGCATGCTAGAGAAACAAAATTTGTACCTGACTCTGCCTTGCATATCCCTGCATCCGAAAATTAAACTTTTAACGTCGCGGAGGGCAAGCTTCATACTGGAAATGACCAGCAGGTGGGGCTACTCCGAACGCTCCTCAAAAGCATCTCCAATGTGATTTTTGTACACACAGCTGTCAAAGAAACAAAGACAAAGTAAGGACTGTCAAATCACCCTCAGAATAATACTGGATTTTCAAAAGTTTTACACCATAAGAAAGCCCGTCTGAAAGGCTCTCTCTTCCGTGAGTTTCGTTAAGGTGACAATTTTCTAGGCGGGGCGGGCAAGCGTCCTGGAAGTAGGCCTGCCCGAAACTCCAATGTAGTACATGCCCGAGTCATCGCTAGTGAGAAAAAGCCGGCACAGAAAGGTCCGAATTAAATTGTCTACTAAGCTTGAGAATAACTCCCGAACTAGGCATGTTAAAAAAACAAAAATTGTACCTGACTCTGCCTTGAATATCCCTGCACCTGAAAACCAAATTTTTAACGTCGCGGAAGGCAAGCTTCATACCGGAAATGACCAGCAGGTGGGGCTACTCCGAACGCTCCTCAAAAGCATCTCCAATCGGATTTTTGTACACACAGCTGTCAAAGAAACAAAGACAAAATAAGGACGGTCAAATCACCCTCAGAAAAAAACTGGATTTTCACAAGTTTTACACCATTAGAAAGCCCGTCTCAAAGGCTCTCTCTTCCGTAAGTTTCGTTAAGGTGACAATTTTGTAGGCGGGGTGAGCGTCCTGGAAGTAGGGCTGCCAGAAACTCCACTGTAGTACATGCCCACGTCATCGCCAGTGAGAAAAAGCCGGAACAGAAAGGTCCGAAATAAATTCTGTGCTAAGCTTGAGAATAACTCCCGAACTAGGCATGCTAGAAAAACAAAAATTGTACCTGACTCTGCCTTGAATATCCCTGCATCCGAAAATCAAACTTTTAGCGTCGCGGAAGGCAAGCTTCATACCGGAAATGACCAGCAGGTGGGGCTACTCCGAACGCTCCTCAAAAGCATCTCCAATCGGATTTTTGTACACACAGCTGTCAAAGAAACAAAGACAAAGTAAGGACGGTCAAATCACCCTCAGAAAAATACTGGATTTTCACAAGTTTTACACCATTAGAAAGCCCGTTTCAAAGGCTCTCTCTTCCGTAAGTTTCGTTAAAGTGACAATTTTGTAGGCGGGGCGAGCGTCCAGGAAGTAGGGCTGCCGAAACTCTACTGTAGTACATGCCCACGTCATCGCCAGTGAGAAAAAGCCGGCACAGAAAGGTCCGAAATGACTTCTGTGCTAAGCTTGAGAATATTAACCGAACTAGGCATGCTAGAGAAACAAAATTTGTACCTGACTCTGCCTTGCATATCCCTGCATCCGAAAATTAAACTTTTAACGTCGCGGAGGGCAAGCTTCATACTGGAAATGACCAGCAGGTGGGGCTACTCCGAACGCTCCTCAAAAGCATCTCCAATGTGATTTTTGTACACACAGCTGTCAAAGAAACAAAGATAAAGTAAGGACTGTCAAATCACCCTCAGAATAATACTGGATTTTCAAAAGTTTTACACCATTAGAAAGCCCGTCTGAAAGGCTCTCTCTTCCGTGAGTTTCGTTAAGGTGACAATTTTGTAGGCGGGGCGGGCAAGCGTCCTGGAAGTAGGCCTGCCCGAAACTCCAATGTAGTACATGCCCGAGTCATCGCCAGTGAGAAAAAGCCGGCACAGAAAGGTCCGAAAAAACTTATGTGCTAAGCTTTAGAATAATTCCCGAACTAGGCATGCTAGAGAGACAAAATTTGTACCTGACTCTGCCTTGAATATCCCTGCATCCGAAAAACAAACTTTTAGCGTCGCGGAAGGCAAGCTTCATACCGGAAATGACCAGCAGGTGGGGCTACTCCGAACGCTCCTCAAAAGCATCTCCAATCGGATTTTTGTACACACAGCTGTCAAAGAAACAAAGACAAAATAAGGACGGTCAAATCACCCTCAGAATAATACTAGATTTTCACAAGTTTTACACCATTAGAAAGCTCGTCACAAAGGCTCTTTCTTCTGTGAGTTTCGTTAAGGTGACAATTTTGTAGGCGGGGCGAGCGTCCAGGAAGTAGGGCTGCCCGAAACTCTACTGTAGTACATGCCCACGTCATCGCCAGTGAGAAAAAGCCGGCACAGAAAGGTCCGAAATGACTTCTGTGCTAAGCTTGAGAATAACTTCCGAACTAGACATGCTAGAAAAACAAAATTTGTACCTGACTCTGCCTTGAATATCCCTGCATCCGAAAATCAAACTTTTAACGTCGCGGAGGGCAAGGTTCATGCCGGAAATGACCAGCAGGTGGGGCTACTCCGAACGCTCCTCAAAAGCATCTACAATGGGATTTCTGTACACACAGCTGTCAAAGAAACAAAGACAAAGTAAGGACGGTCACATAACCTTCAGAAAAATACTGTATTTTCAAAAGTTTTACACCATTAGAAAGCCCGTCTGATAGGCTCTCTCTTCCGTGAGTTTCGTTAAGGTGACAATTTTGTAGGCGGGGCGTGCAAGCGTCCTGGAAGTAGGCCTGCCGAAACTCCAATGTAGTACATGCCCGAGTCATCGCCAGTGAGAAAAAGCCGGCACAGAAAGGTCCGAAAAAACTTATGTGCTAAGCTTGAGAATAACTCCCGAACTAGGCATGCTAGAGAGACAAAATTTGTAACTGACTCTGCCTTGGATATCCCTGCACCCGAAAATGAAACTTGTTAGGGTCGCGGAGGGCAAGCTTCATACCAGAAATGGCCAGCAGGTGGGGCTACTCCGAACGCTCCTCAAAAGCATCTCCAATCGGATTTTTGTACACACAGCTGTCAAAGAAACAAAGACAAAGTAAGGACGGTCAAATCACCCTCAGAAAAATACTGGATTTTCACATGTTTTACACCATTAGAAAGCCCGTCTCAAAGGCTCTCTCTCTTCCGTAAGTTTCGTTAAGGTGACAATTTTGTAGACGGGGCTAGTGTCCTGGAAGTAGGGCTGGCCGAAACTCCACTGTAGTACATGCCCGCGTCATCGCTAGTGAGAAAAAGCCGGCACAGAAAGGTCCGAAATAAATTGTCTACTAAGCTTGATAATAACTCCCGAACTAGGCATGTTAAAAAAACAAAAATTGTACCTGACTCTGCCTTGAATATCCCTGCATCCGAAAATCAAACTTTTAACGTCGCGGAGGGCAAGCTTCATACCGGAAATGACCAGCAGGGGGGGCTACTCCGAACGCTCCTCAAAAGCATCTCCAATAGTGTTTTTGTACACGCAGCTGTCAACGAAACAAAGACAAAGTAAGGACAATCAAATCACCCTCAGATGAAACCGGATTTTTACAAGTGTTACACCATTAGAAAGCCCGTCTCATAGACTCTTTCTTCCGTGTGTTTCGTTAAGGTGACAATTTTGTAGGCGGGGCGAGCGTCCTGGAAGTAGGGCTGGCCGAAACTCCACTGTAGTACATGCCCGCGTCATCGCTAGTGAGAAAAAGCCGGCACAGAAAGGTCCGAAATAAATTGTCTACTAAGCTTGAGAATAACTCCCGAACTAGGCATGTTAAAAAAACAAAAATTGTACCTGACTCTGCCTTGAATATCCCTGCATCCGAAAATCAAACTTTTAACTTGTTAGGGTCGCGCAGGGCATTTCATACCGGAAATGACCGACAGATGGGGCTACTCCGAACGCTCCTCAAAAGCATCTCCAATAGGGTTTTTGTACACGCAGCTGTCAACGAAACAAAGACAAAGTAAGAACGGTCAAATCACCCTCAGAATGAAATTGGATTTCCACAAGTGATACAGCATTAAAAAGCCCGTCTCAAAGGCACTCTCTTCCGTGAGTTTCGTTAAGGTGACGATTCTGTAGGCGGGGCGAGCGTCCTGGAAGTAGGGCTACCCGAAACTCCACTATATTACATGCCTACGTCATCGCCAGTGAGAAAAAGCCTGCACAGAAATGTCCGAAACAAATTATGTGCTAAGCTTGAAAATAACTCCCGATCTAGGCATGCTAGAGAGACAAAATTTGTACCTGAGTGTGCCTTGGATATCCCTGCACCCGAAAATGAAACTTGTCAGGGTCGCGCAGGGCATTTCATACCGGAAATGACCGACAGGTGGGGCTACTCCGAACGCTCCTCAAAAGCATCTCCAATAGGGTTTTTGTACACGCAGCTGTCAACGAAACAAAGACAAAGTAAGGACGGTCAAATCACCCTCAGAATGAAACTGGATTTCCACAAGTGATACAGCATTAAAAAGCCCGTCTCAAAGGCACTCTCTTCCGTGAGTTTCGTTAAGGTGACGATTCTGTAGGCGGGGCGAGCGTCCTGGAAGTAGGGCTACCCGAAACTCCACTATATTACATGCCCACGTCATCGCCAGTGAGAAAAAGATGGCACAGAAAGGTCCGAAACAAATTATGTGCTAAGCTTGAAAATAACTCCCGATCTAGGCATGCTAGAGAGACAAAATTTGTACCTTAATGTGCCTTAGATATCTCTGCACCCGAAAATGAAACTTGTTAGGGTCGCGGAGGGCATTTCATACCGGAAATGATCAGCAGGTGGGGCTACTCCGAATGCTCATTAAAAGCATCTCCAATAGTGTTTTTGTACACGCAGCTGTCAACGAAACAAAGACAAAGTAAGGACAATCAAATCACCCTCAGAATGAAACTGGATTTTCACAAGGGTTACACCATTATAAAGCCCGTCTCAAAGACTCTTTCTTCCGTTAGTTTCGTTAAGGTGACAATTTTGTAGGCGGGGCGAGCGTCCTGGAAGTAGGGCTGCGCGAAACTCCACTATAACATTCCTACGTCATCGCCAGTGAGAAAAAGCCTGCACAGAAAGGTCCGAAGAAAAGTATCTGATAAGCTTGAGAATAACTCCAGATCCAGGCATGCTAGAGAGACAAAGTTTGTACCTGAGTGTGCTTATGATATACCTGCACCCGAAAATTAAATTTGAATGGTCGCAGCGAGCAAGCTTCATACCGGAAATGACTAGCAAGTCGGGCTACTCCGAACGCTCCATAACAGCTTATCCAATGGGATTTTTTTACACAGAGCTGTCAAAGAAACAAAGACAAATTAAGGACGGTCAAATCACCCACAGGATAATACTGGATTTTTACAAGTTTTGCACCATTAGAAAGCTGGTCTCAAAGGCTCTCTCTTCCGTGAGTTTCGTTTAGCTGTCCGTTTTGTAAGCGAGCTGAGAGGCCTGGAAGTAGGGATGCCCAAAACACCACTGTATTACATGCCTACGTCATCGCCAGTGAGAAAATGCCTGCACATATAAATGTCCGAAATAAATTCTACGCTAAGCTTGGGAATAACTCCCGATCTAGGCATGCTAGGGAGACAACAAATTGTACCTGACTCTGCCTTGGATATCCCTGCATCCGAAAATTTAACTTTAAGGTTCGTGGCGGGCAAGTTTTATACCGAAAATGACCAGCAGGTGGGGCTACTCCGAACACTCCTTAACAGCATCTCCATTTGGATTTTTGTACAAAGAGCTGTCAAAGAAACAAAGACAAAGTAAGGACAGTCAAATCACCCACAAAATAATACTGGATTGAGTTTAGTTTAGCTGACGATTTTGCTGGCGAGCTGAGTGACCTGGAAAGAGGACTGCCCAAAACACCACTGCATTACATGCCTATGTCAACGCCAGCGAACAAAATGCCGGCACAAAAAGCGTCAAAATGAATTCTGCGCTAACCTTGGAAATAACTCCAATGCAATAACTAGGCATGTTAGAGAGGCGAAAATTTTACATGACTCTGGGTATCCCATGCCTTGGGTATCCCCGCATCAAAAAATCTGACTTTTAGGGACGCGTCGAGCAAGCTTCTTAGCGGAAATGACCAGCAAGTGGGGCTTCTCCGAATGCTCCTCAAAAGCATCTCCGACGGGATTTTTGTACACAGAGCTGTCAAAAGAGTCGATTATAAAGTAAGAACGGTCAAATCACCCTTAGAGTAATACTGGATTTGCACATGTGTTACACCATTGGAAAGCCCGTTTCCTCTCTCTCTCTCTCTCTCTCTTCGTTTTAGTTTGACGATTTTGTAGGCAGGGCGAGCGGCCAGGGAATGGGGCTACCACCACGCCCACAAAAACACATTCAAAGTGATTTTTTTACACGGAGCTGGAAGTGAGAGAAATTTTTAAAAACAAAGACGGTCAAATCAACCCAAGAATAACATCGGATGTGCATAAGATTTTACCACTGAAAAGCCGTTGTCAAGGGCTCTCTTTTCGTGTGTGACGATTTTGTAAGCAGGGCGAGTGGCCAGGGAGTAGGGCTACCACCACCCGCACATTAGCCCACCGGGGCTGCGTATCAATAGAAGCAAGACATTTCCAGCCGAAAATTTATTTGAAACAAAATCTGCGCTAAGTTTGAGAATAACTCCTGAACTAGGCATGCTAGAGAGACGAAACTTGTACCTGACTGTTCCTTAGGTAATCCTGCATGCGAAAAACCACGTTTGATGCCACCTTGCGCCATCTTGCCATCTTCACACCGGAAAATGCCAGCTAGTGGGGCTACTCCGAATGCTCCTCAAAAAGCACATAGATTGGAATTTGTGTACACAAAGCTGGAAGTGAAAGATATAAAAAACAAGGATGGTCAAATTACCCGCAGAATAACAGCGGATCTGCACACATTTTGGAATCTTCGAAATCTTCTCAATAGCATTTTAATGGATTTTTTGTACACAAAGCTGCTAAAGAGAATTGTAAAATACATGGACGGTCAAATCACCCGCAAAATAACATCGGATCTTCACAATTACTATTAGAAGGCCAATCTCAAGGGTTCTCCCCTCGTCTTGGTTTCGTCTCTGTCACTAATTCGTAGGCGGGGCGAGCGGCCAGAGACTAGGGCTATCACTACCGGTACATTAACCCACCGGAGCTGCGTATCAACACCATTAAAAAAGAGAATAAAATACAAGGACGGTCAAATCACCACCAGAATAACATCGGATCTGCACAAATGTTTTACCATTGGAAAGCCATTCTCAAGGCATGTGTCTTCGTCTTTGTTTCGTCTCTGTTACGAATTTGTAGGCGTGGCAAACACCAGCAAAATTTCCGGCCGAAAAATGATTTGAAACAAAAACTGCGCTAAGTTTGAGAATAACTCTTGAACTAGGCATGCTATAGTATGTACTCATCAGATATTGTAAAAGGCTTTTCATAAATTATACTACAGATACAACTGACCCGGCACATCGGCCCAAACCTCAAGTGAAGTCAGGGCTGCGTGCACGGTCACTCACTTAGACATGGCGGGGTGTTTTTACACACGCTGAGAGAGCATGCGTTCATCCACTGATAATTGTTAATTAATACACTTGTTTAAGTCTACGACTTTAAAAAATATATTTATATTGTACTAAATATGCAATAGCAACGATCGTAAATAGGACTGAGACTTGATTTAGAATTAGCATTTATTCAAGGCGCACGCAGATATTACGCACGAAAAAAAGACTAGCGCTTCCCCGCTCGTGCTGGAATTAATGCTGTATAATCTCTATGAGTTTTGGACACACATACAAAACGCGCAATAAATGATGTCATGGTGACGTCAATAGATGTTTTAGCCCACTAAAACTACAGTATCAATTAAGTACAAATTTGAAAAAAGTTTGATGATCGGACGTATACTTTTTTAGATATGGGGGTCTCAAGATGGGTTAACTCAATATTCATCTCATTTTAATTAAGTCGATTAATTAATTGTGTTCAGTTATTTATGTTTTATGTTAAACTTCATAACCTAAGCTTTGATATGGTATATAATTTGTACTGATAGGACATTTTTAAGAATAAAACTATCTGCAAACAATATCCGTAAACAAAACCTATGGGGAAAAGCCGGTAAGAAAAATAATAACTAAACATTAAGTGTTCCGTTTTTCCTTTGATTAAACACTCCAGACCTTTAAAGTTAGACCGACTTTGAGAGCGATAAACCTTCTTCACCCCTGACAGACCCTTGTTTTACTTCAAGTGTGACTAAAAGCCTAAACCTGATCTTTACTCTGATACTGACTCTAAAACTGAGTTTAAACCTGACCCTGAACTTGATCTTAACTTTTACCGTCATTGCCAATTTTCATTGTGCTAAAGGACCCTTATTCTTCGCCTCACCCCCACCTGGTTTAGAAGTTGTAATTGTTTAGATTGTACTTCCTGTTCGGACCGGAAGAAAGGTCAAATACAGGTCGTGTTGTCAAACAAATGTTTAAATGTACCATCAGGTACAATATGGCACAAAAGTTATGGTTTGATGACATATGGTTCAAGAAGGTGATTATTTTACAATTGAACTTCCTGTTTTGACTGAAGGAAAAGTCAAAGTAGGGTCACGCTTGTCACTAAAATTTCAAATGTGTCACAATTAACAAGAAGGTGCAAAGATTATGACTTTATGACATTCGTTCCAGGAAACGTGATTTATTTTTTTTTTAATTGCACTTCCTGTTTGTACCGGAAGCAAAAGTCAAAATGGAGTCATTATGCTAAAGGAAATATCACAAGTGATGTAAGCTACAATGCAGGGCAAACATTACGACTTTAGGACATCTGGTTCTGGAGGTATGATTTTTTTTAATTTTTGAGCTTCCTGTTTGGACCGGATGTAAAGGTCAAAGTGGGGTCATCTTAAAAAAATGAAATGTCACAAGTGTTCTAAGCTACAATGCAGCACAAACGTTGCGACTCTATAACATCTGGTTCTGGAGATATGATTTTTTTTAATTTTAGATAGCTTCCTGTTTGGACCGGAAGTAAAGGTCAAAATATGTCATCATTTGGAATAAAACATCGCAAGTGTTCTAAGCTACAAGACAGAACAAACATTACGACTCGTCGACATCAGGAGATATGTTTTTTTAAGTAATAACCATCGAAATACCGCAACTTGACACATGATGACGTCATGATGAAAAAAATATGTTTTTCATACTAACAACATTTATAAGGTACAATATGGTATGTAACTTATCCCCATCACATGCCTTTTAGTGAAAACCCTATAAAACGTTCGTAGGAATTACAAATACCGTTAGTGCACAAATCGAACTAACTATAGGTTCACTCTCGGTTAGGATTCGAATATTTATCAAGGTAATCTCCGACGCCTTGCTGTGATTGCGCAATTATGGCGCAATCAGCAAGCTAGCATTGGTATCCGATTTGTTAATTATTGTAAACGTATTAGGAATTGCTCTTCGATTAGTCTAGATTGCCTGAAATTACTCTTAGTAAAAACATTAATCGTGTTTTAAAAATGATTTGACGTGAATTATGTGTTACTAAAATTGAACTTATTTTGAAAAAAAATTGTTGGTTTTTGACCAACCAAATACTAACACTTTTCAGAGCCATGGGTTTTGTAAACAGATATAAAACGCGCAATAAATGACGTCATGGTGACGTCGTGCGGCATTTTAGGCCAGCAAACAGTTATACAGTATCCCACAAGAATAAAATCTTTAAAAGTTTGACGATCGGACATATACTTTTTGAGATAGGGTGGTCTCAAGATTAGCTAATTCAATATTTATATCATTATAACTAAGTTAATTAATTAATGATGTTATGCTAATTGTGTTATTCGGTAACTTAAGCTCTAAAATCATACAGGATCTGACACTTTCGTATTAAGCTAAGTATGACTTTATGAGCGAACAAAAAAGGTGTACAAATCCTATGGGGTTTTGACGGAAGGATTCAAAGAAAGGAAAAACACAAATACAAATCTTGACGTAAACAAAAGCTGGGAAAAATTTCCGTATCTTGCCACCACTTTTTTACCCAAAGGAATATCTCATTTGAGTAAATTAGATACTGTTTTATTTCATAACGAATGAACAAGTGGTGGCTGGATACGGATTTTTTTTCCAAAAGCTGTTCCGACCGCTATGTCGGAGCAGCTAACAATGATTTAAAAAGGGAAACAATCTGGACGAAATCAATAGGCGTTTCGGTAACCAGGCCAAAACCTCTTTTAATGGGGGGAGGGGGGGTCAGATTAAATCAATAGGCGTTTCGGTAACCAGGCCAAAACCTCTTTTAATGGGGGGTCAGATTAAATCAATAGGCGTTTCGGATAGCAGGTCGAAACCCCTATCAAAACGGATCAAAAACAAAAGGTGTTCCGGGCGGATTGCCCTAACACCTAAAAAGATGTTTTTGTTTTTTGGGGGTTTTTTTTAACGAACCCCCCCCCCTTCCCCTTCCCCCTCCCCCACCCCTCCCCTCTCCCTTTCCCCCCCCCCTCCCCCTCTCTCTCCCCCCCCCCCTCTCTCTCTTTCTCACTTGCTCTTCATTCTCTTCATCTTAAAATCGTTTCTGTGACGATTTTGTAGGTGACGCAACCGGCCAAGGAATAGGGCTACTGACACCACCCATGGAGGAAATTTACCAACTGGAGCTTCGAAAAAAACACGAAAGCAAGAAATTACCTGCCGCTAAATCTACGTTATGTTTGAATATATCTCATGAACTAAGCTTACTAGAGAGACGCAATTTGTACCTAAAGTTTGCCTGGCACAGTCGTACATCCAAAAATCAAAATTGTATGGCCACCCATCGCCATCCTCAGACTGGAAATGACCAGCAAGTGGGTATACTCCGCATGCTCCTCTAAGCAAGTTCAACGAATTTGTTGTACACAGAGCAGTTCAAACAACATTATCGAAGCGGTTGAAATAATTAAAACATATTGTATCCTACCTGGCAAATCATCTGGATTCGAGTCATCCTACAACCGCGCGTGGTTGTGTAGATTGAGTTCATTTTTTGCTGTTCTGTATTTTTTCTTTCTTTTTTTCAACCAGCGGCTTGCTGAGTACGGTGCGGACGATGCACACGCCCTGCCGACACATAGGAAATTCACTCTAACAGCTAATTTGGTAACGACACAGTGTAACCTGTGGTTGACATTGATGAGTGCCAGCTGTGCTCAGCCATTCATCAACATGTTCGGAAGGAATGTTACTAATAAGCTACTATGGTTTTCGGACATTAACGAATGTGGAATGTCTTCAAACTGTTATGTCACAGTTCAACCGTTTCAACAACAAAACTTGACGAGAACATGTCCCTATTAAGGCTAAGCGGTACTTGCCATGGTATTTACAGGGGTGATAGAAGATGGTTTCAACATCAAAGTTAAAAAATGTCTTCCTACGCTCAGCTACAGGGCTCATACATGTACTTTGGTAGGTAAGGGACGCTAGCAGGGGTGGGGGTGTGGTGTGGGGAGTGAACCTAGTTAGTGACCAATTGTACAAATGGTCACCCCGACCCCTCTTTGTGTCTTCATAAGGTACTTCGAGTAATCAGGATTTTGTTTTATTTTTTTCTTCTTCTTCTTCTTCTTTTTTTTTTTTTTTTTTAGGGGGGGTACTTGTGTATCAGAGGTAGTATACTGTAGTATACTTTCTGCCTTATAGGGAATGTATGGAATTCCAAGATGTCATCGCGCGTCGCTCGTTGCCTGCCATGCGCTGTGCGTCGCCCGTTGTGCGATGCCCGTTGTGTGTTGCCCGTCACCGGTCTTCTTTTGTCATTTGCTCTTTTCAAACACATGACTGCACAATACTGCTTTCAACCATTGTCTTTCTTCTTTTTCTTTCTTTCTTTTTTTCCCGGGGGATTCTCATTAAAATCTTTTGATTCACACCAGAAAGAGGAAAATAACAGCAGTTAAAATTACGAAATAACAGGTTAATTTACCAAATTTATGTTCAAATTAATTAAAAAAGAAAATAGGCCTTCATTAGTCGAGGCACAGTGCGGACAGAGAACCCCATTTACTAAAGAATTTTGTGATTTTACATTTGAAGCATACATACATTTCTCCGCAATGAAGTATTTCTGAAATCGTTCTTCCGGAGCAGTAAGGAAGGACATTTTTTCATTCATTTTCATTTCATAAATATTTAACCTGCAAATCAAAAGAAACAGATTAAGACTCGTCCACTGAGCGTCTATTTTACCAAAAAGTAAAAGCTCATTGTTGACAGTAAATCTCAAACCAGTCTTTTCCTTAACCCAAAAGAATATTGAAATCCAGAATGATGGTACAATCACAGAATAAATGAAGCAGGCTCTCCACTTCACTTTTGCAAAAGATACATAAATCTGAGTTAGATCTGCTGATTTTAAAAAGAAATGAATTAGCACCTAAAATTTTATGAATAATTCTGAATTGGAACCACCGCAACTTTGTGTCGAGTAATTCTTGAAAAGACGATTTGATATCTTTAACAACAGTTCCATCTTCTATAAAAATTAGTACGGACCTTAAACTTAATTTTAAAGCTGTTAAAAGAGAAAAAAATTACCTCGATCACAAAACAAGTCACCGATAAAAGAAACCCCGGTTGATTCCCAGTGCTTATAATAAATATATTTCTTTTCCATATTGACATGACTGTTGAACCACAAGGAACTCTTTAAAACGTCTTCTTTTGTGGTAGGAAAATGCATCTGAGTAAAGGAAGACCAAGCGTTCAAAACGTCTATCCAAAACTTATTGCCCCGGAAAAGGTTGTTCTTGTGAACACCACCTGTGCTTAAAGGTCCACCCTGTAATAGGCCCAGATTGGAGATATTTAAATTTACATGGGCTAGTGAGGCCCAACCCGAGTCTCCGGATCCAAGTGACTTTTAAACATTCCATGTAAAGTGCTACGTCTACCATTCTCACATCACCCAGGCTATAACCCTGAACCATTTGATTTCTTGACGCACGACCTTTACCTTTCAAAATGAAATTTAAAAACATGGTGTTAAGGGCTTCGATGGTGTTGATCGGAGGATTAGGAATAGACAAAATAAAAAATGTAAGTTTGGACAAAATCAGATATTTAACCACTGCCACTCCTCCAAGCACAGTGAGATTACGCTGAGACCACATAGCAATCTGCTTACATATTGATGAAATCACCTTATTGTAGTTTAACGAAACCTTTGAATCTAAGTCAGTGGAAAAATCAACGCCCAGTACTTTGAAAGACCCCTTATTGTCAACCCATTTAACTTTTATCTCACTGCAAAGCTTATCGACACTGTTCTTCTTCAAACCAATCCACATAGCATTCGTTTTATCAACATTCCTTTAAACCTGAAATGTTGGCAAATGTGTCAAAACTTTTCAAAGCAGAACGCATAGAGGATTCAGATCCGTTCAAAATTAGAACAGTGTCGTCAGCATTATTGCGAAAGGCAACATTCATTCCCGTCTATTTCAATACCTTTGACATCTTTATCATTGCATAACATCACTGACAACACTTCTGCACAAAGGAGAAAAGATAAGGACTTAAACCGTTTCCTTGTCTACAGTCTCTCTCGATCTTAAATGATTCAGACAAAAACCCATTTACAAGTACAGAATAGGAAGCTTGATTATAAAACAGTTTAACCCAGTTTAGAATTGAGGGTCCAAAATAAAAACACTTTAGTACTTTTAAAACAAGCTCGTGAGAGACAGAATCGAAGGCTTTTTCAAAATCAATAGAAACGAAAATACCTGGAGTATTATCTGAATCAGTTATACTAAGTAAATCATACATGAGACAAATGTTCTCACCAATAAAACGACCCGCCATAAAACCTTTCTGTCTTTCATGAATGATATGTGGAAGGCAGCCCTTAAGCCTCTCAGCAAAACAAGCTAAAGCAATTTTGTACGAAGTGTTCAAAAGCGAAATGGGGCGCCAATTTGTTTAATACTGGCGGGGTTTGTCCCCTTTAGGCAAAAGAGTAATGATCCCGTACTTTTGTGTAACCGAGAGTTTACCCGAAAAGTATGCATATAATTAAGCGAACGAAGTAAATACCAGGCGAGCTCTGAGGAGACATGTTTGTAAAAGTCGAAACTAAAGCCATCTGAACCAGGTGATTTGCCATTCTTACTTTTCTTCAGGGCTAGCAATAGCTCATCAAAGGACAGAGGTCCCTCGATGCTGTCCCTTATTTAATCGGAAACCATTGCTTTTCTTGATGCTGCACGTGTGCATAACGTGTATGCATTACAATAAAAAAAAATTAAATTTGATACATTTGAACGTTTTCACTTTTCAGCATTCGAGAAAAAAAACCTGGTAAACTGTTTGAATTGGCCAATATAGCATCAAAATGATCACGAGAATGAAGGGAATCGCAATTGACGCAGTGTTGACCGCCCTGTATATACATATATAAGAAATACATTCATAGGCGTTTCCACAGTAAGAGGCCAACTATTGTTCATGATACTGACAGGTCACTAGTTGCACCACGTACAGTAGTTAACCTGTCTGACAAAGTTCTAACCGACCCACAGGTTAAACTCCTCTCAAGGGGTCTCAAATTTTGCCCCACACCCAGAGAACCGGACCAATTGTCTTTTCAACAAGACATGGTCCAATTCAATCGTAGGTTACGCCTACGTGAATATTTTCATGTAGAGCCTTCCACAGATGACTCGTCATCTGTGGACGTCCAACCCACCCGCAACCGCTTCAAGGAGAAAAGTCGTTGGGTACCCCCTAAGAACCGAGATGTGGCTCTTGATACCTACATCAATTCAGTCAGCTCCGAGGTTCTTAAGGTCCCTAATACCTGGGCACCAAACAACCTCCCCCAAGATGAACGTCACGCTCTAACACAGCTCCGCCAATCACCAGACATAGTGATTAAACGTGCTGACAAGGAGTCCGCAGTGTTGTAGTCATGAACACACATGACTACATAGCTGAGGGCCTCAGACAACTCAGCAACACTGATCATTATATTGAATGTGACACTGACCCTACTCAATCATTTTCCAAACAAACCAGTGACACCTTGGTTAGAATCCACAATGCCAACGGTATCGACAAAGATACCTTCAACTATCTCCTTCCACAGGACCCCCGTACAGCACGCTTCTACCTTCTACCTAAGATACACAAGCCCAACAACCCAGGCCGACCCATTGTATCTGGTAATGGTAGCCCTACAGAGCGCATTTCTGAGTTTGTATAGATAGCTTTCTCAACCCCTTAGTCTCCGGCATCCCTTCCTTCATAAAGGACACCACAGACTTCCTCCATAAGCTAGAGGATGTCAAACATCAAATACCTGACTCTGCTTTTTTGGTTACTCTAGATGTTTCATCACTGTATACTAACATACCCCATAATGAAGGCATGAGTGCATGTGTCTCTGCTCTCAGGGGCAACAAACAATCCCGCCCTCAGTGATACATGTTATGGAACTCATCAGCCACATTCTCACTAAGAACAACTTTTCATTTACTGACAGGCATTTTCTACAGATACAGGGTACCGCCATGGGTACAAAAATGGCGCCCTCATATGCCAACATTTTCATGTCTGACTTAGAGGAAAAACTTCTGTCCTCTGCCCCCAGCCGCCCACTAGTTTGGTGGAGATTTATTGATGATATTTTCTCTATCTGGTGTGGTAGTCAAGACAGCTTGGTTGAGTTTATCGACCATATAAACTCATTCCACCCAACCATAAAGTTCACTACTGAATACTCTCTAATAAGTGTTAACTTTCTAGATGTAACTATAAGTAAATCCCCTAGCGGCATTGCTACGGATGTATACAGCAAACCCACTGATACCTACCAGTACCTTCTCTCCAACAGTTGCCACCCCAGTCACTGTAAAAAGGCAATTGCTTACAGTCAGGCCTTGCGCATAAGACGTATCTGCTCCACAGATACCCTATACAAAAGGCGCTCATCGGACCTCAGGAAACACCTTGTTTCTAGAGGTCATAGCGAACGCAGGGTTCAACTTGCCATCAACAAGGCCCTCAGTATACCATGCCATACTCTTTTGGCAAACACGGGATCCAGAAAAGTCCCGACCAATAGAGTTGCCCTGGTTACCACCTACCACCCTAAACTACCCAAACTCTCCTCAATCCTTAATGGCAGAATGAATATTCTCCATTCCTCTAAGGTTGCACTCTGCAACCCTGAGAACCCCATAGTTGCATTCCGCAGCCCTAAAAACCTGGGAGACATTCTAGTCAGGGCCAAACTCCCCCCAGGTACAGGCCAAACACCACCCCTAACAGAGATACAGGGTTGTCAAAAGTGTACCCGCTCTAAATGTAGAACTTGAATGGATATGTTTGTGTTTGCTCTTGTTTATGCCTCTGCCTTATGCGGTCTGGATCGAAAGCTAAGGCCATCTCCCCTACTAATTTTATATATATATAAGATTTTTTTTTTTTTTTTTAGTCAATTTTAAGCAAGTGTATACATTTAGTGCTGCTTTAACTGCTATATCCATACAAATACATTTGCATTCATACAAGTTTTTCTTATGACCTGCGACCTTAGTCCCCCCCCCCCCCTGTTTTTGTTTATATACCCTAGTCATAATTTATAACGTTTTATAACTGACGGCATGATTGGTCGGCACTGTGATGACATTAGATACGAGTACGAGCGGGAAAAACCATCCTCGTTCCCAGTGTAAAGCGCGCCCTCAATATCTAACATCTCTCCATCAGTCTGGATTCCAGTCGTCGGCGTGCTGGGTGTTGTAAGTTATGTAATGAGTGACCAGCTCTGTCACGGTGACATTTTGTTCTGTGGGATGGGGTTTGGGTTGTGGCAGGTTTCTTGCTAATTATTTTATTTTTAATAGGGTTTTTTTTTTGGGGGGGGGGGGGGTTTTGCAAAAATTTGCTAAGCAATATTCTCTGCGCAGCTCCATGAAATTGATGAAATTGGGTCCAGAGGCTGAATAACATAGTCAGGCATAAAGGAAGATAATTATGAAGGATCATACTCCTAATTTTTCTAGAACTCGTTGGGCTATAATAATAATAATAATAATTACATTTATATAGCGCTTTATACTATTAATAAGTTTCTAAGCGCTTCACAAAGTAAATATAAACGATTAAGTAAGCAAACGGGAAAATTAAAGCTAGAAATTATTCAATAATAGTACAAAAGGTACACGAAATATACAATATAACAGGCTATTTAGAAGAGACAAATATCATTAGACTCTGTGGAAAATTATTGTAATCTCATTGGCACTGATGGAAACCATTGAAAAGATGGGTTTTTAATTGTGTTTTGAAACTGCCAATTGTCTGAGCATTCTGGATGTAGGAGGGGAGACTGTTCCATAATGTGGGGGCACATATTGAGAAGGCTCTATCGCCGTATCGTGTGTTGGTACGGACCTGGTGAAAACTGGGATGACGATGAAGATCTAAGGTTGATTGAGGGGCGTGTTCTGGAAGACAAAAGTTCAGCTAAGTATGATGGTTCATGGTTACGCAATATCTTGTAGGTGAGGAGAAGAACTTTGAACTGGGTGCGAAGGGGAATGGGGAGCCAGTGTAATGAGTGAAGTACTGGGGTGATATGCTGAAACTTTTTGGACCGAGTGATGAGGCGAGCTGCTGTATTTTGGATGGACTGTAGTGGGGCGAGATGAGAAGCAGGGAGATTTATCAGGAGGCTGTTACAATAATCAAGATGGGAGGTGACTAGTGCCTTGACGAGACGTTCTGTGGAGGTACGGTCTAGGTATTGTCGAAGTTTTCCAATTTTGAATATTCCTAAGGATGCGGCGCGAGAGATTTTCTTGATGTGTTCTTTCATAGTGACGGCATTATCAACTATAACCCCGAGGTCCCTTGCAGAAGTGGAAGGAGTGATGCGCACACCATCAATGATCAGATCTGGTGATGGATTTCTTTTACGAAACTGTGACGCGATATGGATCACCTCAGTTTTCCCACCATTCAGCAGAAGACTATTCTGACTCGACCAGGACTTCACATCAGTAATGCAATGCTCAAGGATTGAAGCTCCAGATGCAAGTTCATTTTGTTTCAAGACGATCGTCCGTCTCCACGAACCTAGGCAGGCCATTACGGTCCTACTACTTGCCGTCAACTCGCCGACTTGCCGTCAACTCGCCGTCAACTCATTTTCGTGCCGTCAACTCATTAAATATACATCAACAATTTATAAATGGGGCATGGAAGTGTTAAGTCTGGGCTAAACTACATATTTCTTATGGTTTTCGGTACAATTTCATTTACAAAAACGATTTTGTGTTGATAAAAAAATAGTATAAACGCAGCGTTAGCCGTGTTGGGCGCAATCTTTCCTTTTCACGGAGCTTGGACTGTACCATTCATGTATGGGTATGAAATGCAAGTGTCAAGCTATGGATGGACCACAGAGGGCGCTATATTGCAGATGGCTGCGGGGGCGCGCGTGGGTGGATGGTGCACTCTGGTTATCAGAATATTGAGTTGACGGGGAGTTGACGGCAAGTCGGGGAGAGTTGACAGCAAGTGGGTGCACCAAAAAAAATCCCCGCATTTACAACTGCCCTAAGGCGAGCTAGTATTAGTGTAGACTGTAGTAGGACCCGGCCATTATGATGATTCTGAATAATGAACGGTGAGGATTTATCGTTGTTTGCAATTTTTTACAAGTAAAGTAGACATCCTACAAGTAGAAGAGCCTAATTTTGGCAAGATTTTTTTTTTTTAAGAGAACTCATAGTGTGCATAAACGTGAAGGGCAAAAAGTTTCGAATATGATTGTATTGTGTACACGATCATCGATGACCTACACTCAACGAACCTCAAGTCATGACATACAGTAGTCAGTGCACACACACTACAGTACATTGTATGTATGTGTACTGACTACTGTATGTCATACTATATGAGGTTCGTTGAGATGATTAAAAAAAAATAAAAAATAGCGCATTATAGTTCTAGGAGTAGGGGAACGTTACAGCCTTCTCGATCCTACATTAGTATAACCAAAATGAAAACACAAGTATAGACTCAGTAACTGGGGCGCTGTACTATATACTTTTTAACATAATTTTGACATCTTTGGTTGTGTTACTGTTACTAGTGTTAGTGCCCCAGCGAATTGTTCTAAGATCATCCAGCCGTCCCGACCTGGCTAGTCGGCTGCCCTGCCTACCGCGTCATCGCGGCAGGCAACCGGTAGATCATGTAATTGCAGTGCCCGTAACCAGGCTTTTATAAACAGCCGTTGATTGAATCCACTGTACATGATCTTGATACTGACAACAATATGTTTCTATGTTCTAGATTTCCTTCTTCTTTCCTGTGGTAAGCGACAAATGGGTGCAAGGTGGCCTGTTTGTTTTCCCCAAGAAACCTTGAACGTCATCTTGGGCAACATAGAAAAAGTTCTCGGCAAAACCCCCCTCCCTGAAATATGATTTCTTACAAAGTAGTCATGGTCACTTTTACAATTTTCATTTTGGGCTTTCGCTGTGTAAGTATGGCACGTAATTTTGGCTAATTTTTTTTTATCTGAGTCAACAAGTTCTCAAATGAAATCTACCTTTGATTCTAATATTGTTAACAACTTCGTCCTGTCTGTACTAACCCACTGCTTGTATTAAAAGTGATCTCCTTATCTTTCAAATCATCACACTGCACTGTGTCTGTTGCATTTATGTATGATGGCTTTCCATAGATTGGCATGATAAAAACATTTCTGAGTGAGTTTTAAAATGTTATGCATATTCTCCATTAAGATTACAATGTGCTCACTGCTTGTATAGATTATACTTGTATTGCATGATACACCTTGCATCGTTTTTGTGCTGCCCCGTGCACTGTACATGTGATGTACATCATGTACTTTGCATAGGAATATCACATTTTTGCTAAGTATGGCCATTGATGTCAAAACATCAGCAATATAAATTATTGACAAAGTCAGACCATGGAGAAAGCCTAAAACTTATAAAAAGGTTAAATTGAAGTGACTGTGTAGTTCTATTTTGTGTTGTACTGATTTTGCATTTTTATGTTCATTATTGCTGTGGAGATAGTTGACCTTTCCCTTTGCAATAATGCGCACTAGTGCTACTGAGTACTGGTTGGCGAAATGAGGGGACATCGCATCACGCCTTTTGTATGGGGGCTGATAGAGGCAGGAGGCACACTTGTTTGTACATCTGCCTAGTGTGGAACTCCACTGGCATTTGCCAACCAATAGTGTCTGTAATGCATGCGTGATTGTTTTTTGCATTTTTTATGAGAAATGCCAATTACAGTGAACTTCATTATCATGATTAATAAGTTGGATTATTTGTTTTATCGTAGATTACCTCGGAATTAGTATTACCATGATTACCACATTAAAAGAAGAAGCTATAAGCTAGAGAGCTCAGTCTTGGTGTGTTCACAATAGCCTCTGAGAATTGAAGCAATCGTCAAGCCATCGTCAAGCATCTGACATCTAGTGGTAAGTGAAAGCATTGTTATTGTCTATTATTGTCTATTCTTCAGAAAAGCTGCTTGGACAAAAAAATGTCGACGGGAATGTTATTTAAACTTGTATATTATATAGGGCCTACATGTAGGCCTATGTAATAATAATTTACACGCAAGTCACAACACAGCTGAGACCTACGGTTTTACTTCCTATCTGAACAATTCTAAAGGATAAACAATTATGGTTAGGTGGCTTGCTAATGAATACCAGTGTCCAGACGGAAACTCGAACCCACAGTCTGCTGACCAGAAATACCAGCGCTTGAGTCCGGTGCTCTTAACCACTCGGCCACAAAACTTTGAACTTATTTATACTGTGTTTGTTTGTCATTTAATTGTAATTTTGATATTGTTACTAATCACAGGATGGAGGCTACCCTCTAATTAAAAAAGACGAGTATTCACCAAAGGGTCATTCTGTGCCAACTCATCTGATGGGTTGGCAGGCACCGTCTCAGATTTTGCTAATTTTTCTTTTAAACAATTCCCTATGGGTGCCATGAACACACGAAAAATTTTAGAATTCACTCCTCAACATTTTTTATATATGACCCCCTAATAAATTAAGCCCCGCCCCTTCAAATTGACTTTTTGTGTTTTCAGCATTTTTAGAGGTCTGTATCTACAATTGGAGATAAGATACATATCTGCAAATTAATTTGAAGGGTTTCTGGTATCCCATCAACTAAATTACACTGTCAAAAGTCGCACAGGTCATTTGTATATCAAGGTATCAGGTCTTTAAAAAGGGACATTTTAGCCTGCATAATGACTTTTCTTCATTTTTTAGACCTCCTGGTGCCTAAGTGAAATGTCCAATTGCTTTTATATTACATTTTGTTATAAACTAGTTGCATAATAAAAATGAGCATTGTATAAAATAAAAGCAATCGGACATTTCACTTGGGCACCAGGGGGTGCGTGTGTTCATGGCACCCATAGGGGATTGTTTAAAAAAACATACTAGCAAAATCTGAGATGGAGCCTGCCAAACTTTTCAGGATTTTAGGTGGTTTGGCACGGAATGACCCCAAAGCACTGTACATGAAAAATTCACACGATGACATCTGAAATATAAAATGATCTCCGGCACTAATTAATTTTAATTTGATCAATAGCACACATTACAAACACTATTTAGTAATAGCACAACAAAGGTCACTATGTGAGGGGCAAAAGGTCAACACAAGGTTGGCTACATACATGCAAGTTTACAACACTCGATTCAACTTACCCTAACAATTTCAAAATATCTGATAAAAAGATGAGTTAAACACAAAACAATACGAGCAGCTGTGGGACATTATCCCTCCCAAGTAAATGGTATTCGGAGCATAGCCAGAGCCATGCTTTAGACAAAATAGAGAGAAATGCCTACAGAACATGCAGAATGTGCTCTCACTTGCTCAAAGCTAAAATGGAAAAAAGACTGCCAAGTGCCCCCTCAGTGTTCAAGTATCTGATAAAACTTTTGTATCAATAATTACAATAAGAAGTTAAGGTTGGGTCAGCGATCTTTGGACTCAGTGAAAACACTTTGTATGTAGGCATGTGTACACAAATACTGTGGTTTCACAGTGTAAAAAAATAATAGTTAATAACAACAACAATTTAAAAATCAATATTAATAAATTGTATGTAATCACTACCATATGTGTCAGAAATTTATAGCAATACATGTATAAAATCTGGGCTACTAAAGCATTTTAAGAATCATTTCACTTCAAAGTAATAAGGTTATGGAAAAATATATCAGTTTTTATCCCCAAAAATTTAAATCTGAGAAACATTACTGTCAGAAACATTTCTCAGACTGTGTATTCCAATTACGTATTCTTCCTGCATGGATGTAACCGCTCCAGATTTTCGGAGATATCTCAAAAATGCTTCCTTTTATAAGGAACTTAGGTATGTTTCATACATTTATATACAAGAACAATGTACATGTATTACAAAATTTGAACGGTTCCATAAACCAAAGGCATAATAAGCCTTTAAGGTTCTTGATTGAACTATTTATTTACTTCTTAAATCTCAGGAGCAGACCTTCCTAGAAAGAAAGATGGCATGTAACCGTGGCGATCATTCAGTACAATTTGACATGATTGTTGCTGCAGATGATGAGATGGGAATAGGAATAAACATGGACCTTCCTTGGAACTTACCGTGAGTATTTTTTTGCTTATTTACTTTTTGTTTGTGATCACTGTTGTTATATTAACTTTGTGGAACACATTCTGGTACTTTGTAAGTTTAATCATCATGCAATATTCAATGTATGTAACTGACAATCTTTTTTATTGTATGAACCTTTTTTAGAACCGACCGAAAATTCTACTTGGACAAAATAAACAAAGTCAGCCCAGCTAAAAAGAATGCACTGATTTGTGGACGACTCACAGGATCAATTTCACATGACGAAAAATCTCCAAACATCCTGCGTTTAATCCTGAGTAATACTTTAAAGTAAGTTCTCCTTTAACCCTTTTAATACCACTGTCGAGTTTACTCGACCGTGCGCCGTGTGTGCTTCCGTACCAATGTCGAGTTTACTCAACAAAAAAAGTCATGGCTTTGAGACCCTGTATTTATTTTGTTTGGCGCCCTCTGTTGTTGACCCTTATATAGACGGGTAGCTTGTTTATCGAGCTTTCCAATGGTGTGTATTGTATAGGGGGTTGCCATTACGATTTTCCGAGAAAAACTACGTTGTGTGCTGCAGTACTTCCAGATTTCACGCTTCCTTTCTTCCCAACAAAAAATCACCATCGTGGCTGTTCGTGACCCGGAGGTTTTGGTTGAAATATTTGTCGTTAGTGACTCCGAAGTGGACTTGAAAATATGTGAAGAAGAACCTAGTAAAGATTCTAATGAAACTTGTGATGTTTCGTCCCAAGGCACGTAAAATGATGGCAGTGATCCTGACGATATACCGGTAGCTGGACCGAGCACTGCACCCCTTCAACGCCGTGGGCTTGGGCATGGGCTCGGCGGGCCTCGACCCATTCGTGCCGATCAAGGAGGCAAAGATCATGAAGATAATATATATAAATTTGACATCATATGAAAGGTCATTTCATTAGCTACAAATTGTATGCACAAAGTTTTTCCACAAAAATATGTCTTCACACAGAAAATCAAGATTGAAAAAAGTGAACACTGCACTTTGCTTTTTGTGTGAAAAAATGCGGTACACAGCAGTGTGACCCCTGTAAACAGTGCGGTATTGAAAGGGTTAACAGAGGGCCGCTGGCCAAATGCTAGTTAAAACACTTCAAAGAATCAATCAAAGTTCACTCCTAGTGGTTCGGCTGGCTAGTTCAGTGTTGAAAAGCTTCCTTTTTCTGTTGGAATATGGACCAGTGAAAAAGGTGATGAAGTGATGAAGTTACAAGCTAACTGGTCCTGCTGACTGGTCACTAAAAATCATGGTTTTCTTCAAAGTGATATTCTATCATATCAGTGAAAGATTACTGTAATAAAATTCTTTGATTTCTTTGTAGGGAAAAGCCACCTCAGGCTGACTACCTGTGTAAAAGTCTAGAGGAAGCCCTGGCTATTATCGGAAGTCCAGATGTTAAGAATGTTGTAGATAATGTGTGGATAACTGGAGGCTATGGGGTCTACAAGGTAAACTGAAGCTATGCTGATTATTCCATCATGCAATCAATCAACCGACCAACCAGGCAAACAAAACTAAATCAATCAACCAATTTTTTAACTCATCAATCAAATACAGTGGTATGGTTCAACCAATCATTAATTTGTTCAGTCTTTCTATCAAGCCACCAAACAATTTAATCAATTGAGCTTTCAGTCAATCAACAAATTCATGGAGTTTACCAACAGTCAGTTTACATATTAGTGAGGATCAGCTAACTACCAATTCGCCAATCAACCCATTGAACATTTTGATCATTTAGTCAATCAATCAGTAAAAACTGCCAATTTGTAGACTCTACAGTCAATCAATCAGTTAAAGGTATTATACAGGATTGGTAGAGCTGACAAAATAGTCACAGACAGTGTTCGTTTTTTGTGTGATCAATCATTTACATGAAATAACAAATCCTGTGAAAATTTGGGCATAATCCATTGTGTGAGTCAGGAGAAAATAGCAAAAAACCATGCACAATTTTCAGCAAGGAAACAAACTGTCCTTAATTTTGATTGTAACAACCAAAATCAGCTGTTGCCTTTTTTATACAGATATCAGATAAAGTTTTCTTGAATATGACTTCATTTTATAGGGAAATATTTTAATTAAAAAAGGGTTTAAGTGTTGACTTCATTATCAGTAAGCTTTAAGACTAAACTGAAGCATTAATGTTTTTTATGTATTTTTATAAAATTATTTTTGTATACTTGTATAGGCAGGCTTAGAGTCTCCTAACATTCGGAGATATTATATCACACGCGTCTTTGGTGACTTCCAGTGTGATGCATTCTGCCCAGATGTTGACTTGACCAAATTCAAGCTTGTAAGGTAAGAGACACAAAAACATGGCAAATTCCCGGGTTATTTCAATTACACTGACTGCAAGTGGCAGGCAAAAGGTTTTAAGAATGATTTTCTTGACTTAATTTATTGACATTTGTCTTTGACACATTTTTTGTAATTTCTGTGGTCACAAGAACTTTTAGAATTTTCAAAATATGTCGATTATGGCCAGGGCTTACCCAGGGGCACACCGGCTTCGTTGGGCTATTTGGGCTACAAAATAGGCTAACATATGCCTTCAAAGGTCTTCCAGGAATGGAGAAGAACGGTTCCTAAAAGAAACCATCAAATTTTGCCGTTTTTGAGCATTTTTCAAAAAAACGAAGGTCACATGATTTATCCGAACCAAAAAAGTGGTTCGGATAAATCACGTGATTTTCGGAGTTAGTTTTACTTCCAGCCGTATACAAGTAAATTACTGAACCAAATTTAAATCTGTTTTTTTTAAATTATTCATGAGTATTTGAAAAAAAAGACTATGTATTCAGATTATTGATACAATTTGTAAGTAATGATGAAAAATCGAATGTAAGATTCGCATTCAGAGAGTCCGTGCAACCGAAGCGTGTTTTACAGCGCACCAGCGAGGGAGCTAGCGGAACGTAAACCTTGGGGCATATCCCGTACAGCCGGTGCCGTGTCTCGTGGGGCCAGAGAGACAAGCCCCGGGGCATGAACTCCCCAGCTTGCCGGTCTAGCCGTGAGCGTGGGAGCTTGTCGGAGGGGTAGGGAGCCAGACCAACAATTACGGTTTTGGTAGGAGGGTTTTAGTCTGATACCCCTAGCTATTATCCCCTAACTATTGCAACGTGTTGCCTGCGCTACACACGCGGGACGACGACAGGGAATATTTATCCCATACAGCTGGTCTACTTCTATGATAGCTGCACAATGTCCACCCCCCCCCCCCAAATTGCTGCTTTTGCTGGCTTTCCATTTGGATTTATCGTGGTTTTTCTTTTACTTTTTACTTTTCGTTGGACCACCTTCTGGGTGTTTTTCCTTGCGATGTTTTTGTACCGATCCTTGGATGTCGAAGAAACGTTCTCCATTATTGCAAGTACACAGAATATAGTACGTCGTCGTACACAGAATACAGGTTGGGGTTAGTTTTCGCGGTCGTAACCAATAACTGTTTCAATGGCAAGTTCAACAGTTATTGGTTACGACCACGAGCGGACTTCGACTAGGACTGACCATAGAGCAAGGAACCTTGCTCTATGGACTGACGTCCGCTCATGTCACTTTATACTGACAGTATAATCATGTATTCTTCCTCCATGGTATAATAGAGATCAGTGGCATGGTTCATGTCTGTTTTTTTATTTTCACGTGAATTTGTGCTTGTGTGAACTTCAGTGGCTACCGATAAGAGAACGGATTCATTTTAAGATTGCTCTTCTGTTTTTAAAGGCTTGAACAAAACTACTCCGCGATATATTTCCACTTTACTGTCACATTACACTCCACCACGATTTCTTCTGTCCACACTTGACATCACTTGCTTGAATGTTCCCTGAGCAAACAAAGTTCTTGGTCAAAAAGCTTTCAGTGTAGCTGGGCCGATGATTTGGAACAATCTTCCTACTGTCATTAGGGAATCTGTTACTTTATCTACATTTCGTAAAGCTCTAAAGACTCAACCTTTTTCCATGTTAATTGCTTTTGATCTTGATGGAATAGCGCCTTATACATTTTAATTGTTATGTTATGTTATGTTATAGTACAATTTTTAAATGTGTTAACTTTTTTTTTAGTTGAGTGTCTTATGTGTTTCATTGTTTTTCTTCACAAATCCGTGGAATATGGGGGGGTGAGTGGATATGCAAAGATTTATTTCATGAATAATACATCATTCCTAATAGCCAATCACACACCATTTATTGTTGGTTTAGAGGAAATGGATATGAATCATTAATTTACAGTCGTCCAATCAGCTGCACAAAATTTGACCTTTATTTTGACCTTTATAACCAATGGCCAATCAAGAGCCTTTTATTACAAGTAGAGCGCACTCATTACCATAACCGCAAGACCCGGAAGTGTACAAGATTGTCAAGGCTGGGAGTCTGACGGATCACGGGCTAGGATTGTGGGCGATAGCGGTGTGTGGACAATAGCGGTGTGTGTGGGACTGTGGAAACGAGCGTTTGTGTGCTTCCTTGGGTGAGAGCGGGGTGTGCTGTTCAAAGACAGTCGGGGGGACCGGAACAGGAGTTGCATTGCATTCAGGCATTGCATTCGTGCGCCTGTGGTTATACACATTTTTAGCTATAGTAAGCAAACTATTACACAGCCTTGCAATCAACTTTTATAACTTTATTCAATCTTAATATTTTAACTGGTTGTGATCGCTACCATTTGTTTCAGAAATTTATAGCAATACATGTATAAAATCTGGGCTACTAAAACTTTCTGGGGGCAATTAAAATGCAGTGTACTAGCCCAGTGGGCCACTTTTCAAAAAGCTTACGTGCAAAGCCTGATTGTGTTTACAGCGGTTCTGTAGATGATAATCTCACTCAGAAAGTTTTGTCTGTAACCTTTCCACATTCCCACCAGCTAAAAATTCATCTTGTTTTTCTGTTACAGTGATCCAGATATTGGCAGCCATGTTTACGAGGAGAATGGCATCAGATTTAAGTTTGAAGCTTATGAGAAAGTCTAGCTTTCAAAAAGGATCATCCTAACCTACAAGGTTGCAGTGTGAGACTTTTACCATTATACAAAAAGCAGCTCAAAGAAAATTTTAATGGAAAGGTATAAATTTGTTTTTGTATAAATTGTAGTTAATTTATTTATTTGTTTTTTATTTTTTTAGTGTAATAGCTCTCATTATAAACCATGTAACCTGTGTCATCACATGTTTATAAAAAAGCCACTAAGCCTGGACCTCCTGCAAGTGTACACAGCCGAAAGGAGGAAATGAAAATCTTACACTCACTTCTGATTAAAAATATGTACATTTTTGGTAGATTGTATACCAATAATGAACAATATATGGTGAGAAAATCTTTGTGTAAAATGTGAAGAGCCTTGTTTGTGTTATCCAGCTAATGATCTGAGCAAGAATTTTACTATAAAACATATCAATTATGCAGAATGCAGTACTTTAGGTCTTCGTCTCTTTTGCCAGCCCGGATTCCCCAAGACCTTCAGGTGCCCCCCCCCCCCCCCCAGTATTTATTCACGGGAGCATGGGGGAAATGCTAGGCCCATATTTGTCTGTACATTTATTTGTTGTGCTACATGTATCTTGATTTTTTCGCAGGTTTCACTTGAAAGTTCGTTTAAACAGATGCTCACAAGCCTGCCCCCAGCTAGCCCCCCTGCCCCGGAGCCAGCCCCCCCCTCCCCCAGCCACCCACCCTGAATTGAACAGCCATAAATTATTTCAGATTTACCCAGTCAGTTTCCCTTGTGGTTTATAACTTGATATTTGAAACAAAAAGTTGCATCCCTGAAGGTGATCCTCAGGCTGCCGCTTCCCAAGCTGTATCGTAAACTTGGTGGGATCCCTGGACAGGGCAGGTAACGACTGTATGGCTTCTGACTGACACCCCCCCCCCACCCCGAACAAAGATTCTGACGAAACAGGCCAAGACCGCCAACATAGGGCCAGATAGCTCATTTGGTAGAGCGCTGGCACGTTAATCCGGAGGTCGTTGGGTCAAATCCTGATCTAGCCAATTTGTCTTAATTATTTAAAATCTTCCAAGTCAGTTTACTTGTGGTTTATGATAACTTGATATTATACAGTAAATTACATATATGATTTGGAAGTAGACTGATATGAAAGAGCTGTAAAGAGAATTTCATCCTGTCCAAAGACCAGGTTATACTTTACGGAAGCCGGATAGTGCCAGGAGATAAGAAGTGAAATATTGTTTTCATGAGCGTGAGAATATTTTTCTGTATCATTTATCTGGCGACCGCCACATATTATCTGGCGGCCGCCACTTCGGAAGCTGGATAGTGCCAGGAGACAAGAAGTGAAATATTGTTTTCATGAGCCAAGAATATTTTTGTGTACCATTTATCTGGCGGCCGCCACATATTATCTGGTGGCCGCCACTTAATTATCCGGCGGCCGCCACTTAATAATCCGGCGGCCGCCGGATAATTACTGGCGGCCGCCGGATAATTAAGTGGCGGCCGCCAGATAATGTGTGGCGGCCACCAGATAAATGATACACAAAAATATTCTCGTGCTCATGAAAAAAATATGTAACTTCTTATCTCCTGGCACTATCCGGCTTCCGTAATACATTGACATGTATCTATGCAGTAGTTTTACTGGTGAATATTCACCATCAGTATCAGAAATAAAAGCAATAGAACCCTCTCTAAAAACATCTGTCTTAGACCGTGGAATGTAATTTTCCAAACCTACGTCATTCGCCAATAGTTTTATATGGCTGGTCTTGAGTTGAACCATTTCGTCATGCCTAGCAGCGTAAACTTGAGTGAGACGTAGCAAGCTGTTCTTAGATGCAACAATGAACTATCGGGTTTTCCATACTTATCCACAATCAATTGAACTAGATGTAATGACATTGGTTCTTTTTGGAGCGGGGAATTATGAAGTTTTTTTTGTTGTTTTTTTTTGTGTTTTTTTTAACGGGGTTTGGTTTGGAATTGTCTAACGAATGAAGCCATTTTAGGGCTGCTACAGTGGTAAGTATTGAGCTGTCAGAATTCATTGTACTACTGATGTCTGCTATGTACGCTGCTATTATTTCATCACGGATAGGTAATACTACTGGGATATTAATATATTTTAACAATGAAAAGAAATTTCTGCATTTATAAAGATATCCGTTGATAGTGCCCTCGGCCTTGGACAACAACAAGTCGCAAAAAATAGTATGCTTGGAAATCCATCCCAGTATCTTTGTTTGTAAATTATCTAAGGCAAAGTAGAAAAACAACAGTGAGTTAGTGATAACACTATTTCATACAGTCAATGTAAATAACACAAATATTACCGTGGAAAGAATCTGGCCCTTTCTTGGAATCTTGCCTTTATCCAGACTCTATAGCATGACCAAAGTAAAGGCCAGAATGAGGAAGATGGCCACCATGGGCAAACTAAAGCCCCCTTTCCCTTGCATGAATGAAGTTGTCTGAGCACACTTGGTGTAAGGACTACGGGTGGTACCGAGAGGCAGTTTTCATTGGTCCAATTCTGAGCAAATGATTCTCCAGAATCTTGAAAAATAACGGGGTAACTTTACATTATAATAAGACGCAAAGAGTCGACAGTAAAAGGACCCCACAATTTAGATACTAACTAAAGGAGTTGCTGCGATATATCCCAATCGTCTAAGTCTATTAATCGACTAACAAAATCAGCTTCTTCATTTTGGATTCTAGGGATCCATTGCACCCCGAGTCGAATGTTGAGTGCGCGCTAAGGCATGTATTAAAAATGTCTAGATTATGTAATTCTGGTTTCATGCTTCCTGACTCGACTATGTTAGTTGCGGCTTGGTTATCAGTATACATTTTTAACTCGGAGTTAGAAACTATTGGTAAAAATGAACAAATTGCAAAGTGTATAGTTTCGAGTTCTTGCCAAGTTGAGCTCTGTTGAGCTTCCATTTCAGTCCATTGTTTGTGAGCAGTGTGAAAATCGTTACAAAATAATGATTGCGCTTGAACCCGCAGAAGCGTCACAACAGGAAATTTTGTTGATTTTCTCAACTGCAAAAATGAATCGCACATTCAACTCGGAAGCATGATTTTTTCAGAATCTAATCTCAGATTTGCATAAATCATCTAATATTGTGTGGTTATCTTCGTGATTAGCTTTTGCAATTTCGATCTGACAGTGTCTGGTCATTAAGCGAGTTACTACCACGATCCCTGGCTATACGGCAATTACAAGTTGAATGGCATACTGGCACCACCAGATATTGACAAAATAGGGAGACTTAATCAAGTCTGATTAATGGACTGAGAGAAATGATTTGCCCTACAAACGAATGCAATTGTCTAATGGTAATAGATTCAGATTGCTGAACATTATAAATCGTTTGTTTAATCATATCTATTCGCCGTTGTTATAAGACTTGTAAACTACCAGCTACTGTATCCCATTGCATGCCTAACCATTCGGCGCAGACTGTGGGAATCCATTGACTCTTCTTGATCGTAATCAATCAACTTGTATGTGTTTGGATACCTGCTTTGCTACTTGGAAATTGAATTCTACGTTGTCATTTGTGGCACTATGAATTACGCATCTGTCATCCAGATAAACTGCAATAAGAATTCCAGTGGATCTCCAATGAGTCACTAAGGGCCTCATGATTTTTGTGAACAAAAACGGGGCAGATGCGAGACCAAAGGGAAGGACATTGAATTCAAAATATCTAGTTACTCCTTCAAATTCCCAAGAAAATCCAAGATACTTTTGGTAATCTGTAGCAATGTCTATGTGATGGTAACCGGATTTTAAATCGAATGTGATAATAATGTGCATTTTTTGAATTGCATACCTATCTTCCAATCATCTAGCTTGAAGTGTACCTTAAAGACAAACTTATTCAAGATGCTCTGGTCAAAGATTAATTTACTTAGTGGACTAACTATATAAGAGGGCTCGGGCATCTCAGTTATTCTGCCACTAGCAATTCGAGAATTGATTCTGACACGAATTAATGTTCTTTTAATGCAGATTTGTTGTTTTTAAATGTCATTGGGGGAGGAACTTCGATAAACGGAATTTTATTACCCTGGTTAATCACCGACAGTACCATCTCTGAGGCACCGATCTTTTCCCCAAAAATGCGAGTGCTCTCTTAGACTGCCTTTAACATTAACCATTTCTGTCTGTAACTCACTTAGCACACAAGATTCGTAATCGCATCGTACCTCTAAGACATCTTTAAATTTGCTGTCCAAGAAGAAGGTGGGTTTAAGCATTGTTGTTGGCTGCTGAGGCACTGGTGCCCGTGCTCGGTTTGGAGCTGATCCCAATGCCGATATGAGGGATGGAACTGCTCTTTGGGCAACTGGAACCTGCCTGGTGTGGAAATTGGTATACCCGATGCCTGACAAAGTGTGTGCAGTTGGCTTGGCTCTTGGGCCGAACATGTGGGGACACTCTATAGCCCAATGCCCGGGCATATGGGAGGAGTAGGATGAACCAGCATTTGGCAAGCCTGATGAAAGCAAATCAAAACTTCAGAAAACATACTTTTGGAAGTTTCTGCAGCAAAAGAGGGCGTGCTTTCTTTTTGTCAACGGCTGTTTATTGCAAAACTCAAACTTTCATACTGCACGGGTGATTCTCCGGCCCCGTTGAGTGACAAGGCAGCTGTTTTATAATACATTGATGGTGGTTACTGGGCGATAGTTTATAACATTTATTGCTTCTTTCTTTTTAGTTTTTGCTGCATGATTTGTTTTCTCCGTATTTCGTTTTGTTGAAGTTAGGTCCTTTGGTGTTTAAACCTAAAACAGTCGTCGTAACTCGTATAGATAATTTGCCCGCGAAATGCAAACAAATGCCCACTCTGACCACCACCAGTCACTGTAATCTTCTTTAGATTCCCGTCTTTCAAAATTTACAGAAATGAATTCTCAGCAGAAGCGTTATAACCTCATTGTTGCTGCCTGTAAGTGCAAGGATGCTTTGGGTATAGGGATCAATGGCACAATCCCGTGGAGATTGAGGTAAGTTTGTCCTGGAATCTGCCTTTCATTGGGCCCATTCCGCCGGGAAAAATTTCCGTATCCAGCCACCACTTTTTCATTCGTTATGAAATAAAATAATATCTAATTTACTCAAAAGAGTTATTCCTTTGGGTAAAAATGAGTGAAAAAGTGGTGGCAGGATACGGACATTTTTCCCCATTCCGCATGTTGTTTGTTGTTTAGTAATTCACTTTACTTTATAATAGTACAATACATTATGTTGGGCGCAATCTTTGAATATGGCATTTTTTTAAATTCGCGCAAGCCAATTTTGAAATTTGCGCGCGCGCGATTTCCGAACTAAAGTCTGCCCACACTAGTTCGCCCTGCGCTTTCCTGCCCAATTTGTTAAATCATGCAATGAAACAAAGTTTGCGCCGTCACAAAATGGCACACTGCGCGAATTTAAAAAAAGGACAACAACTAAAAAATCAACCACAATAAAGCGGCCCCAATAAAGTACTACAGTAAAATATTTTTGTTACGAAAAGTTCAGGTTTCAAATTTAAAACAATTGAACAGATATTGTACAAACAGATAAATACAAAAATTAATGAAAATTGAAACCCATAAATTACATTAAACCAAGTAATAATTTGATTAGAAATATTTATATTAATACTTCAATTTAAACATTAAATAAAGTAAACAACCATCCCAATAAAGTAAAGTAAAACGAAACAAAATTAAGTAGGGCTTAAAATTTAAGACAAGGTTCATTCCATGACAACTCACCTGATGGGTTGGCAGGCACCGTGTCAGATTTTTCAATTTTTCTTTGTAAACAATCCCCTATGGGTGCCATGAACACACAACATTTTTGAATCCTACTAGTACTCTTCAACATTTTTGAGATACGACCCCCTAAAAAATTAGGCTCCCCCCCCCTTCAAATTGACTTTTTGTGTTTTCGTCATTTTTAGAGGTATGTATATCTACAAAGTACAAATAGAGATAAAGTATATAGCTACAAATTAATTTTAAGGGTATCTGGTATCCCATCAACTAAATTATACTGTCAAAAGTAGCAAATGTCATTTGTATATCAAGGTATAGATCTTTAAAAATGACTTTTCGTAATTTTTGAGACCAACTAGTGCCTAAGTGAAATGTCCGATTGCTTTTTACATTACATTTGGTTATAAACTAGGTGCATATGTGTGACCGATGTAACATCTTGATAATGTAGGACAGATCTGAAGTTCTTCAGTGCCCAGACATCAACAACAACAACAAAAAACAAGAAGAATGCCGTCATCATGGGACGCAAAACTTGGTTGTCAATCCCTGGAAAATTCCGTCCTCTCCCTAACAGAGTGAATGTTGTGCTCAGCAAAACTCTAAGGTATTTAAACAAATTTAAAAACTATGTTTTTCATTTTAATAGCTCAAATTATAAAAAAAAATATTATAAGATACCGTTTGCTGGTTCTGTAGCCTATTCTGGTTGGCTGCAACACAGTCATGTGGGGTTCAATTATATAGGCCAGTTGTGTAGGCTAGTGTATGAAATTTGTCCCCCCGTGAACGAGACGCCTGTCAAGAGAGTGCCAGTGAGTAAATCGTGGGAAACAGTTCCCGAACTGGGCAATATACTAAACAAAAAATACTGGTTACAGCGCCCTCTCATGTGAACAGTGAACAGCTACTAAAAACCTGAATTTTAAATAAGTTCTTAAATTTCTTGAATTGCTCATGGTTGAACTGATCTTGAGTTAATTGTTGAGTTAAAACAGTTCAGATAAAAAAAGGCAGACTGTTTATTTAAATTCATATATTTAACTGAGGTTTGTTTTAAAACGCATATGGACTGGCATTATTTGGTCACTAGTCCACGTCTATCAACCCTTTGGCCTGTGACCAGAAGGGTTCTATTAACCTCAACCCTCTGACTGGTCAATCACAGTCCCTCGAACTGCATAGAAATGCACTAGTGACCTCTTTGCCAGTTCATATGTGTACTCTTTTTTTCATTTATGGCAAGTTTACCCATGAAAAGATTCAGTTTTGGTTTATGTCACATGCTCAGGGCTCAGATTTTGGGGGAAAATTCACAGTGCTGCAGGGCTTTAAACTCACAATTTCTACTGGTATAGAAATTTTTTACTGAAATTCAAATAAGACCAGACTCAAAAGGAGCACAAACCTTGAGGTGTTATTCAATTGAAAAGCAAGTCATTGGCTTCAACACTTAAATCATTGGCCTCGGGCCTGAGGTCCAGTGTGAATTTCGAGCCCATCCATTTGTGCTCTGACTGTTGGTTTGTTTTGTTTTTTGACAAACTTGCATGCCATTAGTTGATTTGTAATTAAAAATAAAGATCAGAATTGTTGTTTACATAATCAGCGAGTGCCCTGCAGGTGTGGACTACTTGTGTGACAGTCTTGACAATGCAATGACTGTCCTATCTGAAGCACCCGTTGCAGATGGTGTAGAGGCCGTGTGGATAATCGGAGGCAGTTCTGCATACAAGGTCAGTCAGTCTTTTTTGTTTTGTTGTTTTGCTTTTTTAAGTGATCAGTGCAGGGTTTGCCCATAACTTTTTTAGTGACTAGCCAGCGGGACCAGTTGGCTTGCTGTTTCACTAGTCCATCAGCTCCTGCTCTTGTCCAAAATTCATATTAAAAATGTTTGCCAGCTATTCAACACTAAATTAGCCTACAGAGCCACTTGCAGTGAATTTTGACGGGTCTTGAGGTGTTTTAACTGTCATTTTGCCCCCAGACTGCTGTAGGGAGAACGCTGTCATTGCTAATTTTCACAAATATGTAGATTACAATATTATGTAGTATTTTAAAGCAACATATCACATCCGAGGGGTGTTTCAAAGCTCTACATTTCATGTAATTTAACTATGAGACCAATTTATATAGCACCTTTTATGGTTTACATAATGCTTTGGTGCAATCTGCAGCAAGCCGTGCCAGAAACACCTGGCAAAACCCTTCTCTTGACAATAGTGAACTCAATCCGATCTTTTATAGTGCATTACACAACACAGAGGACAGCTTTATGTCCCAGAAGGATGAAGCAATTATGGTTTATTGTCTTGTTCAAGGACACCGTACTATCAAAGGCAGGGGGGGGCGGACACGATATTGCGCAATTCTCCCCCCCCCCCCCCATGCTGTGTGATTGTACCATTACAAAAAAAGGGGAGTTTAATTTGTACACTAACACGAATGGATTAAATTAGATTAAAAATTAAGGCAGTATTTTACCAATTATATATGTATAGTTTATTTGTCAGGTTTTTGGAGTGGAATAAAATGCAAATATTTGACAAATATCTAGACAAGACTATTTTAAAAATGCATTCGTCCCTCCAACATTAGGCACATGGCCAGGCAACAGCACCGTACCATTAATCAATGTATAATATTGCTTTGAACGAAAATTTCGACACCCCTAAAACAGTGTCACAAAACGTGACGAAAGTGAAAAATTGAACCTTTCTACCCCTGAGATTTTTCAAGTTCTTGTTTGAATATATAGTTTTCTAAAATTGTGAAGTTTAAAAAAAAAATTCACCCATTCTACCCAATTGATTTTTATGATTTTCAAAATGTAACGTTCGAGTTAAATAGTAACTTCCGTTAACGGTTTCATGTGTGGACCAGTCGGCGTCCGGAGTTTATGTGTGTTGGTATGGTATACCGAGCAGTCAGGGTGACACACAAAGGCTGCGTTTCCTGGTATGAAGCCTGGGACCAATCAGAGCGCTTTATTGCTGCGACCTGACTGCATTAACAGAGTTTCGACTGCATGCATGTAAGGCATGCTCATGAATGAGACGAGTATCAACGTTGATGGCGCCTTTTTCTTTTTCCGTGTCCGCCCCCCCCCCCCCTGATCAAAGGGACACAAACCTACACTCTAACAACACAAGTTTGGTGCACTAGACTGCTTCTTAAAATAATAAAATCATAAATGGAGGGCAAAGTTCATGTTAATAAAGAAAGTAGAAAATTACTGATAGTATAAAGGATGTAACATACAACCTCGACAACAATCTTTGACTTTAACCCTTTCGTTACCAAATAGTTTGGACATAAACAACCACTGGTGACCTCATAGTTTGACCACTCAAGCGTGAAGAACACATTTTTACACAACAGAAAGCTTTTGTTCAAAGGTCAATTTTATAAACTCCATTATCTCCTTGAAGATTATGTTCTACAGCAAAAAGAGTAATAAAATAGTTCTTCCTTATTGAATTCCCTTTCACATCATTCAAAATTCATTGAGATTGGTCAATAAATGTCAAAGTTCTTTGTCTTGCTTTCTTCAGTGTAATCTGTAATCTCAAACACTGTTTTGCACACAACCATATGGCGCTCCGTAGGTGTTTGGCATTTCGGAACTTCCAACTCCAATTTGAAGAGATTGCATATTAGCAACCTTATTTTATTTTACCATCACTGGAAAGATCCGATCTTTCTCTTTCCAGCGATGGTAACCTTGGGTATGGAGGGTGAGCATGGACAAAACTAAAGCTTTATTACAAATGGCCTTTGTGCTTAGGCTTGAGTGCTTTTTGTGTGTAAGCTTGGTCGACTAAAGTCGCCTATGGTAAGGAAGAGGGGGTATGAGTGCAGTCGGCTAAAGTCGCCTATGGTAATGAAAGGGTCGTTGACCTTTAGATTTAGGGTCATAGATTGGGAAACGCTCCCAAAATTTATGACCATAAAAATTGTCTTTGTGAGAAGAACTGCAGCTGTTGATAGTATTAATTATTTTGTGATGGATAATTCCCTTTTAAGTAGTGGGATTTGGATAATTTTACACCCAAAAAAATTGAAACTGAGAAACAATCATGCATGAACCGTTTCTCAGTTTTCTGAGGGCTGGTGTCAGTTCAGTTATGCTGTGGCCAGAGATGCAGTTGGTACCCGCTGTCACCTCGCTAAACGCGAATGGATTCGATGCTGTTGTGAACATAGTGTGACAGCTGGTTTGTTTTCTATTCTCTCAGCTAGTAGTTAGGTATTCAGCTAAAACTTTCACGTGCGACTTTTATTGTATCTTGATTTATAATTTTATCTATAAATCAGCATTCTGTTTACAAAAAACCAACCTATGACCCTATATTTAATACTTATGTTTAATGATGTAAAATGTGTCTGTGACAGGAGGCAATGATGTCGTCCTTGTGTCACAAGATCTATCTGACAAGGGTCCATTCTACATTTGACTGCGATACGTTCATCCCGGAGATCGACCTTTCAAGGTTTAAATTGGTTAGGTAAGTCGTCTCTGTTTTAGTTTTTGTTTTGTTTTTGGTTTTTTCATCTGATTTGTTTGATGTGATGTGTTTGTATTTTGGTCACCAATAACAATTTTTTCTAATGTACCTTTACCCAACCTCATTTCCAGGGGTGATCGATCTTGCCACACAATTTTTTCTAAGCACCACTGCTCGTACTCAACAACTGGTATTGGTGAATTTAATGTGCCACTCAAAACCGAAACCCTTTTTTGTACACAACTAAAACAAGCATGGTGCTCTCTAAAGATTAGAGACCTATTTTATAAAGCTGCTTCAGCGCAAAAAGTAGACCACAATTGTGCTTGACAGAAAATGGTTACAATCCAAATCGCCATTTCTCATGCACAGTCTGTGACTGGCATCCTGCAAAATTTTGCTTAGCAGAAAGTTATTAAAGGTATTATATAGGATTGGTAGAGCTGACAAAATAGTCCCAGAAAGTGTTCATTTTTGTGTGTGATCAAGCATCCACATGAAATATCAACCCTGTGAAAACTTGGGCTTAATCCATTGTGTGACTCAGGAAAAAATAGTGAAAAACCTTACACAGTTTTCAGCATGTGAACACATTTTAAAGCTGCTTAAGCGCAAAAAGTAGTCCACAATTATGCTTGACAGAAAATGGTTACCATCCAAATCGCCATACAGTTTTCTTGAATATTACCTCATATTATTGCAGAGGGAAATGTTTCACAGAAATCAGTGTTTCTAGTATTGACTTCTTAATCAATAAGCTTTCAGACTAAAATTAAACAATCATTTTTTTTTATCCTTACCAATCCTGTATATTACCTTCAATGATATTTTCTGCTTAAATAAGCAGCACTTCAAAATGTAAGAAAATGTCAATTTAATGAAAGAGGAAACAAGATGACTGAATCATAATGCCAAACAAGTGTGAATGTTTTAGTTTTATTTGTTTTGTTTTCTTTCTTCAAGAACAGCTTTTCTTTGTATATTTTGTCCAAAACTAAAATATGACCATCAATGCCAAAACCAGGCACTTCCTGCTGGGTTTATTTGCTCATCAGATAGAATTGTCCAGTAATTTACGCTGATAATGCTGGAAGTAATACATGTATTAACTTCAAAGATCATGTGATTTATCTGAAACAAAAATCTAGTTTGGTTAAATCATGTGACCCAAATGTTATGAAAAATGCTCGAAAACGGCAAAATTTGATTATAGCAATGTTTCTACTTTATTTTTGGAAGACCATCAGATTCATGTTTGGGTCTATTTTGTAGCCTAATTACCACAGCGGTGCTCAGGACAGTGTGTCCCTGTAATATTTTAGCTTATGTTGCATTTGTCTTCACTAGTTCACTAGTTCCATGAAGTGAATGATTTTGCCATGGTCACAAACATAAGAAGTTGCAACATTAAGTAGGAACCTACCCTTTTTTCTCTTTCTTTCCTTGTCAAAACGCCCCACGCTTAATGATGTTGCATGATGTTGCATGATGCATGATGTTGTGTAATGTGTTTTGTGTTTTTTTGTTCTTTCCTTTTTCCAGTGTTCCTTCAGTAAATGGTGAAAGACAGAAAGAAAATGGCATAGAGTTCACTTTTGAGATTTACCAAAACATCAAACATTAGAGTGGCTTCTCTTGAAAAGTAACTGAAATCATTTGCAAAACCAATATACATACATGATATAACTTCATGAAGATTTAAATTTCAAAAATGTATAGTTTCGAAACTTTTGAAGGCATGCCATTATCAATCAGCTTTCTCCCTGCCTTTCCCTTCAAATGTAAGAAAGTTAGACATTTGTTGCAGCGATAGAGGTTTAATTATTAATATTATTTATAGATATTATTATTATTATTTATTTTTTTTTTCAAAATTTCGGAATGAAAATTTAACAAGTGAAAATTTAAAGATTGTTAAAGGAAATGAACAATAATTATCCTCAACTGTCTTAAAGTTTCCCATGAAAAATAGTTTGAAAAAACTTCATGGATTTTTTGCTTTGCCAAACAGAGGGAAATATCCGTAAGAACTTGTAAGATTTAAAATATTAAACTGACTATAGCAACGAATATTTAAAACCAACCAAGATTGACCTGGTAGGGATTTTATAGACTGTTGTCGATTATCTATATAATCATTTGGGTAAAAAGATACAACATTGTGTAGCTTGGAATTCACTTCTAGTGAATACACACGTATGTATACCTTTCCAGTAACTAAATGTTCACTTGCGCCCTCTTTGGCTGAGATTAGTCTTAGCGAATAAACTTATTGTACTTAATTTGTAAAAAGTCAAATTGTTGTTATTTGAAATTATTTTGTGTCGATAAGTAGTTTGAGCCTACGAAACACCAAATTAATTGCAACTAGAGCTTTACAATATTATTCTGGGAAAAACGTTTGTCGACTGTAAAGACCTTGTGTTTCTTTGACGAATTATCACTTATTATTGGTCGGGTCACCCGATGTGAAGGTGCAATTCTTTCGGTCCCAGATCTTGAGCAAAGTAGCTCTTTTGTCCTAGACGCATGTTTCCTCTTCACGAATGCGGAGACTAAGCCCGGCGCAAGAAAAAAGATTTATGTTAGAAAAAATAATTACGTGAGAAAAATGGCATTGCTTTCATAACAGCCCCAAACCCATCCATCAGCTGACTCGTCACCGTAATTATTCCTGGGCCTGCACTAAGGGTACTTGCTGTTTGTTTAATGTCTTATGTATGTGTTATGGTTATATTATGAGATCTGTGAGAGAGGAAAAAACGCAACCTCGCAAGAAAGACAATCTGGTAATTTTAACAATGAATTAGACCTGTCGAGAGAGCTCAGATTCCCCTCTTTACTCACCTGCACAGGAAAGAGATACAAAATACCCAAATTTAAATTGATGCTATCAGGAAGGGCTACACACAAATTAAAGAGAATATTGGATTGACTTGGGGAAAATTGGGTAAAAGTATTCTTTGAAGTCAAACAGACCTTGAATACCGATAGCTCTGTTTATTTCACATGGAACATTGACCCTTGGCGAACTATTGCTACGTCACGATCGAGTTAAGGATCGATTAAGGATGGGCGCGCAGCCTTAAATTTGTTCTTCAAGTATTTGAGTCATAAGAAGATTGAACGCAATCTCATTCCCAGTGTCTTTTTTCTTTCTTTCTTTCCCAGAAAGTGACGAGACTATCAATACGGCGCTGCCCACGGTAACGAGGCCGAATTCGGGCAGACTTTGTGAAAGTGTAACGAAACAAATCCTCTACTCAGTTTCACTGTAGTAGTGAACCATACAAAATACATGTACGATGCCTTATTCCTGAAGACAAAGAACACTGATCAAAACGGCACACCATTTTTGTATACCATACCCCCCCCTTCATCAATATTATACTTTGTACCGAAGAACCCCCCCCCAAAAAAAAAAAACACACACAACAACAACAAACAAACAACAAACACCCCCAACAAACAAACAAACAACAACAAAACAACAACAACAACAACACACACAGTCACTCTCAAAATAATCCCCTCAATTCCGAGCACACATTGAATACACAATGGACCTTTTCGTGCTGCCACATCTTGATCATGTTCGTTGTAGCTAAAAACAGCAATGAGTAGATAACATTCATTGCACAAAAAGAAACTATACGATTTCTCCTCGCAGTCCCAATGGAAGACAATCAGTATGGCCACAACGTGATAAAGGTCGGGGGTGGGGTACACCATACGTTTTTTCAGAACATCATCCAGCTCACTATATGCGGAGAGAATAGGCACACTGCACTCTGTGCAGTTTTAAATTCTACTTAAATTGAGTCGGGCTTAGATAAATCTTACGAATTGTAAACTTCATTACCGTTAAGGCTTTTTGTATCAGTAATTTTATTACTCAATCAAAATAAATAAATATGCACAACTTATGTACATTTTGCTGCAGATTTTTGTTTTAATTTTGCAACAATAAAGATAAAGGTATACATTCAATTGAAATAAACATAAATCGATTTGTTTAACTTATTTTACAACATTAAAGTCTAAATTAAATAGGTGTATGGAGTTTACACTGGTGCAATGGCCTCCGTTGCCCTGTTCTTGGCCTTAGAGCGCCTTCAAAAGTTTCCAGCCTACAGGTTTACTAATGGATGTGCCCTTTAGATAGTCCACTGGGAGTGCCCTTTGCAATTTGAAACTGGCCTTGCCCTCTCAAAGATTAAATTCCAGGCCCGACTTTCACCATTTTAAAGTCGAATAATTTTTTTTAAACACTGCTGTGATGTAAATTGGGGTTTTTTAAACGCAAGTTGCTGAAATAGTGCTTTCAGTTAGGTGTGTATATAGTGCCATCATTTATATTTCACTGTTTTAACAAGAAATCTTTAAACTGGCTCTGCCTTCGTATAGCGAGTCTGTGGCCAGACATTACGTTCTGAACTCTCACCCAGTTAACTGCACACGCTCGTGCGACAATAGTGACGGCGCCCTTTAAAGCTTTATGTTTTTGATGTGACAGTCAACGCGCGCGTGTAGTAACTGAGTGAGAGTTCATGTTCATGTCTAGTTACAAGCAGACTATGATCACGACAACAGTGCCCCTTGAAGGACATACATTGCATTGGAATTGAACATGACAAAACTCCCAATTTGTCTTAATAATAACAGTTTGAGTCAAGTTGGCTACTTAGGATGAAATTATGCAAATCCTCTGTTCGGCAACATTGCATCCAACCACTCTGCGATATATAGTCCATTTTTAGGAATGTTCACACACATCAACTCTCGACTTTGTAATCTGTCAACAGTGTTCATTGGATTTCTTAATGTTTTTCTTTTTGTCATCTAAAGAGGTATGAAGGAACTGAAGATGATGGTTTCCCTTCCCAGGAAACTCTTGCCTTTGTATCAACGTTCTTATTTGCTGCTATTACGTGTACAACAGGCACCGTACCGTGGCCTTTGATGCCCGGTTTGGTGGACGGTACAGAGGGAGCCCAACTATTTGGTGGGCTGCCAGACAGTTTCATACCCGGTCTGGTTGTCTTTACAACTGGTATTGGTCGGACACCTGAGAATGCCTTATTAGGGAAGCTACCCCTGCGTCTTGCGGATGCAGGACTAAGGTTTAAGGAATCAACTACTGGAGGCAGCTTCAACCGAGGTGGGTGTGGTTTGTGTTGGGGTTTGGGTGTGGTTTTTGGATGGTTGTCACTCGGTGTTAAGCTTTTACGCCTTGGTTGGGGGCTTGTGCACGGTGATGGACGACGGGATACACTGAGGAGATTGTCTGATGTGTTGGTTGGTTTGTAAGGGCTTGATGATCGGCTGCTTGAGGACTTGGCGTCCCCTTCCGAGTCTTCATCACGGAGGTCAGGTAGAGAGAGGGAGAGTCTACGCTCTCGTATCCTCTTGGGGAGCTCGACATCTTCGATTTCCTCCTCATGGGATTGCTCAGCTACGCGAATGAGCCCGTATTTGGCGACTTGGAAAACGGCACTGTTCAGCTGTTGTAGATGTTCCCGTTGTAGAGGATTGCGTTTGTGTGTGTGCGGTTGCTTCACTTTACCGTCAAAGTGCTCAAGGACGATCGTGCTGCCGGACTCCTGCTGCTGCCAGGTTGAGGTTGGGTAGAAGGCAGCTTGTTTCATAAGCTCAGAGAGTGAGCTGCGGCCCATGGCCTCTCGTTTCTTCCGTGCCTGTAGTTTTTTCTGGGCTATGGGGGAGAGTAGGAGGATGTCCGGGGTGGAGAGACGACGGCTGGCGATTGCGTAGTCTTGGGCAGTGTTGGAGGACTTGCTGTCGCGGGTGTTGACGTCAGCGTTGCCTATTGTCACTAGGCTTCGGCAGATGTCCGCATGCCCGCCCCTCGCTGCCTCAATCAGTGGGGTAACACCTAGATAAAAAAAGGTTATATTGGTTGATTTTTTTTCTTTCTAGTTCTTATTCATGTTTAAGTCTTAAATGTTTCATAATTTCAATGATAATGACAATTTCAGTCTGGTCATTACATATTAGCACACGTTTGCAATATGACGGCTTGTTTTTACCGTTTCTTGTATGGAGGATTAGATCGTTGCATTCGAAACAACGGAATAAGAAAAGTCGTAGAGGATAAAAATGAGGTCATACAAAAATGCGCACACCCGAATTGTATGCATGTTTTAGGGAAAAAAACATAACTTTTACTGTATATGCCTCTGAACAACGCGATCATCACCAAAACAATAAGTACCATGAAACAGTAACTCGTACAAAATGGCCTAAACCTACCTTGATTGTTGGACTCGTCCACTAAAAGTCCTGCCCTCCTGAAATTAGACAGAAGCGCCGTGACGACATCTAACTGGCCTCCCCTGCAGGCATGCATCAGCGGCGTATCCCCGTCCCGATCCACAAGATTGGGATCTATGTCCGCGTCTTCGGCCAACACCTTCACCATGCCCGCATCGCCCAGAAGGCAAGCGTGTGCAAGGGCCGTCCTGCCCTCCCAGTCCTTGGCATTCACGTCCATGTCTTTCTTCTCGAGGAGTACCTTGGCCAGTTCGCGTCGGTTCTTGGGCGACATATCCAAAAGGCAGACTCGCATCAGGAGGCTGTAAAACTCACTCTCTGGGTCTCGAACGCCAAAGTTTATCCCTGGAACTGTCAATGCAGACTTGATTCGTGAGAAACTGTTCGACTTCATTGCGCTCAGTAAGTTCTTTGTTGGGTCCATCATGACGTCACGGTAGTTCTCGCCGCTCAGTATACGTATACCAGAAGACGGAGTTAGCACTAAGCTTGGCATGTCTTTATTAAACGTTTAACAATCAGCAAAACTCTCGTTTTCCACTCGGGAAAACTATCACTTTTAATATCATTCTCCACATTAAGTTTATTTATAGGTTAACTTTTTATTTTAGCTTACGCAAAACCACATTATTCAATATTGCATCATCAGTCTTGGGTTGCTATTCAGACACAATGTTTTTGTTCTGGCTTATACAACCGGCGGCGTCCTGAGAGTTCCGTGGTGATTCATCGTTTCATTGGTTCTGAAAGAACAATATAGATCAGAAATATCAGTGAGCATTGCATCATTATCGTAAAGGTCCTATTAATTTGACTTTGTTATACTTCATTGTTTAAAGTTTCAAACGCAGAGTCTTTATGGACACTGTAACATGTGATATCACATTGTAAAGAGTCACAGAGTCTTTACTAACGCAAGCGCGATTGACACACAGCTCAATGGAAGGCCGTCTTAAATGGAGAGTGCACTGTCTGATTTTAATCAGTTATGACGAAAGGGGCACATCGCAAATCTTCTTCAGCTGGTACTTTCATGAATATTGAATTCATGTGGAAATTATGACACACATTGTAAGCTTTCCCATGACCAGTGTAGTTTCTTGCCAGCAAGAAAGCCCTGAGTGTACAAGGCCACTCTTTGTATTATACAAATGTTGATCTGTAAGGTAGGGGCTTATCGGTTCATTTTGACATGGTTATGATAACTTGCTAGAAATGTGGGCCGTTGCGAAATCACAGATGTGTTTGTCATAAAACTCATGATTACGTGTTCTGTTTGGTTAAAAAGAGTTAACTATGCATGGTTTATTGATTAGCTTGGCAGAATCTGCGATCGACCAATTTCTCAAAATAGCCCCCGCTCATCACTGAACATTGGACCGTTATTCAACTTCCCCCGGTCGATTATACACGCTCTGTGCTTAGAGGACAAATGCTGTTTTGACTGTCTGTTGTTGAAGAAGTTTCAAAAGCCGATGCCCGAAGTTTTCCAAGAATCAAGGATTAGCTTCAAGAATTTATAATCAGCAAAAGTCAGCTGACTAAGTTAACATCAGGTGCACGCGCACGCACTCCTTGGTAATTTTTTTTAGCACTGCTTGACATTTTACAAATGAGTTATAATGGACTACACAGAGCACATTTTCTCGCCTTGTTTTTGGCTTCTCTAAATCTTAGATACTAACGTAGGCTTTGAATTTACACGTTCAATATTGTTCAGCACAAAGTCAATTTATGGCCTTATATTTATGTGTAAGCATGTAATTGGGATCCAATGGAATTGCAGTTGACTCGTTCACCGTTGTGTTTGTATTCAAGAGCTCACTAACAGTAAACGGTTAACCAATTGTTTCTTGGTGGAAGGGCGTGCTAATAATTGTTTTAATATATAATTAAAAGCCATTGGTTTGTGGAGGGGGTAAACACTTCAGCCAAACCTTTTTCATGTATACATCTATAGAATCATAAAATCTATGGTGGGTGCAACAATCTAGTCAGGGGCGGATCCAGGATTTTCCAAACGGGGGGGGGCGTGAAAATTTACCAAGCAACAAAATGGTGAAAACAAGTGTACGAGGTATGGAATATTAGTAGCTTAAAAAAAAAAACAGGTAAGGCCTATGTCTTTAATTTTGTCTCTCCCTTATTTTTCCCCTCGAGTTTTTTTTTCCCGTTTTTTTTTTTTTTTTTTTTTTTTTTTCAAGCAAAAGGGGGGGCGTGCGCCCCCCACGCCCCCCCTGTATCCGCCGCTGCTAGTTTGTTGCTCTATGGTTACCGTAAATCATTTAACTTTCCCGTTGCCTGGCCGAGTTCAAACAAACTTTCCACGAAAACTTGTTGTCTTCGGGGCCAAACTATTTCTGATGGAATCGCTACCAAGTGTAGTGCGATTGCAATATTGTTTCCGAAACACAATTACGTCACTTACTTAAAACAAGCGTTTTAAGTTATCGATTAGTTATATCGAACAAAGTAACCGTTGCGTCTGAGAGAATGACGTATGAACAAATAGAGAGTTGTTTAGGGTGAGAGTAAGACAAAATGCCCGATACGTGGCTGAGGCTGTCGCTCCCCCAAAAAAACAAAACAACAACAACAAAACCAACAAGAAAACACTCTTGCTCTTGTACTTAAGTACACCCCCCCCCTGAAATCCTGTAAAAAAATTGTGAGATTCCCAGAACAGAATGAAAGCACAATGGGAAGGGATACACATTTATTGAGCACGAAATGGAAATAAATGTCGTTAATGTCTTCATAAAGCATATATCAAGAAGTACACAACTTCTTTCTCCGCTTCTTCATTTCCTGTAGCTCACCCCTGCTGGTATTCGGTGCCTGGGTGTGTCTTTTGTTTATGTTAGCGACGGGTACACTATATTGACTCATTTTGTGGCTGTTTATTCACAACGATTGTAATGGCCTTGCGGGTGAATGCAACCATGGAGCAATTATTGCTCCATGATGCAACGGGCACGGACCTATTGTCAGAGTGTTTTATGTTTCAATAGGTATCCGTGAAAATCTGTTTAACAAGGTCGAATGATATACACGAAAAGTTCCGGAAAAAATTCTGCTAAATTGCTGCCAGACATCCTACTAGTGCTGCAGAAATGTCAAAACATAATCAACATAAATATCAAAGATTTAAAGAGAGGGAAATACGAAGTCATCTGAACTGTATAGAAACACAACAATCGAATCTGAACAGCCATTGATTAGTCCAAATCCTTGCAAAAATCACGTTTTGATTATAGAAATGGCGATGGTCAGAATTTCAGGAACAGGTCCCAAACAAATATAAAAAGACTATAGTCTTCCTGTTTTAGAAATAAAGTAAAACTTTCGATTTCGTTTTTCAAACTAAGATGAACCCCTCTTAGGCCTACTGCATGCACGGTGCAAAAATAATGTTAGGGTAAATATTTTTTTCGAAATGATAACATCTATGACAGCTCAGTAGGATATACGAAGTTGTTTGTAAAAAAAATAGTTAGTTTGTACTTACAGGTTTCCGCATATCGAGCGCATCAAAACCATCGAGATAGAAGGAGAAAGTCTTCGCAAGATTCTTCCGTTCGAATAGAGGGTGTGTCTGTTGTCTGAAAGTGTCAAATGATAATGCCAAACTAGGTTTATATAGGTTGGCTTGCTCTATTGCTTCACAAACACTACAACTACGTTTACAGAGTCATGTGATGAAATGACCAACGCTGTTTGCTCCTCAGCTTAACGCTTTCTCGCGACAAGCGGTTCCAACTACGCGGAAACACAATCGATGTTTTCATGCGTTCATCGACCGGGTACAGTATGAATATTCATAAGGCTACATCTTTGCGGAAGAGTCTGAATGCTTTCATTTCTTGAAACGGACCCCAAAAATTAATGGCAATGAAAATTTGATGTTCATAATTTAGTGTTGGTGGGATTCGTGGGAAGTTGCATGCACATCAAATGTCAGTACTATTCCTCGGATGAACGAAAAGGAAGAGACAAGTTGATTCAATAATGTAATGGGGGGCGGTACCCCCACATGGGCCATTGAAAGAGCTGGTGTGCCGCCCCTCCCCGTACCATGCCCTCTTCCCCGTACCCTGCCCCCTGATCCAAGATAGACGAAAGAGCTTACACAAAATCTAAAGTGTTTTTTCCGCACAAGAACTAGTTTCGTGTAACCGTTTTTGTTTGGTTGGTTGGCTGGTTGGTTGGTTGTTGTTGTTTATTTGTTTATTTATTTTGGGGGTATTTATTTTTGTTTTGCTTTGTTTTGCATTTTTCTGGGTTTTTGTTTATTTGTTTATTGGTTTGTTTGTTGGGGTGTTTGTTTGTTTGTGCGTTTTTTGTTTTGTTTTTTGGGGGAGGGGAGGGCAGTTTGGGTTAACTCGTGTCCTTTTTAGTTGTTTTTCTGACCCATGAGAATAGCTTTACTAGTTATTTGCAACCATTATTGAGTCTTAGTGTGGTAAGCCCGAGTTTTGCATACTGAACAAAACACTGATACGTTTTATAGAGCTTGATGATTGTATTAAAATATGGCCCAGCTTAATAAAGAGAGTCTCAATTGGTAGGTCTTGACCCATATAGGCACAGCAAAAGGACCCAAAAGTTGTGCCTCTTTCTGTTGGTAATTTCTCTATAGTAAGCACCAACTTTGTTGCAGTTCCACATTTTGGCAATTACTTTATGTTACACAATTTCATAAGTTAACAAATTTGTCAATGGGCTGATTCCGCTGTTGTCGCGTCAGTGATTTCTCTGTCACCTCTGTTACTCAGTCACTCTAATCCCAAAATACACATCCCTTGACGTCACAGGGTTGCAAAGACACCTTGGCTCGGTGCCATGTCCCCTCACCATCCTGTAGCAAATTTACCTAGGACATTTTAGTGTTGTTTGCACCCAACAATGATGGGCAATTACGAAGATAGTATTCTTCGAAGAGTGCAGCCAATAGTCAATAACTCATCATTGATGGTCCATTAACAACGATGAGTGTAATCTGGCCACAGACTTGCGCTTACAGATGGAGAGCTCTTGGCTCAACGTACATACAAAACAGTTTGAACAAAGTAATGAAAGAACCTGAAAATAATGTCACAAATTTCGAATCTAAAGGCCAGTTCGTAATTAATGCAAATGCGATACGAATTTTGACGTCACAAATTCGCATCAAACAGTTCGGAAGAGTTGCACCGCTTCTGCGAAACATTCGCAGCGAAAACAGAGCTGTGACTTCAAAATTCGCTATGGAGGAAGTATGAATCGGGCTTTACACAACGGGACGATATAGTAATTCAACGTTAAAGAGAGGAGCTAAAAGCTCACTGATTATAAAGGTGATACCAATGCAAACTACCCATACATTTTGTTAGGCCTCCTGCTGGTCCAAATCTTTCATTAGAGAGAAACTGTTCATGCGTCTGAAATGTTAAATAACGTAGCCTACTCATGCAGTCATCTGTCACAATGCTTTCTCGAAAAAAAGTACAAAAACAAGGTCTCTCGATCGATTTTAATGGAAAAAGACGAGCTTCAAAGAAGGATAAGACTGTATTTATTGACTGTAATAGACACACAATCGTTCCTTACACAACGAACACAAAATGGTAAATCAGCGGTCATGATTCAATCAAGTTTGCAGTTCAAATAGTGACAAGCGATGAAAAAATACATCGCCTTTGCTTGGGTTCACCACACATCGTGTGGATATTTAGGATTTCTTCGTTTTGTGTCTAGCCACAATCAAGCTATTTTAACATAATTTACATTCTTAAAATATATATGTATATATATATATCTAGTCATGAACCACAAGGGAAACTGACTGGGAAATTTTATTTAAATAGTTCGGGTTTGAACAAAGAAAAATTGACTGGAGCGGGACTTGAACCAACGACCTCCGGATTAACGTACCGGCGCTCTACCAACTGAGCTATCCAGCCCTATGTTGGCGGTCTCCCTATTAGTCAATATCTTTGTTCGGGGTGCCAGTCAGAAGCCATACAACCGTTAACTGCCGTGTAGCCAGGGATCACACCCACGTTTACGATTCAACCTGGGAAGCGGCAGCCACGGGATCACCTTAAGGGGATGCGACTTTTTAATATTAAATATCTAGTCATGAACCACAAGGGAAACTGACTGGGAAATTTTATTTAAATAGTTCGGGTTTGAACAAAGAAAAATTGACTGGAGCGGGACTTTAACCAACGACCTCCGGATTAACGTACCGGCGCTCTACCAACTGAGCTATCCAGCCCTATGTTGGCGGTCTCCCTATTAGTCAATATCTTTGTTCGGGGTGCCAGTCAGAAGCCATACAACCGTTAACTGCCGTGTAGCCAGGGATCACACCCACGTTTACGATTCAACCTGGGAAGCGGCAGCCACGGGATCACCTTAAGGGGATGCGACTTTTTAATATTAAATATCTAGTCATGAACCACAAGGGAAACTGACTGGGAAATTTTATTTAAATAGTTCGGGTTTGAACAAAGAAAAATTTACTGGAGCGGGACTTTAACCAACGACCTCCGGATTAACGTACCGGCGCTCTACCAACTGAGCTATCCAGCCCTATGTTGGTTCATGACTAGATATTTAATATTAAAAAGTCGGGTGTGATCCCTGGCTACACGGCAGTTAACGGTTGTATGGCTTCTGACTGGCACCCCGAACAAAGATATTGACTAATAGGGAGACCGCCAACATAGGGCTGGATAGCTCAGTTGGTAGAGCGCCGGTACGTTAATCCGGAGGTCGTTGGTTCAAGTCCCGCTCCAGTCAATTTTTCTTTGTTCAAACCCGAACTATTTATGTATATATATATATATACATAATTGAATAGTGTGATGTGAGAACAGTGCACCATTGCAATATATCAGAGAGGTTGAAACATTGCTGTAGGATTTTATTCATTTATTATATGCTTTACTACTCTGATCCGTGATTACAAGCATTGAGCGCGCCGAGAAAAATCCAGAAGCATACTACTGTACTCGAGTGGGATTCGATCCACTGAACAAGCCCGCTGACACGAAGCCCAGTTCAAATCCTGTTTCATTTTAAATAATCGGGAAAATAATTTTTATCATGGTGGTGGAAGATTTACTGCCACGAAATGAAGATGAAGGACCCTGATTTTAGCCTGAAGCTTTTTCGCAACTCATGAGATCGTTTGGCAAACAAAAACACAATTTTAACACGTAATTATTTTTAAAGCCACAGTATGTTTACAACAGTCTCATCTTCTTCCCAATTGTATGCGTTGCTGGATTGTTTATGTTGATATACGGATTTGAAATCTTATCAACTTGAACGAGTTCGTAAATGTAATTGCCCTTATCAATGTTTAATGACTAAATCAACTCAAAGTGTTCGTGGAGTTATTGCGACTCTTTAGCCTCTCATCCCAAACCACAGGAATGCAGAATACAGGGCAAGGACGCAGTTTCAAGCTATCTGATTTGAAATCTAGTCGCAATGATATATTGATAGACATTTACCCCCACCCCCAACGGCAAAAATAATAACTAAACTTAACTCATCAAGTAAACTCTTTTACTGAAGGTATAATAAGCGAGTAATCATGTGGTCTGATTTTGTGATTCTCTAACCTTTCAGATCCACAACCTCCTCCCACTTAAGAGCAAAGACCATGGGTTCCATGCCCCTGAACACTGACAGCCCGGAGTACTATGTCTATAGTAAAAACTGATACGGGCTTGTAAACACTTCCCAACTTTCTCTGTGGGCTAGGCCTATTAAAACTGTACAATCTATTTGTTTAAAATGCTCATATGTCTTCCTTTTCAGAATAAACTTTGTAAACATGTATTTACTTACTTTTGAGTTTGTGATTGCAACTTTATTTGACCAATTACATGTAACTGGTTGTGATATACATTAGAAAGAAATTATGTAGCAATACGTGTATGGGCTACTTCAGCCTACTTTCCCCCATGGGCAACTAATACAAAAAGCTAAAGCGCAGGTGGATCTGGAAGATGTGTAGACATTCTCTTTTTACTATAGTGTTTTCGTGTTTATGTTCGAGTTTTTGTTCGAGAACGAGGCTTGAGCAACCACACTGTACCCGGTGAATCAAGATTTCCTGTCCAGTTAACCGCCTCTATGGGTTAACTACAATATGAAAATTATTTTCCCTCATCACAGCTCATTCTTTTTAACTTCTTCTCATCAAAATCAATGTAATAAAAATCAGGCAAAGGGGACGAAGCTGTTTCGAGTTTTTATTGTTTAAATTAGTTGCTACCGCAGACAAGAAACATGGACCAAGGCACAAAATAAGTTATTGCACCTCTTAGAATCGGCATTAATTATTGATACTACAGACAGGTGGTATGACAAACAAGGTGGCATGGTGTAATAATTATAAAGACTCAATTCCAAGCAGTTTACCAAACCTTCTTTGTCACCTCGGTAAAAGAGTATTGATTGACAATATTCTGTTTGGCAAAAATATAAAGGTATTCCTTAACGAGGCCTGCTGTTTGGAGAGAGTTTGTTCCATCCGAGTGATAAGAATGAAACTGTACAAATGCAAGGTTGTGATCCCGGGAAAGTTCCAAGAAGTGAGACCTAGCATTGTTGGCCCACTATTTCAACGATTGTTATAATACAAATAAAATGGAGTTTGAAATGAAGAAACTGCAAGCATGGGGAATCGATGTCAGCGATACTAATAGCATACAAAAGGCATTGATTCTCGTCTTATTAAATAATAACAAGTCTGAAATGGACAGAGAGCAACTTGCCAATGCCAAATGTTTTGGGTTGTTTCATCACAACTCCTGTTTTAACCGCAAAACACAAACTGTTAAACAAGTTTTTATTTATTTATTTATTTATTTTTTAGGAAAAAAGTATCATCTCTACCATGGACTTTTAAGTCCTTTATGTTGCCATGTCGAACAGTTGCTTATATCGGCATGGCATTGAGAGGGGGGGGGGGCATTGGTCGAAGGTTTTTAATTTTACTGGTTGTCTATCATCCTCCATTGTTTTCCAACCGCACCTTTCCGTACAAACCTTAGTGCACCCAGTGTATTTGATTAAGATTATCAGTCGTTAGTTTTCTCATTGTGGCGAAGGTTGCCGCGTCTTTAATTTTGCCCAACAGAGCACGTAGTACGTCAGGTGGCACTTCTTTTTCTCAACACACTCTAAAAACTCCCGGTTCAGAAATGATTTAGATTCAGGTCCCAGGGAGCCTGGCCCATTTCTGGGTCAGTTTGACACACAAACTGGTATTAAAGTGGGATTTTAACTCGGATTCTGCGTCATTGACCCTTTCTTGGTCAGTATGACCCAGATGCTGCTTCATACTGACCCATAAATGGGTCAGGTCTCACGAGACCCTGATCCCGGTCAATTCTGACCCGTAAGTTGTTAGAGTGCGACCCTAAATTCCTCTAAATCTTCCAAAATGTACTCATTTCGTTTGAAATTAATTATCAATCAGTATTGTGTGTAAATCAAGTGCAAAATTTGCGAAATATTGGTTTTTAACTGTGGTTAATGTTATTTTTTTTCCAAAGAAAGTGTCCAAGTGTCCTAAAGAAAATTCTCCACACTAATTTTGACTGATGATGATGTTTGAAAACCAAAGAACGTGGCTGTTTTCGCGTACGATGCACAATGCACGAACTGCGTCTTCTAACGTCTAAATTGTTTGCACGTGCTGCTGGTGATGTGAAAACATTTTGATTCCCGACCATTTTTTTTAAAACTATAAGTGACGGACTTGTACGTTCAGTGCCTGATGAAAGTTTGTCGCGCTTACTTGACTAAAAGGAAAGATCACGCGTATCTAAATACAAATTGTTTAACTATCTATTTTGAAAAGTTCTCACATATCGAGCTATAAGCCCCAAAACATCCCTGGAGGATTACACAACAAGAGGGGGGACATTATCGACTAACACAGATTATCGTGGTTTGTGGGGTGAGGGTTTTCTTTATGCGTCTCTTTTGGCCTTTCATTTTGGGCATTAATCAATGATACGTGAAATCATGAAACAAGACTCGTGAAGGTCTGTTTTGTAATACCCAGAAAGAACCTGGAATCCTTGAATTATCGATTTCTAAACCAGAAGTCGAAAACAACCTGAATGGGGTCCCCCCCCCCCTCCGAAAAAAAACACTTAAAAGTAAAACTATAATAAAGGAAACTGTCTTTACCGGTACGTTTAATAGTAGGGTTCAAAGGTCACTGTGCTCTCTCTCCATCTGTTGGTGTCCATTATTGTACAATAAAATTATAAAAACTAATTATGGCTGCACTAAAAAGGTGCTAGGTCGGACCTCATCCTCGTTGGGACCTAGTGGAACCTAGGTCTAAGTGGTACTAAGTGAAACCTAGGTCGGTAGTACCTTATCTTTTATTTTTGGTTGCACCCAACAGTACAGATTAATTTTGTATGTGATTATACCTTGGCATACATTTGCCCTTTTCTGCAAGATCAGTTTTCGTGCTATTTTGTTCACAATCGACCAACTTAAGAAACGGAGTTTGTTCAGTTAATGAATAATTACGTTTGAAGACAGGTCTGTTAATTCGATCTCGCATTTTTGCTTGTTTTTCAAGAACACCCCGTTACTATTTTCCCATGCCTCCCCAAAAGTATTAGGGCTGATAACCCCCCCCCCCAGATTTAAGCCTTTGCGTGTATACGAATTAATCCAATTAATCCAATTAATGGAATTATTCTTTGTGTTCGTTTCACTAAAGATGTCAAGGTAAAATATTATGTTGTATGTTTTATTTAATTTTGGGTTGAACAAAAACATTACTAGAGCGGGATTTGAATCAATGTGACCAACGGATTATAAAACGTGCATGCGTGCGCTCTACAAGCTGAGCCATCTAGCCCTACGTTGGCTGGCGTGTCGTTGGTTCAAATCCCTCTCTATCATCCTTTATTCAACGCCAAATTACCCAGTCAGTTTCCCAATTGGTTTATTAGAGTATATTTTATTAAATAATATTTTTTTCGGGAATACTCAACTAACGTCCATCAAGGTTGGGCGGGCACACCCACTGCTGGGTGACGTGTGCACAATCCTCCGAGTCAGAATCACGGTGTAGTAGCCTTTTCCGGGTAGCTGTATATAAGAAGCTACTCTGATCGAGCTTCTTTGTTCATTTTACCATTAAATAGCATTGTGTTCCTACTCCTAAATAACTATAATAAAGTTATTTTTTGTATATCCCCATTGCCTATGTATGTAGAAGCAGTTTACCGGATTATGTATAAACAATTATGCATAATTAAAACATATGGTGTGCTTTAGTTAAAGAAAATCAAACTGATTGATTTTAAACAGCTTTCGCTGCATGCGTCACGTGGCGCCTTTGCTTTGCCAATTGTTAGTATGAACCTCTGGCTTGAACTGTACACATTATTTGGGTTTTTCCCCCTGTACTGTTCTTGCTTGGCAACATAATAATGATCCCGAGCTTTTAGGCAAAATAGCTTGAAATGGTTGGCCAGGTCAATTTAAAAATTCTCAAAACTGTTTTGCCCCAGCGATCTTGTCCAATGCTGCTCACCTGGTGACCTTTCGCTGTCTATGATGAAATACTCGAGGTTAACCCAATAAACGGCACCCTACGCAAACATTTGCACCAAACAGTCTTATTTCTCTGGTTCAAGTCACCGCAGATCAGTGCACGGTGTGTATTCAAAGCCTCTATAACGCTATTGTAAATTGACTGTATGTCATAAGGTATGTTACTCTATGCGCTATGTAAACATTCACAACCAATAATGGCATTTCCGGCGCTCTCAAGAATTCTTCATCCATACTTGAAGCGACTGGAAGATGTTGACTTCCATGAAAAAGGGACAGTTGCCTCGGGGACAGTTGTCTTGCATTGAGTATGGACGTCATGCATATTGACGTTGTCACGCCGCCATTTTAGAGGTAAAACGATCTGAAACAATAGCAACCGCACATCATTTTGCCCACAACCTTCTTGTATGACATCCAGCCGTGGGGACTCTATATTCAAAATTCGTCACCGACAGACTCCACGAAGTAGCACAGTCCCAGATACCAGTAAAAAGTAACAATCGGCCGAAAGCGGCGTTTAAAGTTGAACGCTTTATAAAATCAAGCTTTCCTACAAAATTTCAGGATATTTTCAACTTGTTTTCTTACACTGGTGGACACTTAATGCATTGAATGCTTTTCGTCCTAACTAAAAATAAGCATTAAAGTATTTAAAAAAAGATATGTTGTTGCGTCGAAAAGTAAGTTAAAACAATAAGTTATAATTTGTATTGTTTTCACGAAGAAGCACCAGCCAATGTATTACTATACGCGTTGTCATTATTGGTGAAAATGTAGGTCACGTGCGCTCTACACACAAGATTGCAGCGCTACTTCGTGAAAAAAAAAAGTGTTTCACATTGAGAGGTTGTGCGCCGTGTGTTGCAAGGGTAACTTGAACTTCGATGCATGCTACTTCGTGGCGTCCAAAAATCGTCAGTCACGGTGCAAAGTTGCAATGCCTAAGTTACCGTAATTAAAAAAGTACAGCTCCTGAAGCGTTGAAACTTCAAAAAATTGTGGGCCTCGGCATTGTTTAAATAAATGTAAAAAAAAATTTAAAAATGTAAACTGAAAAAAAATGGTTTCGTACATGTCACTGCGTGCTATTCGCAGCGTCGGTGAATGCAGGGTTGCAATTCTAGCTCATGAGCCGTTTTTATAAATCTCAAATCTAATGTTCGGCAACTGCATGACATTATTTTCACGGGGAAAAAAGAAAAAAACTTATCGTTCTGCCACTGAAAAAAACAACCCTCGGTAGAGGGGACGCATCAGTTTGCACTCCAAATAAATTTTAAAAAACTGCATACCCCTTTAATGATTTCTTCAACTACACAATCAAGCCTATGTAATTGACACTACATGTCAGCCACCATTCTATGGTGTTTCCCAGACCAGGGTAATCTAGTCTGGTCTCAGAGAATACAAAACAAAAGTTTTTTTTATAAACAAACCCTTGATTGACAGTAGTAGCCAGTTAGCACTGCCCATGAGGTAATGGGTTCTTTATGGTCCTGGTTTGTTTTTTACCCTGAGATAGTTTTTTTTTTTTTTTTTTTGCATCAAGCCATTATAGCCCAGGGGGGTCGGCCTAGCTGGAAAGTTAACCAATTTTCATGTATATAACCGGTACCTCAAAGTTGAGCTAGATCAGCTGGAGAGTTAACCTGATGAAACCTACTGGAAAATGTTCGGCAGAGTCCCAGGTATCATGAATGGCCATGAATTCGTCTGCTGCATGTACGCACAAAGCAAGACTGGAAATGTCAATGAAGCACGATACAACTCAAACTGATGCAAATGACTGGCAAAGTAGATAAGGTAAGTGAGGCAAAGACAGACATGCTAATCATTATAAAAGTACGTTACAACAGCTCTAATCATGTCTTTTTCAAATTTCAGGAGAATCCACTGGCAAACATCAAACGAATTGACTGTGCCTTGCTGCCGCCTTCTCGTCCCACCCTTGAAATGAAGGTTCGACGAGCACAGTATGTTACAACATTGTGGACACGAGCTGTGACAGCATCTCCTGGGGATGGTTTGTTACCTACCGATTATGGATGGTGTGTGAATGACAACCTCTTGAAGCCAACTTGGTTTAAAGGGCCAGCCATACCAGACACCTTATTTACAGATGGCAGTAACGACGAGGCCATGGAGGTCGATGGTGACAGCGACTCTGAGTCGGATAACTGCTGATGGACTAGAGAGCATTTCAGACGGCGAAGCGTGGAGCGAAGACTCAGATTCAGAGGAGGAAGATGATGATGATTTGTAGGAGAAAAAACTCTATTGGGATGGGGGGGGGTGGAGTTATGACCAGCATTTTCCAGCTATAGGATTTATGATGTTATACACAGCCTATAAATACATTATAACGAAACTATAATTTTTATGTGAATAAGCAATTTACATGTTAAGAACCCAACGGAAAGCTTTTGAGATTGTCTGTTCGGGCCTTCTCAATTACAGTTACAAAATAAGTATACTGAGATATGGAAGTGTGTAAATCAATTACAAAGTAAATGTTGAAGTAAATAATGACAATTTAAACAATTTTATATCTGACTAAAAAAAAGTACATGGCATTTGGTACCTTTTTAGCACAAATCTGACTCATAGCGATACAGGTTTACTCAGTAAGGCAGTTTCCTACTTTACCTGCCGGAGTTGATATATTTTTTTGTATCTTCAAGCAGGCTTGAATATTTGATCCTGATTGGTCTATCCATAGCAACAAGTGATCATACACTTTTATAACGCCCCTTACAAAAAATCTGCCTTTTCATTGGTTTAGAGTGCGTCACATGATATGTCTTAGTTTTACTAGAAACCCGGCGGCCGTGTGATAGTCGTTTGCCATGTAATAGTCGACTATTACATGGCGCGCGCTGTACCCAGACGTCTTTTTTACCCACCTCGAACCCAGTCAGTTGTGCATCTGTGTATCTGAAATGCGCGTACGAACATTACGTGTACGAAGATGATAAATAGTCTGTTGGGGGTATTATAAAACAAATATGGACTGCTCGGTGATCCCCGGACCGTTCCGCTGGGGATCACCTCGTGAGTCGGAGTTTTAACCATAGCACTCGAAGCAGTCAATATTTGTATAATATCGCACGGCCCATATCACACCCTATGTATTGTGTGTTCTAACTGCGCGTATTGCGCTTTTATAAGCTACACGCAAAACGTACAGCTAAAAGTGACACCATCTCCAAGTTTGCTTGAAGATACATTCGTTATCACACGCGCGCTCGTGGAATACAGACAAATATACACGTCTGTTTCCCATATCAACTCTGACTTCGGCAGAAGCTCTTTATTTTTCCGTATTCCGACAATCATTGGGCCAGGTAATTCAAACCTGTTACAAATCCAAAGAATATTGAAACAAAAAATTCACAGATTTTTGTCAAGATCAATAATTATTTCTATGATGCTACTATAATATTATTTAATTTATCTTTTTGCTTGGTTAATTTGTTTTATTTATTATATATTCAATATATATTCATTCATTTTATATTCAAATTGAATTGTGTCATGTGTATTACCAATATCATTATTATTATAACTAGCGGGCACATGGGCTGGGCCTTTTGGGCGTGCCTGTCGGGCACTCCCCACCACTGAAAATGTCTGGCAGTGGCCATTCATGATACCTGGGACTCTGCCAAACATTTTCCAGTAGGTTTCATCGGGTTAACTCTCCAGCTGATCTAGCTCAATTTGGGGCCCTCCTAAATGTCCCCCATGACCACACCCACCGGAGTGTGCTCGGCAGACGTCCATTTCCTTACATGGGCATGTACAATACATGGACAATTGCTGTATACATGAAAATTGGTTAACTTTCCAGCTAGGCTGACCCCCCTGGGCTCCTGCTCTATTACCAGCCAGGCCTAACTATAGTGACTGGGGTCAGCTGTGACCCACTGATGGATAAGTAATCACCAAAGTACTTTACCAGGCTGTCAGTCTAGAAATGTTAGCTTAGGTTGAACTGTGGGAAAATTGTTACACAAGGTTGCAAGCCCATCCCCCACCCACCCACTGGTATGTGTAATTATTAGGGGATGTGAGGTCCTACACTTCTTTAGAAAACCAATAGAATGTCATGGAATGCAATTAGGAAGTAATTTGCACCACTGCTAATTAACTATTGCATGTAATGAGCCAACAGTCAAAACTGCATGCACAGATTTTGGTGTCACTGCAGAAGACAAATGGTCAAAGGGTAAGGAATTGTGAATCAGAATTACACTTGAGAAAATAGCTCGGGACGGCCAGAGTTTGGCATTTTGATGGAGGCCTACAGCGTCGAGTTCAAAGATCCGTCACTTGAATTATCACACGTTGTTATATCGCACACACGAAAAATGCTTACCAGAATAGGGTTACTATCGAAAATGCCGCGTTAAATGTATGATCTGAGTCTTTTAACCTACTTTAATAACAGAAAATAATGTGAAGATTTTAAAATGTTTGCTTCCTGCTTATTGAAAGCAGCTCTATGAAATACCTTCTCGACGAAAGAGGCGATAGAGGGCGGTTTCGTCTTGAGTAGTGTCAAACTTTCAGAATGGTACCCAGACTGCATGTTCACGATACCTAGCTTCATGAAACTATACTTTTGTCAAGTGTTTATCAGGGATTCAGTCTCTTGTTTTTGTCAAGGCCAATAAGTTGCCATGGGGTGAATGAAGCGCGGTGAAATAAAACTCAAACGCTCTCCAAACGTCCTTCGACAAAAACATTAAACAGATATTCAAATACAGGTGACTTTCTAAACTCTCTCAGTATTTACTTGGCAATTTGACGGAACAGCGTAGTCCATGTGTTGGGCCATGACTATAGGCATAAGACTAAGTTGTAAGCAAGATAAGACTCAGTTACCAAACCAAGTCATGAAGTACAACTTCAAGTGTAGCTACAACTGTAGTCCTACCTACGTCAAGTACAAGTACGTGTAATCCTTAAAAAAAAGTACATAACTACAGAAGTAGTTGTTGAACTTGTAGTAGGCCTACTACTAGTCTACTGTAAATTATGACTGAGTGACTGTCACTAAAAAGTCAAGTGTCAGTTTGTTGTCGAATGTCGTGTCACTTTGCTGAGTAGTGAGTGTACTGTGAGTGTTGTTAATGTTATTGTAAGTGTTACTGTTAGTGTTACTGTTTAGTGTTAGTGTTAAGTTACATTGTAGTAGGGAGGAAGGAATTCCTTCCTCCATGGTGTTACTGTTAGTGTTAGGGACTGATCTGAGGACACTGTGGACAGTGACATTGACAGTGAGCTGTATCGTTTGTGTATCGTTGTTAAATAATGTTAATGTTGCTCAGTGAGTTAATTTAAAGGCAGTGTATATTTTGCTGGCACTGAACTTACAGTGACACATGACTGACATGAGTATGACTGTTTTGGGGGACTTGTGCCATTAGTATTATTTAATATTATTCTTGAGCTTTGAAAAAAATAAAACTTAAATGTTAAAAGAAGAATGTTTGTATTTTTTTTTGAGGATGGGAAAAAATGGCATCATCGTGTTGGGTGATAAGTCAAGTGGAAGGCATTCCACTGAGCTAAGCAGTACTAAGTAGTGGTAAAAAAAGTCCCTGCAATAACATGTTAATACTAATAGTAATACTGTACATGTAATGTCTGCTATTCATGTATGTGTTAAAGGGTCACTGTACAATCTGCTGGCTTAGTGGTGTTTAATAAAACTTAACAGTGCAGGTAATCCACTTTATTCGTGCATGTAACATAGGTATTACTATTATGGTAATTAGTTGGTTTAGTAAAGCCTAATTTTTTTCAATTATGACCATGGATGGATGAACGAACACAATCGTGCTTTACTATAGTAAATTTTTCTAAACAGGAATAATACCTTAGAGAAGAGTAAAACTAACTTAGAGTAAGAACGTGAAGAAACATCAATAATATTTGAGTGAAAAACAATGTACATTCTGATCTCGACCTTTATTGTTCAATCAAACAAATAATTTTTTTTGAAGGAATAATTCAAAACAATTAAAAATTGCATGGCGAGATGTTGTTTTAACTTAAAGGCAGGGTGTACTTTTGGTAGTTACTCCACAAGTTAAAAACTTGCTTGGTAAAGAGCACTGGAGATCTGATGATAAAAAAAATAATGTAGTTATGCAGTTTTAAATAAAAAGGTAATTTTTCACCCAAAAATTTGAATCTGAGAAAAGTTTCAGCCATCTAAGGTACTGAAATCACACAACCCCTCTATGTAACGAGGTTTTGGTTTTTTCATGATCAATTGAGCCCAAATTTGTACAGGTTTGTTATTTTATGCAAAGTGAGGATACTGGTCTTTGACAATTACCATTAGTATACACTGCCTTTAAAATAATTTCAATTAAACTACATACATAATTTATTTTGTTTGATGTTTATGTTTTCAGATGTATTTTTAAAATAAACAAGGTGTTGAATAACAACACAACACATCAAAGTGATGGGTTGCAACACATCCACAACATCAGCGTTACCTAAACAAGCTGATCCACCCAAAGAGGCTGCAGATACTACAGAGACTAAAAACAACAATGATGTTCATCATTCATGTGATGAACATCGGAGTGAACTCGCTGGTGATACCAAAGAACATACTCAATCATCAAGATGCAAATCACCTCCTCCCATTACAGATGCAGAAAATTCCCACAATGGGAACAGAAAAACTGTTCTTATTAATAAAATAGGTTTTGATGAACAACAGGGCACCAACAAATCTGAATTGGTGCAAGAGGAGCAGTTGAGTTCAGATGGAAGTAAGAATTTCTCTTCTTCTCTCAATGATAAAAAATCATCTTCACTTTCAACCCTGGAGAAGAAAGATGCTGTTAAAAATGAAGTTTTGGAGATGTCAGTTAACAACATTATGGTAGATGAGCAGAGTTCTAACCCTGCACAACAGGTGATGGATCTGCCGAGTACATTACCCTTGGAACCAACAAATCAGAACTCAAGTCCAAGAGATGTAGCCGAAAGGTTTGGCTCCAAAAATTCCTACTGTCATAACATTGGTGAAGAGTCACCAGAGATAAAAGAAAACCAGAAAGTTGGGGGCCCTCAAACCCTTGAAAAGATTCTGCACAGCAAAGACAAACAAAGCAGTGTGGAGAAATCTTGTGAAGTTGTTCTTGAAGTTCCACTTGTAGAGTCATCCTCTGCATATGAAATAGAAATGGAGCACAGTGAACTAGAGCAGAAACCATCAAGTCAGGTACATCCTGAAATACTCAGAGATTCTCCAATTCAAGATTCAAACAGTGTCGGCAATGTCAACCAATTACAAAGTGCACCAGAACAGGAGGAGCTAAACCAGTCAGACGTTGACCAATCAAAAAGCCTCGAAGCAAATGCAAGAAACAATCTTCTTGCCGGCCAATCAAAAAGCTTGTTAGAACAGGAGACACAAGACCAACCTTGTGTTAACAAGCCGAAAAGCCCAGCACAGCAGGAAGCTGTAAACCCTGATTCAGTTTGCTGCCAGGAGCGTTTCAATCAAGGCTTAAGAAGCTTCTGTAGGCTTGTGGATTCCAAGGAGTTGCTTGAACTTGCAGACCCCCGTGTCAGTATCCTGAGCCTAGAGAGAGCCCCTGCCGGTCAGGGCTTTCCATTCAAAAACTTCTTGCTGAAACTCACTGGAATTACAGTAAGAAAATCTTCATTTATGCCTTGTTTTCTTTTGCACAAAAAAGTTGACTTTTACAGTTCATCAGGCCTGATACAAGAAGTGAGCAGTTAGATGCAGTGGAGGTAATTGCTTCTACATCCCTCTCAATGCCTTGGTACCCTCTTTAAATGTTGTAGTAGAAATTTACATATCTAAAAAAGATGTGCCTTTTCAGATAATAAATGAGATGACAGGCCTGGTGTATTATTTGTTTCAAGTTTTCAGAAAAACTACATTATGTACGCTAAGGAGAATTTTTACTCAATTGTGCAAATACTATTGCACTTTTCTTTGTCAATACTCTCAGTGAAAGATTATTTGAAAAAGTTGGCTTGCCTTCTACATTTCACTATTCTATACATGTTTTTTTAAGGTGTTTGGGAAAACCAAACAAACAATTTGAATTTGTATGTTTGGGTTTTTTTTTTCGTTTTTTTTCTTTCTTTTTCTTTCTTTATTCCTTCTTTTTCTTCTTCCTGTCACTGTATGCTCTCATGGCAATACTTCCATTACTGGTGAGACTCACAGAGCCTTGAAACTTCTCTATTTTCTATTCTTCTTTTTTATCACAGGAACTGAATTTGTCTGGAAACCAACTAGGCCCTCAGGCATTCAGAGTGGTAGCCATGGCAGTGTGTCACAACAAGACCATCCAGTCTTTGGATCTGTCCAACAATTTTTCAGATACGGATAGCTCAGTAAGTCTGGTCATAAACCTGTAGCTGTTAATAACAATTATCATCAAGAAAACTTGAATCCTCGCTTTTGATTGGTGGTTTGTTTTCCGTATTCCACTCTTACATTGTGTGATAAATAATATAGGCCTAATACATGGTTCTGATGTAGTGTTTCATCTACTCTCGACAGGTGTCTCAAAACATTAATTGTTTTTGTCAGCCATGCTATGTTTGAAATATGAGACCCATTTGTATAACACCTGGTAATAGTTTGCAAGATGATGTGGCCCAATTTGCTGCCAATCATGCTAGATACACTTTTTCTTAATGATAAGTGTACTGGATTCTTTTGCCTGCATTAGACAACACACGAGACCTACGGCTTTACGTTCCATCCGAAGGACGAAGTAATTGGTCCGTTCTTACTCAAGGACACAAAAGTTATGACCAGGAACCAAACCCACACTCTAACAACACCAGAACTTGAGTCAAATGCACTAAACTTCTCGGAAATGGCACCCGTTACTGTTGACCCCTGCAGATATATATTTCCTGAACTTCAGCCAAATCAAAAGGCCTCTCTTGTGATACAGCCATCTTAAGACCTATAGTGAGCTCTTGCAACCCTAAGTCCTGGCACATTTTATTTTACATGTATATATATATATATATATAGCTAGTCATGAACCACAAGGGAAACTGACTGGGAAATTTTATTTAAATAGTTCGGGTTTGAACAAAGAAAAATTGACTGGAGCGGGACTTGAACCAACGACCTCCGGATTAACGTACCGGCGCTCTACCAACTGAGCTATCCAGCCCTATGTTGGCGGTCTCCCTATTAGTCAATATCTTTGTTCGGGGTGCCAGTCAGAAGCCATACAACCGTTAACTGCCGTGTAGCCAGGGATCACACCCACGTTTACGATTCAACCTGGGAAGTGGCAGCCACGGGATCACCTTAAGGGGATGCGACTTTTTAATATTAAATAGCTAGTCATGAACCACAAGGGAAACTGACTGGGAAATTTTATTTAAATAGTTCGGGTTTGAACAAAGAAAAATTGACTGGAGCGGGACTTGAACCAACGACCTCCGGATTAACGTACCGGCGCTCTACCAACTGAGCTATCCAGCCCTATGTTGTATATATATATATATTGTATTTGTATAGCGCCTACTGCAGGCCAGCCTCTAAGCGCTTAAACATTCAGTATTTCCTGCAAGGTATTTGGGGCTACGTTTGAAGTATGAGACCTACTCCTTTACATAGCACCTTGTAATGGTTTACAAGGTGCTGTGGCGCAATATGCAGCCGATCAAACCAGGAACACCGGGGCGGACCCCTTCTCTTTTCGATAAGTGCACTGGGTTCTTTTTCGTGCGTTACACAACACACGGGACCAACGGCTTTACGTCCCATCCGAAGGACGAAGCAATCATGGTTAAGTGTCTTGCTTAAGGACACAGGTGTCACGACCGGGGCTCGAACCCACACTCTGCTGATCAGAAACACCAGAGCTTGAGTCCAGTGATCTTATCCACTCGGCCACGACACACCACAAAACGCAATGCCCTGGGGAATTCAAATTGCTTGATATCCTAGACTGAACCATTCCACAATTTAAGAGGGGGAACAAGTCTCAGTGTTGTGTAGTTTTCGTGTTGAGGGCTGAAAAATATTTTCACTCATACACTTTGTGCAAAAAAATGTAGAGACATACAGACCTACCCAAATCTAACCCTCTGATAAAGTGGAGCCATATGTTCTTTGTAGAAGGCTTCCCGAATTTTCTTAAGGACGTCGAATCAATTCCTTTTTATGAAGGTGGCTTCTGGTACAAACCCCATCTCTGGCCACAGCGTTGGCGAACGAACACCAACCCTGGGAAATTCGAAAAAAACGATTAATGCATGAATCATTTCTCAGATTTAAATTGTTTCTGGGTGAAAAATTTGCCAAATCATATTACTTCAAAGGGAATCCTGACTCAAAGTAGTTTATATGATCCACAGCTGCAGTGCTTCTCACCAAGTGAGTTTTTACGGTCTTTTATGGTCGTAATTTTTTTAAGTACTGTGTTTACCAATCTATGACCCTGTTCATTGAAAATGCTCATAATGGGAGTGATTGAAACTGGTGACGTTCTACTGACGGATTTTGATTCCTGGCCTACTGTAATGATTTCTCAACAGGAATGTCTTGGGAAGATGCTGTCAATGAACTCCTCTCTGATCAACCTGAATGTGTCAAGCAACCAGCTTGGAAAAGACTTCTTCTCCCGTTGTGTGGGACCCGCTCTAGGATGTAACAAAACCCTCAAGAGATTGAGGTACATTTACACACCAAAGAAAGGGCACACCTTTGGTTCTAGTGGTAGTCAGTGTACCCCTGAAGGAAAACAAGGCTCTGATGGTCTTCTGACGACTACATGCACTCCTGAAAAATAATCATACACTATTGACGTCTCACCAAATTTCCCTAAGGATCAGTGTGCTATTTTACAGACCTATAAGGATTCTTAACAATTTTTGATGAACTATTGCAGCCACACTATGTTGTACCTTGAAAAGGAAACGAGGTACTGAGGTGCAAGCACTGCCAGACAAGGTCCTTAACATATTTGAGCAAGCCCTTACTCATAACAATAAGTGTCCTCTGTTATTTTGAGTGTATTACTCAACACACTAGACCTTACAGCTTTGTGTGCCATCTGAAAGGACAAAGTAATCAAGTTTAAGTGTCTTGCTCAAGGACACACATGTCATGACCAAGAACTGAGCCCACACTCCAATATCGCCTGAATTTGAGCATGGCACTCTAGACCACTTCAGGCCTGTTGTTCAAGAAAGGGTATTGAGGGCAAGGCTTGTTTTTCTGTAGTAAAGGGCAACTCAAGGGAAATGTAACTGTGTACTGGAGCAATCCCAGGGACCAGTGACCAGGGGCATTAAGGCAATAAGCCATTTGTGAATTGGATTTGAGGGTCTGGTACATTGACTTGCTAAGTCACAAGTTACCGCTTAAAATTTAATTCTTGGGAGTAAAGAGAAAATGTTGCCTTTTCAAATGGCTCAGGACAAGTTGTTGTGTAGCAACCTCCAGATGACCAAACCCTGGTATGATTGTGTCATACACATTCATTCAAAATTGTGTTTGGGTGTTCGCCCTCTCTTATGTAACTACCCAAAAGCTTGCCCCTGACTTCATGTGACATAGCAACTGACTCATTAGTCTGAGGAATTCAAATTTAAGTGGTAACTTGTGACTAGGCAAGTCATTGTATCAGATAATATTCAAATCTACCCCCAAAATGGCTTATTGCCTCCATTGCTGAGATGACACATATGCAGGCCTGCCACGTGACGTATCAAAACATTTCTCTCTTTTTTGCGCTGCTTTCATTGTAAGGATTTCAAGAAAGTGAGAGAAAGTTTGTCAACTGTTTTTGAATTGGTTTCTACTGTTGCATGTTGCATTATTTTCTCATGCTGTTTTGTTTTCTTGTATAGTGCCTCAAGCTGTGGGATATCAAACTTGAATGTCCTGCTGGAGAATCTCCTCCATAATTCCAGTCTGGAGGAGCTGGACGTCAGTCATAATCACATGACGAACAGTCAAGACTTTGCACAGAGACTCAAGGAAGTATTGCAGGTCTGTGTTCCTCTATTCCTTCTTCCATGGTTCCATCACAGCATTTGATAAGGAGCATGTTATTGTGTCAGTGCAAAAATCTCCTAAATTATCACAAATGTTCAACTTGCCAATTTAAAATTGTCAAAGCATTCTGTCTCACACAACACAAGGATGTGTGGAGCATTTCTGTGAGAGATTGCAAAATCGAGATACGATGTTAGGCACTGACGCGACGATGTATGGAGCGAATAATTTATATTAGGTCCTTATTAGCGAATTTCTTCATCAATGTGCCCACCCCCACAATTATCACACTATTTATTAGTTTAAGCCTAATGACAAAACTGATTTTAGAGTTCAAACTGATTTCTGAATTTGTCCATGTTCATAGTCTGTTTTAGGGTGGAGGTTTGCCGTTGAAACCTTACCAATAAAATAGTATCTTTGAAAGTATTGTGTTTATACACAAAAGAAAAAGTGCACCACTGAACTTGTTCATACATGTAGAGGAGCTCCAAGGTCAAATTCAGTTTTGTGATGCACACATTTTCCAATAAACAGAGTCCATGTGAAAGTGGGGAAAAATTACAGGTCTAAAACCTCATGTTAACTCGGTGTAAAATGCCATTTTATTTAATACTCTTTCAGAGCAAAATTTGGAACACAATGCAATTGGGCAGCAAAACAAATTGGTTTGTACATTCTCAAGAGGAATTTTTGGACAAATATAATGCCGTTTTGACTGAAAATCATCAAAATTCAGGAATGATCTCAACATTTTCTGTACAAAAATGTTCAGACCATACATTTGACATGTGAAGTCCTGGAACAATTTTTTTTATTTTTGGAAAAACATTGCATTTGAAGGGTATCAAACACTGTGACACTGTACAATTTAACCTAAGGTTAAACTTTTTTTTTCATTTTTTTTCCTTTCATAAGGACTCTGTTGGAAAAAGTGTGGATCACAAAACTGAATTTGACCTTGAAGCCTGTGCATGCATATGTACTATTGGGCCAGTAGAGCTACAAACCTATGGATACACTATGCTACTTGTAATATTGACATTGCCGTATTGGGCGATGAATGCATCTTCGCAGTACACATATATATCAGACCGTTCTGTGTAGACATGTAGCTGTTCCACCAAACACAACCTTTGGAGTTGAATGGTTCTGATGGTTGGTCATCTTACTGGCAAATGTTATGGAAAGTAGGAGGGTCATTAGACCGTGCAAATCTTGCTCGTATTCAAAATTTTTGGGGATCACTTTGGTACCATGTACATTGCTGTAACGTGTGGAGGAAACAAACTTGCGCACTTTAACAGGTCCCAATATTCAAATGCAAAGTCTATACAGACTTTTAATGCAAGAGGGACTGTCGTCATGATTATAGCAGGCCTGGTGTGTGGCTGAATAAGATGTATGAACTCTAACCTCATTACTGCTTGTGTGCGCACACTGGCCATCACATCACAAAGGGCACTGTCATTATTATGTGATGTTTCGGCGGCACAGGCTCATGTGCAGTAACTGGGTTAGAGTTATTAATTCTATGTACAGCCACGAGCCTCTTGCTGTGATCATAGCATCTTGCCACAAGACTTGGCTTCCAGAAGGTGTCTCCATACTCAATTCACATTATACCTTTTTGATGATTTCCTTATAATTAATATTACATATTCTCACAATATTTAAATTCTGCAGTTGATAGGCAAAGTAAACATGAATTTAATTCATTATTTGTGTAACTTGCAGTCTCCAAGTTGCTCACTGAAGACCCTCCAGTTGAGGAATTGTGGCATTGGAAATGAGGGCATGAGACTTCTGTTGGAGGCTTTGGGTCTAAACACATCGCTGGAGATGCTCCATGCTGGAGGAAATACGGTAAGGAAATACTGGTGGTCTAGGCCTTCGTATTGGAGCCATGGTGTTGATTTGTCTTTTGGGTTCCCTGTTTTGAGTCTGGTCACCATAAGTTTTCTTTCATTTACATTTAAAAGCATTTAAAGTCAGCAATTCAGGTGACCATTTTTTTCTCTCCATTTATACAACAAATGTTGACATTGTAATTTGTTTTTAATTGCTAAAACTCGGGCGTGCTTAAATCGTATGATTTGAAACTTTGACATTCCAGTTAAGTGTGAATCAATTTGACGATATGATCAGTATGCTCAAATTATCTCCTTTTTCTTTTCTCCTGGAGACGATGATAACTTAGTATCAAGTTGTTAAACCATGGCATCGCCGCAACTCATAGGGTGCGTTCGATTAGCTTACACGTGTAAGTAAAACTTACACGAGAGCGTTCGATTAGCCATCACGTGATACTCGTGTCTACCCCGGTGTCAGCCACCACAGCCCCAGTTCGCGAGCGGGTCTCTGGTGTATGCCCAGGTGTAATGACGTAGTTTCCGACTGCAGGCGTATCATACCAAGATGGCGGGGGACAAGTTGATTGCAATGCGAGTACAAAAACTACACACTAATACACTGACTTATCGTTTATGAAACAATTATGGCAAATGGAAAGGAAATGCATTTCCTGAAAAACAAACAGTTGGTGAATGCGTGCAAAGTATGAATGATGTAATTAATTTGTGTCGTCACGGACATCAACGTTTTCCAATTGAGCAGACAACGGAAATGATGGAGCTGTCTGTTTTCACCTTTTGAAGTCGCGCCGCTACTTGACAACCTTTGACCTTAATTTTCCTAGAGTGCTAAGCGAAAACACCGCAGCGTTCGATTAGTCTCGTTCTGTAGCTACCATGAGTGTAAATCCCCGGTACACACGGGAAGCTAATCGAACGCAACCATAGAGAAAATATTAATGTGCATGGTATTATCACCATTCTTACTATATTATTTGTATATGGTCTATATAAAAATATTTGAACTATACACTGTATGTCTTAAACAAATACCATTTCTTTGGGATGTGTAATAAGTATGCCACCTTCTCACAACTATTCCTGAATAACTTGCGGATGGACTTCACCACAGTTGATTCTATTCTGCAAGATGTCCCCAAGCATTCCACCCATATTGTGAATAAATATGAGGGAAAGATGTCTTAACCACAGACCTTGAGATTCTGGAAGCCAGCAGGCGGTCATGGTTTCATTTCACTTCATTTATTAATTCTGGTTGTGAGGACTCTCAGAAAAGCAAACTTAATCATTACACTAGCCAAGAACCCCATGTTTAGAAGACAAAGAAGGAAACTTTCATTGACATGGCAGAAGTACCATGCCTATAGAGTGTCTGTGAGCAATAAATCAGGCTTTTCACTTGTAAAAAAAACCCTGCTAAGGGCTGTGAGGTTTATCAGTTGTCGAAGTCAAAGACTGCTCAGCGGGAGTCTGTGAACATAACTGCAGACTGCAAGTTATCCTCGATAGGATACCCTTTGTGGATAAACTTTCCTGCAACTTTATCCTAAACTAATTTTGAGACGATGTCTAAAAGTACCTTTTTAGGTACACAACATAAAAACTTTCCTGTTCAGAGGTTGATTGCCTAGGACCAAATGTCTTTCTCATTATTAATGCGTATATATATTCGCTTATTGTATAGTTTTCTTGTAAAGCGCTATGTTGCCCAATGTCAGAGCACTCTATAAATGCCTGTTGTTGTTATTATTATTTCTGGATGGAGTGGTCGAATAACAGTCCTAACAGCCAAGTGGGTGATGCATTTAAGATGACTGTTTCTGTGTTGCTTTCCCATGTATTTGAATTCAGGTGGGCAGCCTATCTGAGCTAACCAGCCTCATTGCGTCTTGCGTCAAGCATCCCACCATGAAAGTCTGTAACATCAGTGACACCTCGGTCGCTTCACAAGAACCAACCCTTGTGGTTAATGGTATGTTCCGACACGATCACAACATTTTAGACAAACGCCTTCAACCAAGCTTACTCCGACAATCCTTACTCGCAATTTTGTTTCTGATGCCATGATATATGTTTAAATAGATAGAATAATTGCATAGGGATAAAGATTATTGTGTTGTCTTTTACCCTTCATCAATGTGTGATAAGCACTATATACTCGGTGCTTTTCCGAGTTCTGTGGAAAACAACATCCGCAGGTCTCAGATGGGATTCGCACCCAAGACCTTTGCCATTCTAGAGCGGATGTCTACTAGCCCATTGAGCTTGCCAGGTGACAGAAGGTCACTTCATATTTCTATCATGCAGTACTGCTAACTCTTTCTGATTCTGCAGAAAGTTCCCTGAAAATAAAGTAAACTTTCCATGTTCTGATGAACAAATTTGAAAATCTCCCTGAGTATGGAAACTATTTCCCTATTATGAATGTAACTTTAAATATCTCCTGGATTGTCGTACCATATCTCCCTGATTGCAAGATGTAGATAATTAGCAGCTGGTAGTGTTATTACATCTATTTATTAGTTGTTTGCGCCGTCTTGTTACTGAGTATATAGTGCGATTCACACAATGATGTCGGGTAAGAGCCAGAATAATTGATAGCACAAATTATACCTCGGTTGTTGTGAATTTTTTGGATTTTTATCTTTATTGGCTGCCGTACCAGCAAAATGGGTAGCTGTAGTTAATCTAGAGAAATGGTTCATTAAGCACAGAAGACAGGCTCAAAGGTAGGGTCAAAGATTGATTTTTGTCAACGTAATGCTGATTTATAGGTAAAACTATAATGAAAGCTACAATAAAAGTCATGTGATAGTTTAGCAGAATACTGTGTCTGCTTGTTGAGAAAACAGGACAAAACTGTCACAGTATTTTTCCAACAAGGTCAAATCAATCCCTGTTTAGTAAGGTGAAAGGAAGGACTATTGCAGTATTGTACACTGTTTAAAACAAACACCAATTAATTGGGATGTTCTCTTTGTTGGTTTTATTCATTATAGGCAATCTGTTTGGAGGTAGCACAGGCACACAAAGTCTGTTGACATCACTCAATGTTGCCAAATGTTCACTTACTGATGACATCATATCGTCATTGGTCATTAACATGCCCGGATGTTTGCCTCACCTGTCTGAACTGGATCTAACTGGAAATACAGCAATTACAGCAGTTGCTTTGAGAGCTCTTTCAAGTCTATTAACCGTAGGTAAGCACATGAAAATGGAGAGCTGTTGTTTAAACTATATTTATGTAACCCACTGTAACTATGTGGCCGAGTAGTCCAGTGCACTGGCTCAAGTTCTGGTGGCAAAGTCTGGGTGTTGGAGTGTGAAACCAATGGTGTATGATGGTGGGTGGTGGGAGTTTGAGTATTAGACCAGTGGTGGCTGGTAGGTGTTTGAGCAAGAAACCAGGCTTTCTGATTGTTCTAACCCATACATTATAGCTTTGCTGTGAGGTAGAACAAAGAGCCATTCCAACTGAATCTCTTTGGAACTCCTTGCATGGTTCATGTTCTCCTCCACTCAACAATCTAGACTGTTTTTAAGAGGAATATCTGTTCCTTCGTTCAGCTCCCCTGAGTTATTTTGATCTTAGATGTTTTCTTCTTTAGCCCCTTACCAAGAGTGGCTTTTAGCCTTGTTTGGGGTGAACTTGCTTGGAAATTTTGTGTTAAAATTTGTTCAGAGTATGGTGTTCAAATTCTAGTCACAACACTTGTGTCCTTGAGCAAGACACTCTACTACAATTGCTTTTCTTCAACCAGGGGTAAATGGGTACTTGTGAGGGCAGAGATGGTTCTGATATTTGATTTTAGCTTGATGCGTTATTTACTTGGCAGCATATTACCAGGGAGCTGAAATGGTTTAAGAATAAAAATAAATGGCTCAATGATTGGAATAATAATGTTCATTCATCCGCTTTGGCATACACCAGCACTATAACACTACTGAGAAAGTAATAGCTTTTTAGAGAAGTATGTTTTATTTTAGATTTGAGTATTTAAACCATACCTGTTACTTTCAATGGGAAGACGTCTTAAACATTTGACAACAAAGATAAGTGACCATGACAACTTTATCCATATGAAGAGATTCTATCTATTATAACAGAGACCAGGTCATCCAAACTTTTTGTTCCTGCATATAAAAAGCCTTGAATATTTACTCTAAAACTTTAGCTATTTTAAAGGTGTAATGAGCGCTACAATGTAAACTGTTAAATAAGCAACAGATTGGTTGCATCATGATAAACAACTATCACAGCCTCCCTACTTGTTTCATCTGCATCAAAATTGAAACCACAGAGCGCTGAGTACATCAGTATCTGCGAAGGTTTTCATTGAGGAACTTCACGCGCGCAACCATTTTGCCCTTGTGGTAAATTGCAGCTTCCCATTGGTCGATCCGGTACAGTTTGCCTAGATACATGTACTATGTCATGGTTTTTTTTTTTTCATTGCTAACAAAGAGGATGTACACAGCTGACAAGGATGAAGATAAAGCACATCATTCTCCTGGTGGTTTATTTTTATTATTGGAAGAAACTTGATGTCGCCTGCTCCGCAGCTGAAGGATGGGATGATGATGTTGATTGTTAAGGTTTTCTTATTTCAACAGATGGCCAACCCAGCAACCTGAAACACCTCCATGTGGGAACCCTCAGTATCAATGGTCTGTCTAGTATTCTACAAGGCTCCAGCACCTGGGCCATGCTTCACACTCTTGACCTTAAAAGGTCAAAGGTCACCCCATCTGAGGTGGGTGAGCTCGGGTTGTTGTGTCAGAAGCCATATGCGTTGATGGACCTGTGCCTGGAGGGATTGAAGTTATCCGGCTCTGATGCTTTGATTGGTTTGCTGGCTTCTTCAGGTTAGTGTGTAAAACTGAAAAGAATAAAGGATACAACATTCTGATGGCTGTTAATAGTAATGACAAAATAAATAAAAAGGATTTATATTGCGCATTAAGCAGTGGTTGTCGATGCACCTTCCAAAAGCAAAAAATATATATATTATCAAAAACTACAGAAAATACTAAATGTTCAAAAGAATAGAAAGGGGAAAAAATTCAAACCCAGCAACCCAAAACAAATGCAATACAGCCAGCACACAGAAAAGCCTCCCTAAATTTTAAAATGTTAAAAGTTAAAAAGTTTTAAAAACATCCTTCAGAGGTATAATACAAAAATGTGGCACATATTGCGCGCATGTTAAACAGCAAGAGTTATGATGAGCAGTACTCCTTCTTGAGATACGTCTTAAAGAGAATGGGAATGTAATCCCATAACTTAGGTGCTGCCACTTTTAACATTATATTTTTTGAAACACTACAGTGTACACAGTATACAGTGATTATGATACCTTAGTGTACTGCTAAGCCCAAAGATAACATAAGTTAAAAAAAATAATAATACATTTTTCATTGTCATAGTCACATACTGAGGGTCTTGACTGAGAATGTCTTTGCTGGTAGTTTTCAAATTCTCACCCATTTTTTGTTTCACCCCAATCATGAAACTTTTGAGCTTTCAGCCAATCTTCCTCTTTTTAAAAATAAGTTGAAGTTGAAAAAAGACAAATTTACTTGAACAGAATTGAACCTGTCACCTCTGAACTAACGTGAGGGAGCTCTACCAATTGAGCTATCTAGCCCTAGTGTTGACAGTCTCCCTATTTTGTAAAAATGCTTGTTCCGGGGTGCCAGTCAGAAGCCATACAACTGGTAACTGCAGGATCACACCCAAGTTTGCAATACAACCTGGGAAACTGCAAAGAGATTACCTCAAGGGAAAAACTTTTAAAAACTTGTGTTAGTTTCTGTGGTTCACTATTTCCTCTTTTTTGTGTATGCAATTATTAAATTGCATCTTTTCATTATACTGTATACTTTGATAACTGTATTCTTGTACTTTAATGACTTCGTCTTTTTAACAGGTTTTGTTTTCTGCTTGAGTGCTTAGAGATTGCGTAAGGTGATACATGTATTCATTATTACTATCAACAGTCTTGTGCTGGATCAGTGTAGTCATTGTGGCTGATATTTTGAGACTAAGGCCATGTCTGAATTGGCAGCTACAGCTACGGCTACGGCTGGATCGCCACATCATCATGCATTGAAGTATAAGATGTCCGTAGCCACACCCTTAGCAACAGTTGTAGCTGTAGCCGTCGCTGCCACTTTGAATGCAGCCTAAGCCTATGCCTTGTCTGAATGCATTGGTATTGGTTATGGGCGTCTTGCCAATAGCAACCTTTTGCGTTGGTGCTGATGATCAATCCAGAGTCATATGAATTTGAAAATGCTGTATTGTTTTATTTTGAAATGTTAAATCCTTGCATGGTTATAAGGATATTCTTGCACATGTTTGTATAGATCTTCAACAATGTTCTTTTCATTCACATGTTTATTCATTTGCATATTTTAAGATACTCTTTTATTTGTTGTGTATTGTAGTGCATGTAGGTGTACGTATGTGTAGTTAAAAGTACCATGTTTGTTTGTTTACTATTTGTGTGCATTTCTTGGTATTTGCATTGTTTCTTTTTTTTCCCAGGTATGCAGCTTTTTACTTGATCAGCCAATTTCCTTCCACTTTCTTCTTGCTTCAAAATACTTAAATATTCTGTACAAAGATCTTATGTTGGACTGTTTCCTCCTATTCGTTTATCCAGTGACAAACTTGCAATTCTCATTTTTGAACAGATTTTGCATGTTTGTTTTGGCATGTTGTTGATTTATATGTCTTGAAAATTTTACAAAACAGGGCCGAAATGTAGTCTACAGTCCCTGTCATTGGCCAGTTGTGCACTGCAAGACTCTGATCTTCAACCAATCGCAACAGCCGTTAGTGAAGGGCTTGCCATTCACTCCCTCAAGTTATCAGCCAACAGAATTACAGATAAAGGAGCAGTCAGTCTGATGGAATCTTTTCTATCAAGAGGTGATGGGTGCTCATTAGTGGAATTGAACCTGTCCAATAACAGAGTAAGTATATTACAACCTTGTCCTCAAGAGTGCAATCCTGTAGAGCAAGGCCCAGTTTTGTGGCTTGGCTTACCATCAGCAAATAAATTCAATAAACAGTACACAGTAGCAGAAACTTCTGCACTTATGTAAAGTTAACCACAAGTAAACAAGGAATATGTTATTGTGTAGGTGCATACATCATGTTACAATGTGTTATTTAAAAATTGTGGGTTGAGCAAAGAAGAACTGACCAGAGCAGGACTGGAACCTGTGACCTCTAGATTAGCGTACGTACCGGCGCTCTACCAACTGAGCTTTCTAGCAGTAAGTTTGCGGCTCCCTATTTTGTCTATATCTTTGTTGGAGGGTGCCAGTCAGAAGCCATTCAACCTGTAACTGCCATATAACCAGTGTTCACACCCAAGTTTTTGATACAACCTGGGATGCGGCAGAACAACATAGGGAGACCGCCAGCATTTTGGGCTGGATAGCTCAGATCGTGGAGCGCTGGCATGTTTATCTGGAGGTTGCATGTTCAAAGCTACTAGTCAATTTATCTTTGTTCAACCCATGATTATATATAGTCAGTTGTCCTTGTGGTTTATTACTTGATGCTAATTATGTAATTTAAGTGAAGAGTCGTGACTGTAAGACTAGAGCAAAGTGATGCGGACAGAAACACCATAAAATTTGGCCCAGTTTTTAGCCAGAATGGTTTGTACATTCTAAACACCTAGAAGGGAACTTTGGAATGTTAAATATGGATATTCTGATGAATCGTGTAATCTATCTTTTGAAGTTATAAGCAGGTACTATCTCAGTGTTCACTTCAATTCCTAGAAGATCATCACCAATCACTTTGTAATTCCTTCATGGAAATGACTCTTAATGAAACAACTCAAAAACTTAAGAACTAAAGAAATAAAAATCCCTGAGTTTCATTGTAAAACTGAAAGAATGAAAAACTGTTTGTTACCATACTTTGTTTGTAACTTAAACAATAGTTGCTTTATGCTTCTTTTTAATCAGTTTTTCTCTTTTGTTTTCGGTTAAATTTTTGTATTTTTTGGTACAACACCTTGCATAACTTTTATTCTTACTGAAACTAATTTCTTTGTGCAGTTTAATTACCTATGGCTGTGTATTTTTTGTTTTAAACTCTTTGTTGTTATTTCATTGTGGTATCTTCAACTTTATTACAATTTTGTTTTCTTTCTTTTTTTCTCGAATTCGGCTGATGCTGCAGTTTGTGAATTGTGTATGAAACCATAAATTAATGAATGTATTGCATTCATCTTGCACATTCTCTTGTGGATTACATCCGTGTGTTGTGTACAACAACCACTTTTAATGACAGTTGTCAATGCTCATTTATATTTGCTCGGGGGGGGGGGGGGGTGATTTTATCTTCAATGTTTTTACATTATAAGCCTAGTGCCCTGTAGGTTTTTAACATTCTCCCTTGTCAGGTCTGTGATTCATCTTTTTAACATCAAATAAATGTGGACATTGAAACTCAGGGTTAACACGCTTTTACTTTCTTTTATCGACATTCAGCTCACAGACGAGAGTGCAGACACAGCTGCCAAGATGCTTGTCTCAATACCTCTGCTTCGCTCACTGCTTCTGGGGCACAATTCCCTAAGTGGTGATGGTCTAACTACCATCGTGACTGCCCTGAATATTTCAGAGTCATCCAGCCTAAGGATACTTGATGTCTCCAGTCAGGACTCCCATCTTGATGAGACCGACTTGGTAGATTTACTCAGCTTAGTGGCTGCGAAACTTGGTAAGAAAATGTGTTAATGATTTTGATTTTCTGTCTGTTGTTGGTGATTATATTTCAAGGTTTGAGGTTCATTTAGTTTTCCACAGTACCAAAATACAAAAAAGGCAATATCAATGAAAAGAGTTCAATACAAAATACAAAATAGTGAAAATACAAAAAGGATGAATAGTTGATATTAGCTTCCTGAGGTATTGGAAGTTGACAAAGTAGTTTCTGAGATGAAGCCAAGGGAACTAATTTGTCAATTTCCGATATAATAATAGTAATAATAATGTAGGTATTTAAAAAGCGCCTTTAACAAGGATCAAAGCGCTGTACAATAAAAGGGCACTTCAACATTCAGTATTTTCCTGCAAGGTATTTGGGGCAACGTTTCGGAAGTATGAGACCTTCTCTTTTACATAGCACCATGTAATGGTTTACAAGGTGCTGTGATGCAATATGCAGCCAATCAAACCAGGAACACCGGGGCACACCCCTTCTCTTTTCGATAAGTGCACTGGGTTCTTTTACGTGCGTTCACAACACATGGGGCCAACGGCTTTACGTCCCATCCGAAGGACGAAGCAATAATGGTAAAGTGTCTTGCTTAGGGACACAAGTGTCACGACTGGGACTCAAACCCACACTCTGCTGATCAGAAACACCAGAGCTTGAGTCCGGTGCTCTTCTAACCGCTCAGCCACGACACGCCACACACACGTTGGATCTCAGATATCGAGGGGAGCTAATATCGACTGTCCATCCAAGATAAACCATGTTATTTTAATTACGTACCATCGTTCAATGTGTATGTAGGAGCGATGTTTGTGCTTATAAACAAACTAAGTATGGGGTATTATAATCATAAATATGAACGCATAATGAAAGTTGTCAAGGCACTCAATATTGTTGAATATGTGGCATACAAGCAGCTGATATATAAAGATACCCCAACCGTGGAATTTTGCTTTGCAAATTGGCCTATCGGTAGGGGCTGTCGTTGCATCACAGAAATCCTATAAATGAACGAGACATTGAAAACAGTTTAGTTTCCTAAGTTTAACTGCAAAGATTTGCTTTTTAAATATATATTTTAATTTGAATATTGGTATTATTTCATTAGGTTACAAGGTGGAAGAGGGAAATGATGGCATGGCAGTGCTTGGAAGAAGCCCCCTTCCCTCCCATCCCCATGGGCTGACGATTCGGCTAGCAGGCCTTGGTGGATCTCCTGACAATGGACAGTACCTTGACAGTGTGACAGTGAAGACAGACTACACTCGTAGCCAATCACCATCGCTGTCTCTTCAACATGTGTTAGAGATTGCTGATTGGCTGAAAGGGTCACTCACAACAGGTAAGGATTGCTCTTATTGGTCGGGTGCATTGTAGGAAAATGTCAGTAAATGAACTGATTGCATAACTGTTTGAAATGTTAATCAACAAACAGACAATTTGATTGACAATTGATTATTGTTTTACCATATAATTGGTTAATTTTCACAGTGTATATAATAATATAATTCCTTTATTGCTTGAAATTGCTGCTGACATGTTCTATTTTTCTAGTATGATTTCAGTTGCAATTGATATGAAGTATGAATTTTTTGATATGTTGAAATGATGTCCTATGTAACTGTTGACAAATTATGTTTTCATTACTTGTATTGCTTGAAATGATTTCTAACCAGTAATGTCTTTCTTGTGTGGTTTCATTTGCATTTGATATAAAATGTGAATGTTTTTTTAATATGTTCAAATGGTGTATTATTATGAGGTAGCATGACTTGATCATACTGTGGTAATGACCCTGATAGAGAAATTGGGGCATTTTTATCCAAAATCCTACTTGTTATAAAGATGAACTTCAATCAATAAAAAAATGTCAAAAATTTTGAATTTCCAAAGACTGCCTGCAGGCGACATTTGGAAATTTCTGTGGTAGCCATTTGAATGCAGCCGTCAATATGGACAGAATATGGTTAGTACCAGCTGTCACCTCGCTAAACATGGATGGATTTGACATGAAAATACCATTACATCTGTTTGCTGTTGTCTTAAAAAGTGGGCACTGGGTTCACTGAAACTTTCACCATGATCACAGGTGACTTTTGTTGTATCTTTCTTGAAAATTGTTCATATAAATCCGCATGAAGTTGGCAAAAACCAAATGATGACCCAATACTTAAATTTGTATTGCTTGTATTTGTTGCTGACAGGTACTACTTTTCTTGTTTGGTTTTTCATTACATTTGTCATGAAATGTGAAGGTTTTCATATTTTGAAATGCTTTTGGTGTTTGTTTAACTATTTGTAATGTGAATTTATGCTTTTATGAATTTGTGCAGAATATATTGTCATTATCATTTGTAGAACTTTGTTTTACATTCTCTTTCTTATCCCAACCTTCCCTATCTGTTGCAGTTCTTTTCCCCTAATTCTAAATTAAATGCATTTTTTCCCCTTTTAAACATTTATATTATTTTCATTGATGAGTAGATGTTTTACTTTGTTCATACTTTCAGTGAGATGAGGAAGATAAGCACTATAGGGGATTGAAATTGAAATTAATTTTGATCCAAACAAAATCCATTTAAATCCACAGAAGGATTTTAGGCCTGGAATTTCATCCTTGAGAGAACAAGGCCATTTTCATTTTATATTGTATTCTTACTATTGCTATTGTGGGATTTTAAATGATTTGGGACGGTCTCTAGTGTTAAGGCCTAGTTAAGATGTAGTTATAGTATCAAGTTAAGCAATGAAAAGTGTTTTAGATCATGCTGCAGCCATAGTCCTCATATTCCCTGATTGCAATTGTTGTGATTAACAGTGCAAAAAAAGAATCGGACTGTATTACCCCCTCCTAGCTTCATTTTGGTTGTATTGATTCTAATGGCAGAAAACCAAATATGGCTGCACCATGATAAAATTGAATAGTTTTCTAACACATTGTTACCTCGTTGCAGGAGGTACAGATGAGTGCAGCATGACAGCAGAGGAGTGGTCTCAGGTTATTGGTCTGGCTAAGGACCCTTCTGTTCCATCGTGGCTACAGGTGACATGATCATTATTGTAACCTTTAACCTAATAAGCTGAACCATTAAGCTCCACCCACCACAGCGACTGCTAAAAAATGACAACTCAGGCAACCTGATGTATTAGAACAAACCCCCACCCCCCCCCTTGATCACGCCCCTTGATCGTCTAGCAGCATACCAGACTGCACAATGCAGCAATTCAAGAGGTGATATACACTGTTTGTTATGTATTTTTGTTATGATAGATTAATCTGTCTGATACTCTGGCAGCTGTGATCTGTCACTACATCAGGGGGCAGAGCTTAATGAATCAGTCTATTATTAATAAATACATATTTCGGGTAATGAAACCAAGTGTGCCTCATAAGTGAACTTAATCACTGAAGCTTGCAAGCTTGAGGAAACCACCTGTAAACCAGGGTGATTGCTATGTGTACCAGAAACATCAGGGTTAACCCCATACTCTTCAAGTGGTCCCAGAATTATGGAGCTGCTTCAGTCTTTCAAGATAGTGGCAAACAGATTTTTTCAAAAGACTTGATATTTTGGTTGCTAACCTGTTTCATGTAAGAAGAATTGTTGTCTGCATAAGTAAAGTTTTCTCCACAAGAAATTTAAACTAGTCTCAAATAACATGGCATTTTAGTTGGGGGTTGTTTCCGTGAAGCAGAAGTTTTCTTCTTAAGTAAATTTCTTTGCTATGCCAATTCCTTTGCTGTGCAATTCCTGCTATACAAGTTCCCTGAACTTAATGTTTTCTTGGAAAATTCATCTCTCAGGTGTCTGCCCATCGCTCCCATGCCATTTACCTTACTGGGTTACCAGCGAGTGTTTCAGCTGGTAAGCTGGAAGGGGACTTAGAATCTGAAGCTGACTGCCTTGTTAAGGAAGTTTGCATCATGAAGGTAAGCAAAGAGCATTTAAAACAAGACCTTATCAACTGTTTGCAGGGTTTGCCCTTAACGTTTTAGTGACTTGTCAGCAGGGCCAGTTAGCTTTTTCACTGGTCCATATTTCAAATGAACAAGGATGCTTTTTAACACCGAACTAGCCAGTCGGACCCTTTGGAGTGAATTTGGACTGGTCATCTAATGTTTTAACTGGCATTTGGCCAGCAGACCACCATTAAAGGAGAATGCTTGTTTGGTATGAAATACCTTATTTTTGTGACATTTCAAGAAGGCAATGTTTATCATTAGGTCAATGCAGTCTTCACTTGTAAGGTCTTGTTGGTTCCTCCTTGGCCACTTTAACACCTCACTTTTTTACAACAATCCTCTACTTTTTGAGAGACTTGGACCCAATTTATTAAGCAAAAAATTGTGCATACAATTTTCTGCTAAACAAAAATTAGCAGGATACCAGCTACAGATGATACATTTTGGCTGGTAACCTTATTTTGGTAAGCATAATTTTGTTGTGCTTAGCCCTTTTTTATGCTTAACGAGCTCTATGAAGTTGGGCCCTGTTGAATTCTACAGCCTAGAGATAGTTGTTGTGTCACATGGTTTGGACAAATTTTTGCATTAGTTACACAAGAGACAACAAAAACTCACAATTCTGAGTGAATGTTTATGGCACGTTGGTGCCAGGCTTTGCCCATCTGGAGGTTGCTATACAAAAGCTTGCGTGACGTTATAGCAACACTGTCTTTTGTGTGGGGAATTCAATTTGAGTGTTCACTTGCGACTCTTTAAACCAGAAGTTATTCAAAATCTAACTCAAAAATGGCTTTATTTGGTGGGTGCATCAGTATCATAGCTCTTCTTGGAAGTCTTGGAAGTTGGAGAAGACCTGCCAGTGGATAGGAATAAATTCACTCTTTTATAAACAAACTGTGTATTATACATGTACCTTATTGCATGAACTTGCAGCTCAATTGCAACTACTTGATACCAAGTTGTTTTATCAGATGGTGTCATATCAGGTTGTTCAATGGTAATATTTGGCTTGAGTTAAGTTGGCTTTTAAAAAGCCATCAGACACCATTATGTCTGACATGAACTGTATGTAAAACAAGGTTTGTTCGAAACATTGGGTTGAACATAAAGGCTTTATCAAACAGAATGGTTTCGACATCATGGTCCAAATCAGTCCATTGGTCCATGTTGGCCATAGTGTTCCAAGTTGAACATGAGGGCATAGTGAAACAACTGTACTTGTTCAATCAGTACACTTGAATTATCTTCTGGAGAAAGCTACCACATTTTTCAAAGCTGTTTTCCCTTAGCCCTCACCTCTACTCCACCATGTCCACATTGCAGTGCCTAAATTATGAGTAGAAGTTTTGTTACAAAGACACCATTATGAACAACTGAGAATTGTCCTTTTTTTTTACCTCATGTGGGCGACTTCCCAGAGCTGTGTATTGAGAGAGTTGGGACAACTTGCGATTAGAACCTTAATATTATGACCTTAATAGTAGCTAAAAACAACAACATGGTCAAAATACAGCCAGCTATTTACCCCTTGCAGGATGCGCGGTGTAGTTACTCACACCTATCCTGTCCCCCACTTCGGGAGTGAAAATGTACACAAAGGAATTGACTCCCAAAATGGTGGAAATGGTAAATGCGCATTTTGCGGAGGCACCTTCCACGACTGCAAGGGGTCAATAGAGCAGAGAGTAACTCTTTGCAGATATTACGGTAATTGATAGACTTAAGAATTGGGGCTTGTTTATCTCCTGGTTCCTTTCACCCACACTACCTTTTCCATGAACACCCTTCCCTTCACGTCTATGGTCTTCACTTGTGGAATGCCATTTACAAACAATCAAAAACCAGTGGTTTTAGCGCCTCCTTAGAAAAAGCCACTAAGCTTGTGACATAGCTTTCTTTTCATTGACTGCTTTGTGTGGTGCAATATGATTGTTTGCTCCTTTTCTAAAAAAAATGTTTTTATTTTTTTTTTTATTATGCGTTGTTGTGGTTGTAAGTAAATTATTTTGTTGTGTCCTATGTTTGTCTGTCTGTCTTGTCTCTGTCCACAGGCTGATAGCTACAAGCCTCGGCTCATCAAATCAGACTCCATACTGTTTCCTTACTTTGCTTTTCCCTGCTTATAATAACACGTTCTATTCCGTTCATTATTACCTTGTACAACATCTATATTGTGTCACCTCGTTTATGACAGTATGGAAGTAAGAGTTAATTGAATTCAAATTTATATCTGTCATCAAAATTTAACCTTTTTTCTTCTTATAGGATTTTATTCAGCGGAAACCCAATGGCATAGCTTGGGTGTTACTCGCTGATGACGAATCGATGCACAAGGCTTTGAATTACTTCTATGAAGGAAAGGTATGAAAACAGTCAGAAGTTTTTCATTTTTCATACATAATTCAATCCTATAATTTTTTACCATACAAATTGTACACCCTACAGATTCAAACAAAGGTGTCTGATTTGATTGTTAGTGTAGTCAAAGTTGACTTTTATCAATGGGTGTGTTTTTTCTCTGCATAAATTGTCCAAAATGTCCAGGCCTAAAAATTGGCGTGACGGGTGTCCTTTTATTCTTTGTGTAGGCCTTGATGTTTAGTCAACCATTCATGATATCATGTATCAAGCTGTCAGTCAATGCCAAGGACTCAACTCTTGAAAATGAGAAGAAAGCAAGGTGGGTAAAAATAAGTTTCAGGTTATCTCGGTGATTTAGCATTTGATCTCTCCGTAGATTGAAAAGGAGTTTCTCTAGATAATTGGTCTCAAATTTCCATGGGGGATCAATTGTCAGACCTCCTCGGTGATTTTGTCTGAGATTTTCCTTGTTCGTCAGTTTCACCTCATCGAGGTAATTTAGTCGCATGTTTTCCTGATGATAGAGTCCCAGGTATCCCTGATATTTTAGATTCGCATCTGGAGTAGCATGCAGAATGTGCTTGCCTCTCAACACCAAGGCCCTGGTTTGATTCCTTGCTACATGTGAGTAGAGTTGTGTGGTGGTTCTCTTCTTTGCCACAATGGTTTTTCTCCAGGCTCTCTGGTTTTTCTCCCAGAAAAATCAAAGACTTTTGATTTCTGGGTTTGCTTTTTGGTCATTTATGGGTTGATGTGGGTGGCTGCCTAAGGCACCATTGCATACCTGCAACTCCAGAACATTGTAGCCACGCCCTTCACAATTCAGCAATTCATTTAAAAATGATTAGCTTCCAAAATTATTATTAAATCTCCTAATATATCAATCAACTCTGAGATTTATTCATAGTAAGTTTCTGATCAATCATAAAACACAGATCTCCCTAGAGACTTTATCTCAAACCTCCTCTGTCAATTTGTCACAGTTGACTTTGCTCATCAGGAACATCATCCATTTACTCTTGTCAGTATGAGACAGGTGAAGGCAAAACTAAATGTGGACCCTTGAATGATCTTGACTGGAGTTGATCTCGCCTCATGCATGACACAATTAATCCCAACAGAACTGATCGGCAGTCTCAACATTATTTCATATAAACCTTGTTTCACATTATCCATCAATGACAAACCAGATGAAGAAATGTCAATAGCTAGTGTATAATATATACATCATTGGCTGTGCAATGAAATGAAATAAAAATGCTCAAACTAGTGGTTCAATACATTAAATAGTCCCTAATTATGTCTTTGCCCCTTCTTTCTTGACCCCCCCATGAAAATATTTGGTAAGAACGACATTAATAGTAAATTCACTTCTAAAACAAAAACATAACATTTCAATTTGATATTCCAAATTTTTTCCTGAAAACAATAAATCAACAGTGATTGCTATGTTTGGGCGTGATGGCTATTGAGTATCTGATAATTTTTTCAATTAGAAAAAACAATCTCCATTCCCCAATAACAAATATGGCTATTTAAACTAATAAAAGTTTTCAAAATTTTGAGGACATCATCACATATGGCTTCAAATGACAGGCTGCTTTCCAGAATTTGAACAATGCAAATTGTAAACATTAAATGCAAAAGAAACAAAAAAACTGGATGGATTGATCTGCACCAAGGACCCCCTGTAAAAACACAACATATCAATCACACAGCCAATTTATAAGACACCTGTTCTCAATGACAATGCCTATAAATACACTTTAGTAATGAGTCTACTCGTCTGAGACTAATTAATGTGCCAGATGATGACTAGTTATTATCTTTATGTTAAGTTGACCTGTCAAAAAACCTTGGTGATGCAGATTCCCCTCTGGATTTTTTGTCTTCACTAAATGCACTCAGATTTCCCAACTCTCCTTGATTCTACAGAAAGTTCCCCGATAAATAAATCTTTCCATATTCTGATGAACAAATTTAAAAGTCTCCCCTTGATTATGGAAATATTTTCTCTATTATGTTGAATTTAATTCTAAATATCTCCTAGATTGTAGTACAAATTCTCCCTGATTACAAAATGCAAATGTTGGCCACTCTTACGAAAAAGGGCTAAAATTTGGTGTAAAGTTTTAGTGATAAAATAAATGGTTTACATTTGCCAATGTCTTTTTGCACATTCATGTAGAAACACTTAGCTGCATTGACTTGTAGAGTCTTCAAGTGCTTTTCCAGGCAGTATTTTAAAAGTGAGCGTTAGTAACACTAAGTCATTGCACAATTCACATGTATGTATTTCACTGTTTCTCCAAGATGCAATATCATGGGGGGATCAAAGTCCTTGGTATCCTAGACTGGATCATTCCAAATATCTTGAAGGGATATCAGGTCAGAGATTTGTGTAGCATTGGGGTTTTTTTTTTTTTGAGGGGCTGAAAAATATTTTCACTCATATATTTACAGACATACAGACCTACCCAGGTCTAACGCTCTGGTAAAGTGGTGCCATCTGTTCTTTGTAGCAGGCTTCCAGATGTCTTGTTGACGACCTGTACTAAGTTCTGAGGTTTCCAACACCCCTACCCCTGCCAATCAAACTTTCTGGCTGCATTGGGTAATTCTTTGGGCTACTCCCGCACATAAGGGTTACAATTGAACCATTTTCCTGGAGGGTTGGTGCTGGTAATAAGTTAACAGTCACTGAGCATTAAGATTGAAACTAAAGTTGGTGTTTTTTTACTTATCAGTCTTCAAGTAAGAAAGTGAAGTGGCTGGGGTAGGTATTGATTGATTATAACTGGATTTTTTCATTGGAATCTTTGCAGTCGAGATTTGGCAGCTAGAGTCCAGGAAACAGCCAGGGAGGATGCAGAGCACCGAGCTCTGCTTGTATCTAGCTATGAAGCCTCACAGGAAAGACATGAGTATGCTAAAGCAAACCCTGCCTACGCTGATGGGAGAATCTGGTAGACGGGGACAATGCAAACCACCATGCCCTTACCTCACCATACCATACAGAGCTGCTGACAAGCCGATTAGTGTTGTGTGAACCAACTCATGGGGTGAGGCTGAAGGGCAGACAGAGGGCGAGCTATGTCGGTGTCCTCAGGTGTGATGCTGGTGTGGATACCACAACAGAGCTGTCTGTCTGCATAGAGAATATAGAAGATTGGAGTCGCTGTAGGGTGTCCCGCCTGCGGGTGACATAGTAATAATGCCCTGATTGGATTTAGCTTCCAGTCTTCCAATAAGAGAATCCAGTTAGCTAAAGCCAATCCTGCCTATGCTGATGGGAAGATGTGGTGGCTGGAGGCCAATTACTGGCCATTAAGCCTCTTAGGAGAGACATGTGTAGGCTAATGTCAACCCCGCCTATGCTGATGGGAAGGATCTTTTAGCCAGGGAGGATGTAGACAGCAAGCCCTGATCGAATACTTAGCCCTCTAGGAAAGACACAGGTATAGTTTGCCAAGGAATTTTACCTTTGAGGGGGCAAGGCCATTTTGAAGATGCGATTGGCAGTTACAAAGCCCTTCAGTAAAGGAACATCTTTACTTAAGAGCATGGAAGCCAGGAAAGATGCCAATCACTGATTACATCCAGATGTCGAAGCCTTAACCCTGCAAAAAGAAGAGGTGCTTGAGTTTGCTGAAGTCAACCTTGTCAATGCTGGCAAGATCTGGCAGCAAGAGCAGAGGATTGCCAGGAGGATGCAAACCACAATGCCCTGATTTCATTTAGCGGTAGATACGTGATGACACTGTTGATTCAGTGACACTTTATCACTGTTGACTTGAGAAACATAAAAGTGTAAAATGTATTTGTACATGTTTAATGTGGCGGGGGGGGGGGGGGGGGGGTTCCGTGTATGTTTAATCATATTCACAATTTTGTAATTTTTAGTGGGGTACGTTCGGCGAATATAGCAGGGGACCTTAGGAGCCAAGCTGGCTACTGCGTCAGTATGGTAGAGTGAGACTGTGAGCATTTTGTTTTCAACTTTGGGCAATCTTCAGTTGTGATTGAGGGGAATTCTAGAAGAGTCCATAGGTCTCGTGTCTCCAAAAAAAAAAATGTAAATTTTATTACGCTCTTGCTCAAGGTGATGTTTGTGGATCCAAATTCATTTATAAGTCAAGCATGTGATTTCTCATGATTTTTTCTGATTTCAGGATTCTCTCAACACCTAGTTGGGTCTTTAAACTTTCCTGGAAGAAGTAAAGCAGTCACATTGTGTGCAAACCTGTAGTTTAGTGTTTGTAGTGATGCACAGAGTCTGTAAACCTACTGAATTGTAACATCTGGGAGATTCCGTGTCTAGAATAAGGGAGAACCGAGGCCCGTAAGTCATTTTCATAAATTTTCACAATGTGCCAAATCTCATCCCTGGTGAGTGAAACCTTGATCATGAGTACATTGCTCCTCCAGCAAGGAGGTTGGTATATTTATTGTGTCGTCTGGATTATCATTCAAGTCTTGAGTCTCGGGGGGGGGGGTATGAGGGTGAGCTGTTGAGAGGATGATTCGATTGGACTCTGATTGAGTTTACAGGGTTTGGCCTCAACTGTTTTTAGTGGCTAGCCAGCCGGACCATTTCACTGGTCCGTCAGGTTTGTCTCTTGTCCATATTTCTTATTAGGTAGGGGTAGTTTTCAACATTGAACTTGCCAGCTGGACCACTTGGAGTGAATTTTGACTGGTCCTCTTTTGTTGTAAATGTTATTTTACCAACCTGTTCTGATTTTTTTTGTATTATGAAACAAAGGGAGGTGCTAAGAAGATCCTCCAGAGTGTTTATTGCATTGTATTCAAAACCAGTGTTGTTGTTTTTTGTGTTTTTTTGTTTGTTTATTTTGTTTTTGTATTGCCTTGTCACCATGGTTGATCATGTACGGGATACTATGTCGTACTTCAGTAGAGTTTTGCTTCTCTGCTTATTCTGATGTTTATGAATCTGTTTCTATCGTTCATTTTGTGATATTTTCCCAATGATATTTGTTGTTTCCGAAATATTATAACCCCTTGTAAATTTGTTCGGGAAATCGTTGACTTTGAATAATCTTCATTGACGGGCAGGAAGCGCACCACCGTGCTCTGCTTGCTTCCAGTTTTCCAGCCTCCTACAATATCCCTACCTATTGATAGAAGAATCTTTCAGCCAGAGTAGCTCTTTGGATTTAAACGTAGTAAATTGGTTTCCTGAAGACCAACCCAGATAGACTTCACACTATACTTAAGCTCGAGTGTTTTTTGTGTCTGAGGGAGGGATCAGGTTACGCTCAGACTCAACATAAAAAAGAAACCCGGCGGAAACGTTTATTAAATGTACTTGTTAAAAAAAAAAAAAAAAAGTAGCTTTTGAAATAAACCAAGCGGAATCTTGATGAGTCGAGATTTATGAAACTGCTTTATTTTCTCGCCACGACTTAAGCTTCGATGATTTATCCAAGGGTCTTTTCATTAAATTTTATACATCATGAATTTCCTAGTGGGAACTTGTCAGATACTGTTGTGATGGGCGTCATGTTCTGACCGTTAACTCTATTTTCTCAAGGCGTTAATATACATCAAAGTATTCTTGTACTGATTGAGGAATTTGGCTTTGGGGTCTTTCAATCCTGTACAAATCAGAACTAATCGGACATGAATTCATCGTATATGGTCAACGCAAAAACTTGTGAGGGAACATTTTCTTGTGATTTCCAATCTTCGGTGTGTTTTCCCCCAGTTAAGGTTAAAGTTATGCTGCCTTGTATGTTGACGTGTAAAAAGTATATCAAATATGACAAGGACTTTTTTTTACATAGAAACACTTACAAAGCGTGTTATTAGTTCTTTATGGTTGACGATTACAGAATTGCTTTGAAGAAATTCTCGTGTGGATAGGTAAACTTTACTTTGGGGAGTATACATGTACATGCTTAAAGGAAAAACAGCACAGTGTACATTAGTGAAGGTGATGACATGGAACTTGTCGAATATTTTGGGGCATCTAACCATTACCTTTTACCCTTAATTGCAGTAAGCTCAGTATTCAAGCTTTGGCTGTGGATTAGATCAAGTAGAATCACGTGTGCAGATCAACGGGATTCACGATCATTATTACTAAGAGTTTGTTCCGAAACAGGGTTGGAACTGTAAATTGTGTTCTTTGGGGGCAACCTCGGGTGATGGAAACGCCGGTAATGTGCAGAGACTCTAGACTTGAAGTCTAATGGATATAGATTTAGTTTGTCTGAAGCGTGTCTGAAGCTGAAGTGTGCAGTGATACTTGGTCAAATGAATGTCAAGAATTTGGTGTCTATACTCCATCTTCTGCTCGTTGCTCGTGTCCCACGAATAATTGAATGATTGACCCATTTTAGACCATGGAGGTAACACATAACCTCCATGATTGAACCAACCAAAGGCTGGCTCCTGGATCTTGTGAAAAGCTGGCCTAGGAACAACTTCAGGTTGTGGTTCATGTTCGATTCGAGGTAACGGTTGTTCGTCGGGTTTGGGGTGTGAATTACAACACAAATCGAAGAAGGAAGGAAGTGTTGTATCCTGTATCAGACTGTGTACAGTGCACTAACTGTTCACGATGGGCGATATTCCCTAATAGACTGTACAAGTCTCGCGAGTATTCGAACTTCCGAGAATAAGTTGGTCCGTACCATATTGAGGTGTAGATTCTGTTTCTTGAAATACTTTAGTTTAACGTAGTTCCTGGCCAAATAAACTGTTTTATATCGTTGGGATAGTAACATTTAGCGATGAAATATTTGCAAGTAAAATCAATATAATCAACGAAGAAAACCCGAGATTAAGACTTGACCTCCGTTTCCGGTTAATTGTAAACAATTAAGATTTTGTCAAATTCTGGCTCAAATGACAATTGGGGCTTTAAAAAAAAAGAAAAACAATGAAAAGTAAGCGTCCTTTTCCCATGTTTGAATTTTATTTCATTGTTGATTATACAAGTTATTTGTATTATAAAAAAAAATCCTGTATTTATAACAAAGTGCTATGGGAGTTTCGTTTTGGGGTTTTCTTTTGTGTGTGTGTGGGGGGGGGGGGTTGTTTTCAAGAATTTTGTACCAATATAATTTCAAAATATGATCTGATTTCACAGAAAAATATAGTCTTCGTTTGAGTTGTTTTCTCGTTTTCGATTCACCAGATACTTGCAAAGAGTCTACATAGGCAGTTGGATTTGAGGTCGATGTTTTGGGTGGCAAGACATGCACCGAATGGAGATGAGTTGATGGATTGTACTTTGTAGTTTTTTTTTTACCCTCTCATCAGATAGAACGGTTACAACAGTGCAGATGTATTGACTATGGGACTCTGGTGGTCTTGGCGAATTCCGATGCCTAGTCAGCGGGGTGTGTGATGGGTTCGAATCCCGGTTGTTGCACTGTTTCCTTGAGGGAGACACATAATTGCTTCTCGTAACCCCGTTTTTGGTACCTGTGAGAGCAGATGTGGCTCTCGTTGAGTTGTCTTGCAATGTACTACTTACTTGGCAGCACACCTCACAGGGAGTTGAGATGGTTTAAGAGTTCAATAAATGACCCAAATGACTGGGTTAATGTTCGTGTTTCATCTGCTTCAATTTGCGGACCCCATCGCTATACTAATGTTTGTTATTATTATCATCTTTTACAAATTCTCAGTTCATTAAAAACAATCAACATTATAATTGTTTACGTCGTTACCGCGGCAATAAAAACGTCAACGTATTGGTGGGTAAGAAAGACTCTGAGTTGGTTCAATTTAAATGGAATTCATTGTCTAGATGACGTGCTCAAAATTAGTCGACTTTTTTCTTACCTGATCCCAGCATAAAAATTGCTAAGCACTACAAATTATGCATACCAGAGTATGGTTACCATAGCTAAGATACCATACTGCATGTAAAATAGACTACTAAATATAACCGGTATCTTGCTTGGTTTTGCTTAGCAGGAAAAAAAAGCAATATTTTCAGCTTCAGCAGCTCTGTAAAATGTTGGCTCTTTATGCCATTCACTGTCAATTAACGAGTCATGCACGGGATGATATGTCAGCAGCTCCAACTGGGGTTGTAAGGGAAATACATGTTGGATTCTGCATCATATTTTATGCATGTAAATGTACATAAATATACCAGCATGTCTTATTGTGGCGAGACGGTGAATTTGTTGGGATTAGGCCATGGGAATTGTGTAGCATTGGAAATGTCATCCGCTTGTGATGATGCATATACGGCGTGGAACGAAATATGCAGTCCTTAAAAAGACAACTAATCGTCGATTTTTGGAAGAGTAAATTTATTCCCATCCCCTTGTTTTAAATAAACTTACCTATAAGCTTAAACAACCAGGCTGTGAATTAATGTTCGTCAAGTTCTGAAAACAACGGAAACGCGTTATGTCGGCCAAGTGTCAGTGAATTTGTTCATGATCACACGAAATGTTTCGATAGCTGAGATTAAAATGGCAACAGTGATTCAGAAAAGGTATTCAATAGCCTTTTTTCCAACAATGGTATTTTAGAGGGAGATATTTCCCTGAAGAATTGGTACTGGTGTGGTAGTTGTAACCGGTGAACGTTTCTAGTGAAACATCTTTTATCGGTGTTATCAATCCTGTGGCGTAACTAGACATTTTCATTCGGGGGGGGGGGGGGGGACAACCGGGGGCAAAACAATTTTGGGTGTGGGTATTTAATATATTAAACCATTCATTATCTTGTGCATTTTTTTATGATCTCATTGGGGGTTGGGCTAGGGTTCTGCACACACCCTCCCGTTATGCCACAGTATCAATATATTGTTCAATTCTTGAGGCAGCCTACACTTTAAAGTTGTAATAGATTCAACAGAAAAACATAGCTCACGAGTGCAATATTTAAACGTGTGTTTGATACTTGACATTTGATAAGATTGTTTACACTGCTTTGTTTCTAGAACGATTAGTCCACTCTATAGTTAATTTATTCAAAAATTTATTCATTTTATATGCGATATTAAAAGTGTCAATATACCAGCTCTTTCCGGGAATGCATTGCAGTGTTTTATTACTGTTCTTAGAGTTAATTATTTAAATGAATGTGTTATGTATGCCGTATGCGAATTACTACATTACGCCTAAATGGTACAACCGAACGTTTAGTAAATGAAACTTGAAATCTTAATGTTATTTTTCACGATGGTTGATTTGTTAATTCCCCCCCCCCTTTTAAGACAATTGTATGAATGTTTGACGCCCATGGAAATTTAATCTGTTTGGTAAGTAGCAGTCTCGGGGGAATCAGACTATCTCTAATATATTTAATTGTTTTATTTTATTTTTTTACTTATTTGTTTGTTTATTTGTTTATTTATTTATTTATTTATTTATTTATTTATTTATTTATTTATTTATTTATTTATTTATTTATTTATTTATTTATTTATTTATTTATTTATTTATTTATTTATTTATTTATTTATTTATTTATTTATTTATTTATTTATTATATTTATTTATTTATTATTTATTTATTTTTGTAGAATGATGAATCTGGTTACTAAATAGCAAGCTAACTCATACAGTTCTTTGTTCAAATTGACAACAAAGTGCACCTCCAGCATCCTTTGTAGCAGTTTTTTAAAGGTTGTAAAAAAAAGTTAACTGAAAAGAAAACGTGTCATTTTCCTTTGACCGACAACATAAATTGCTGCATATTCCGATTTCTGAGGCCACTCGGCCGGAAACCGACCTTCCGTGGCTTATCGGGAAAGGGGGGGGGGGAACAGTGGAAGGAGTCATGATAAGATGAGATGTCATGTCTTACTAATGGTGACATTACACTTTGCTTAGCAGATAAGATTGATTCGCACTTGCGACCAATCTTGGCTCTTTGTGAAATCGGTCCAATGTCATATGGCTCTTATCCTAAACATGTAAGGCGATGAGTATCAAAGTTGTAAACTATACCTGAAAACAAAATAAGTGAGAATGTAGATTTCCTACTTGAAATCACTATAACTGATATAAGACCGTAATAATTTTCATTATAAAAGCTTTCATTCTAAAAAAAAACAATCATTGTAACAGGTTTTTGTAAAATGTGTCGTGTAAGCAGAATCGTGCGCCCACTCAATGATTTCATTTCCACATCTAACTTTAAGCTTTCTGTATAAAGTATCTCTGAAGTGGAGTATCTGGATAGCCAATGTTCCTTCTCTTTAATTCACCAATGATGAGAATCCTGATTTTATTATCACCTCCATAAAATATCATTACGATGCCATGACGGTGCTGCTCTGTGGCGGTGTTAAACCACACGGCTATGTGCTCTCCCCAAGGTGATCTAAAGTGACAACAAATTTGAAATGTTCATCAGAGAGGGGGGATGAATACTTCTGCCACGATATGGCCGGCTTCACAACATTGAGATACCGTAATTGAAGTTTTGGGCAGATGTCACTATCTGACGGGTACTTGAATTCTCACCCTGATGTCCTTCCGGTGGGGCCGACTCACCGGGCATTGCACCACGGCACGCAACCCCCATGTCGCCGGGACAATTATCGGTTTTTTCTCCAAGATAATTTTGTGAGTTAATGGCCCGTGACCAGAATGTGTCAACCGCAATGGTTTTTGTATTACACCTGGCCTTATGTTATCAATCTTTCTTACATTTGTTTCTACATGCAAATAATACATTTAGTAGAGATACTGGAGTTATTTTTTCGAGAATGTGGGGCGATTGATTGAAGCTGTACTTCACCATTTCCTTTCTGTATGATTTTACCAAGTCTAATGTTTTTTTGTGAAAGTGACAGTTTGAAAATGTGGCACTACCATCATAAGGTATGGCTACGTATCTATGGGTTTTTCAAGATGCGTAATTGGTTAAAGTAAGCCATTTACTGCATGACGTCTCTGTTCATGATGCTCATTTACGGTTTTCCAGTTCGTCAACTAAATCCACTATTACGAGAATTAGTGTATAGTTCTTGCGATTGTTAAGTATATAAATAAATTATTTGGTTTATGATCATGGCCACTGGTATTACGCTTTAGTAAATTCGTTCTTCTCCGGACACTTGAACGAACGATCTGTTAACAAAGTGTTGACGTCGTGTACATGTATACGGCGTGCCAGCTGTAGTTATTGTAGAGCTCATTCAAAGGTTCAAGTGTACAAAGGTACAAATCCGTAGTTCGGGCCCGCCAGAGGACACCGGGATGCCTGATAGTTTTCGGTCGTCATAATGCAATCTAATTTATCATCTGTGGTTGATTTTGAAGTATATACAACATTCTCAGAATTCAAAAAACGGCAGAACTTTTTTATGTATTTGACAAACAAATACATAGTTAGTATTAACCATCTGGGTAAAATCTAATCGTGTGATTTTGTCCCTCTTCTTAAACTGTAAAGAAAGCGGCCTCACTGAAAAGCAAAACTTAAAGCTCGGGATTTTCATTAGGCCGTGTAAAAAGCAATCGTGGTCGTATGCCCTGAAGCCAATATATCCGAATCACAACCAAATGGATCACAGCTTAATAGAACCAGCCTATTATCCAGCAAAGATGTTTGTCCGGGATTCATACAGAGCACTACCCTTGGGGACGCAGAAACCCAAATACCCAAACACGCTCAAAACTACTTTCCCCGAGGCCGCATGTGCCGTCCCAAATTGAAAAACTCCCCGCGTGATTGTGACGATTTAACACTAAATGAACTAGGCCCTATGTACCTGATGTATTCAGTTATTCTAAGTCGAGTAATTTTGTCCACCGAGTGCGTGGGACGCTGGTAACTTTTTGGCCGAAGACGGGCCTTAGGAACCTAGACACAATCGGGACATCTGCGGTGCCAAAAGATTGTTCGCCGTCTTTCCTTTTTTTTCCCCCTTCTTTTTTTTTATTATTTATAATTTTGTTCTTCTGGGCGCACCATAGAGCTAAAAATACTCACAAACTTGTATTATTGATCCAACCAGTCTGCTACAAAACGGATTTCTTTTTTACCGGTGGGGCCTTAAACCTAACTCATTTTTATTTTATGAAGTATATTGTATTTGATTAAAATTGAAGCCATCAGTTGGCAATTTGTTTATATAATGTATATAAAGAAATATTTTTCCGACGGTAGCTTGTGATGGATCAATAGAATGCTGGGGGAAAATATCGATGAGAATGTGCATCCGTAACTGTTGCCAAGATGCTACTTTGAGCCATTTTTGCATGACCCCGCCCCCCCCCCAATCTCAGTATCTTCTTGCATCTTCTGATGCCTCTTGGCCTCCTTGTCGTGTTTTCAGTACTGATAATTACGAATACGTATTGCCGTTTTTACAATACGTGTGGCCAGACTAAATCGTTTCTCGTACCGCCTCGGTTTCGGTTATTTGAGTTGAATTTGGATCAAGGCAAAAAGATGGTTGTATTTTTTATGAGGGTCGGTCAGCTATAAAAGCATTTCATTCCCTCCTTCAATCTTTGAGTGTCACTTACGTGGTGTAACTGATTCGGCCCTTGATGCACTGACTTTGCTTAAGATGATGACCGAATATCACAATTGCCTGTGGATATTTTACAAAAGCATCACACCACCACAAACACAAACATGATACCTGTACTAGCGTAAACTATCTTTTAATTTCTTTAGCATAATTTTACGAGAAAAACCTTTGCATTGTCAAGGCATTTACACAATTAGGTTTGTGTTCTGTTTAGTGTTATACCTAATTCACTCAGGTGTTTAAGCACTGTCTGCAGTGGTTTATCCTGATCGGGTAGATGTGTATATAAAAACAATACATAAAGCAGCAACAATAAATCGTTTTGGGGAAGAACAAGGTAGTTAGTCTTTGGATAAGAAACAAATCTCACATCCCGTTCTTCTCTACGATGCTCCATGAGTGCCGCGTCACCTAAATTTATCTCAGTTTAGTAGCTCCGTAAGAACCACACCCAAAAAGTCGCTGTCGATGTTCTAATACATGACAACAGGTTCATGGGTTTATGGGTTCATGGCACTTTATTCTGGAATAGTCTGGATGACTCTTTTAAATCATTACGAACTCTTTCTATTTTTACTAAAAAACTAAAAACTCGTTTTTTAAATCAACGCTAAAATACTGTATGTAATGTTTGTATTATTATGGAAATAACAACGGCCTTATTTTTGTCTTACACCCGTTATGTCCTGTCTTTTCATGTATGCATGTCTTTTTTGTCTGTCCGTCCATAGGCTGAGGAACAAAAGCTATTGCTTCTCCCCGGACCTAGATGTTGCCATTTGTTTAAAGTTCACTTTTTTATCACTTTTATAAAATGTATATGTACTTTCATTTTTACCATATTTTAGCATTCTGTATTATTCACTTTGTATTACTGTGATTTGTGCAACATTGAATAAACGTATTATGATTGATTGATTATTGTACATCATTCGTAGACTTTGTTTCTTGTACTATTGTGAATTGGGCCACCAGAATTTCCATACCCGGTACTCTCTATAAACAAATATATAACCCTGGTCCGACCCGGGTTTCGGGGTCTCGGGCCTGAACCATTTCTGGGTCAGGATAGTCTGATCCCGAACCCTTTTGTTTTCACCTCGGCTTCCGCGTCAGTTTGACCCGTTTCGTGAAAACGTGACATCATATCTCGAGTAAACCAGCTTATTTGACAGGTTAGTGATCTTGTTTTGTTTTTTGTTTTTGTTTTTTAATGGGAAAAATAGAGGTCGGGATCGAAACTCCCTTTCCAAAAGCCAATAGTGTAACGCACCTTTTACAGTGCTGTGACATATTTAACAGTTATTTATATTTATACAGTGAGGGTTATATAATTTTTTTCCCAAAATGAAATATGTGTTTTTCAATTGAAATATATCAAAAGGCTTCTCCCGGACAAAACGCCCAGCGGGTAGTAGATCTCATAATTATCTTGATTTATTTGAATGTTTACACAACACGGTCAGAAATATGATTCACTTCTCTCTTTTTTCCTCAGTGTAGCTTCCAAAGTTGACCGTTTCTTTATGATTATTATATTGAATGGCGATGTGTACGTACTTGACTTTAATATGCGGTGTGCCCAGCCCGATCTTGTTTCACGGAGTCCAACCTTAGAGAGCCACTTACCGTAAGAGGATACTGGACTCGGGACGCTTTGGGCCCCTCGGCTATTTTAATTTTCACGGCTTCACAGTAAATGCTCTTTGGGTTGTGATGCAACTTTAAAGAGGCATATGTGCAGATGCTTTCTGGTCAAGTTGCCATAACTTTTTGTGCAGAAATCGTTTTGGGATGTAAAACAAACGTGAAGGGGGAATTATAACCATGCATGTTTTTAATTGTAATCGAAATTTGGCATAATGAGAATTACAATATAATATGCAATACAAATTTATATTAACTGTACCATCATACACTTCACTCTATAGTCAATCGGTGGTTTGTAGAATGCATGCAATTTGTTTAGGTGATTGCTCTGATACTCTGATGCTCTAGTACTCAGCGCGGATACAAAAGATGTCCCATAATATACAATAATTGACCTGTTGATTTGTTGAGTGTTTGGTTATGTTTGCCTTCTTCTTTTTTTTGCAGGAAGCTGTGCGCTAGGAATCTGTGCGCTTTAAAAACTACCGGGTCAGAATTGACCTGATATCCGGGTCCCAGGGTGGCCTGACCTATTTTCAGGTTACGCTAACTCCGAAAATGGTTTTACAATGTGATTTTAACCTGAATTTTACGGCAAATGACTCATTTCTGGGTCACTTTGAGACAAATTCCAGGTCACACTGACCCTGAAATGGGTCAGGCCCCCACAGGACCCGGATCCAGGTCAATCCAGGTCAAAATTGACCTGGATTTTTTTTAAAGTGCATATACTGCTTTAGCAGCTGTATCAAATTAAGCAGAAAGCGCTGGTTAACAATTTCTGCTTATCAAAAAAGAGCAGAGTACCTGTCACAAACGGTACATGAGACATGGTAACTTTTGCTGGTAACCTAAATCTTGTATTAAGCAAAAATGTTTTGTGCTGAGCTACTTTTTGTACTGAAGTAGCTTTATGAAATTAACCCCTGGTGTTGAAATAAACCGACCTGGTCTGGCTGTTTGAGTTTTGCCACTCGAGGTGAATGATGACTGTCTGTTTGTCGTATCGCTCCTTGGATCCGACGATGGCTGTGTAGACAGCATAAACTGCGGGCAAAACAGGTTTAAAATGTCGCCTATATGCACAGTAACCAATACATTCGATTTTCGCTCCGTATCCTTCCTGGACTGGCTTCTTACCTCTCTTAGGAGGGTAGGATGTATTTCTATTCCCGACTGCTACTTGGCATTTCTTTTTACTTTTTTTTAATTTTTTTTAATACATTTATAAGCTTTCCTGATCATTCTCAGCAACTATAAGCAGCCAATTTAAACGCCGCGTTACTCCATTTTGCGCGAAAGTGAAAGTGCCTCAAAACAGCCATTCAGATTCACTTTCTGTGAATTCTTCTTTGTCAAGCGATTAAAAATGATAACGGCTCAAAATGTATAATCCACTTGAGCTAATTTCAAACTCGCAGCAGCTTTTTGCAGCTTTCTCTAGTTGCTAATTTGGATGCCAATTTCGGATGGCTGAAATGAATGCCTTATAAATTTAATTGACTATAAAACTCTCATGTCACAAAATAGAATTAAATGATGGTTCAACTGCAGAGACAAAATTACTTTATTACGTATGCAGGAAAATAAAATGGGCTGGGTTTTTTTCTGAAGATGACCGGGCGTCTTTGGTAGATCGACATTTTGTTTGTCCCTTTACTTTAATCTTTCCTGTTACGAAAACATTGTGATAAAAACAGACATACAAACAAGCACAATTAGTAGCCTACAGTTCCTACGTAAAAATCACCCCACAACGTCTATCTTGTAAGGGCGGGAAATCTGTATTATATATATATTTTTTGTTCGTTTTAGTTTTGTTTTGGCATTGCCGTTTTAGACCCCAGCAAGAATATTCATAGACTTAGTGACATTTACCCGCATGTTAACAACACACTTGATATTAAAAACAAGCAAAACAAACCCTAGCTCTCAAAGTATGGTAAAAGCTTGTCAGTATATGTGCTGACAAATTACCACAGGGGCATTGCAACCAAACAGGTCCCTTGCTTGAGGGTTTTAAGAGACAGAACCGTTACAGTATTAGGCCTGTGATTGGGCGTGGCATCATCATGACCGTCTCTTGCTACCCACCGACTTAAGGAGAACATAATGGTACACATTGTGGCAGAAATAGACTTCCAACGATACTAACTCGACATAATGTGAATTGTTTGGTTGACAAAAGTGCTCACTATTTTACACCCCATTTCACTTCATTTATAACGAGCCCCTCCTGCTGTTTGTTCACCTAAGGGTTCGTCCAATACATTGTGCACTCAGAGCAAACTCACGTAGTTCTGGGTTTAGTGCATCATGGACCCATGGCTGTGCTTATCCAACCCCCCCCCCCCCACAATTGGCTACTTTTGGCCGAGTTCACTCTTGCTTGAGGTGGACTATGTGCTCCAGACCCTAGACAGCCACTTTACCATTGACAGATACCTCCCAGCGTTCTTGACAAAAGTAATTGAAGAATGCCCTTTTTTCATTAATGTTGGACAGCGTACACACCTGCTGTTAAGTCACGCAATGTCTTCGCCTGGAAGGGAGGCGAACTATCTCGTATCAGTCGGTTTAGCGAACGGAGGCACGTAGGCCTATAAGGAACCACATTGCTAATGACTTGATCCTGTTACCGCCTATGATATCATGTGGAAACGTGACAGTAATAAAGACTTGATATATAAATACAAAGATAAAACTGTTTTCTGATTTAATTTTAAATTACTTTTGGTAGTTGGTGTTTCCCAACATGTGCAAAAAAAAATTAAAATAAATAAATTGGGCTCAGAAAAACACCCTTCTTACGTTGCTTGAAGCTTTTCTCAGATTCAAGTGTTTGGGTGAAAAATTACCTCTTTCTCCAAAACTACATTACTTCAAAGAATGGCGTTTCAAAGAATATCTTATAATTTCACTAACTATCCAGTGCTCTTTACCAAAAGTGCACCCTGCCTTTAAAATTTTCCGAAACTGCTTGTGCGGTGCAATTTGTAATTTCACAATCCATTACATTAATATGACTGTGTCCAATGAATAACACTTAAAACCAGTTGCTGCCGAGTTTTGCTTTGGCTGAAATCACTACGTTTGTAGCAGACCATTGAACAGACAAGACCAAACGACCTCCACCCAATCCCCACCCCCTAGCGACTTTAAGTTTTCGGGACATGTCTGTCAAGGTGGATATCATTGCAGTGACTTACTCTAGGCAATAAGGTGTCAGAGCGATACCGTAGTGTGAGGGATCGCTGACAGCGGTCTTACGTAGGAAGTCGTAAAGTAAGTCAGAGGGAAGACTTTTCGGAAATATTCGACTTCGCTCAGGACGTTTTGACTTACGGGTGTATTTTTGGTCTGAATTTTGGTCACCATGAGAAAGAATTTAATTTATAGACTCGCAGGCGTCTTTGTTTTTCCAAAATCGGGTCGTGAGAAAGAGCAGGGCCCTAGACGTCTACGCGGTATTTTTTTGTTCGAGATCCTAACAGTACTTTGCATAATTTTGAATAAATCATTCAGAAGACAACGAGCGGAAATTTGGATAAGCAGTGAGCAAGTACCACTTTAACCTCTTCGTTGTTTTAAAACATGTCCTCGTGCATATTTATATAATAAAAGAGAAGAGGAAATGAAAATCCAATAAATTCGACCATCTCTTCAGACCATCTAGAGCAGCGATTATGCCAATTATAAGTAGGCGAACCCAAGCAATTAAAAACCTTTTATTCCCCATAGCACCAATCCAGACATTAGTCGGAGCGTCTTTAGGAATAGCGCGGCATTTTTAAACAGATCCCCGTGGCACACAACCCCCGGGGGTTTCGCGAGCAGACGCCTTGCCACTCGTCGTAACCTCTAATTGTCTTATGTAGAACACACCACATATATAAGGACATTTTCCTAACCCCCTCGAGCGAACTCAATTCTGGCAACGGAAACCTGTAATTGCGTTTTTAATTGAGTCCTTTCCAAAAATAAAAGGGGGTCAGTGAAAACAGAAATCATGATTTACTGACTAATCGATCATACCACAACGAATTTCTATAGACTTTAGCTGAACATTGGCTGTGAAAATGGCCAGGGCCCAATTTCATAGAGCAGCTTAAGCGCAACAAGCAGCTAACTGGTATCTTTCTCATTTCTGCTTAGCAGACAATTGTTAAGCAACATTTTATGCTTAATCAGGTCTATAAAATTGGGCCCAGTTCAAGTTTAAAGCGCACCAAAATATATCACAGACGCACATGAAAGTAGGCGACGCCCCCTTTTGATCATTATTTGTTAATGCAGGCAGAGTTTTAATTGGAAAAAAACCTTTGTTAAAAGCAAACTTGCAATAGTTTGAAAACGTCAAGTTGAAACAGGAAACAAAAACCTGTGCATTTAAACTAATCCATGAAGCTGAACGGTACTATCCCTCTAATCGACCATAGTATTTAATAATATTCGACCACAATGCAAAACAGAATCCTTTTTTTCTTTAAGTACATTTTGTTGTGGAAGAACTGAGATTTGTACGCGTCTGTCTTGAATTACAATTCACGCTGGTTCGTAAAATCGATTCAAGATAACACATGGACACTCAAAAATAGTACTTAATAGAATTCAGACCCATTAAAAAGATTTATTCTACTTAATACTGAGAGAAAGATCAGACTAGAAATTTCTTAAGGATCTTCCTGGAGGAGTCCTTTCATCTTATAACTGTAGCATTGTGTGGGGATCATGGCAGTGCAACTTGCATTCATCCCTTAACCCCTTCATCCCCTCGATCATTCAATCATTCATTCATTCATTCATTCACGATCATTTTACTTCCACTTTGCATTAGTCACACGTTCACAAGATATTGATCAAAATGTACTTCTATTCGAGTATGGAATGATAGAATGCAAGTGTTTCTCATTGTGAGTGTCACTTTTCCCTTTAAGTCGGGTGGGCCATAAAAACGCGGGCAGGAGAAACAATTCAGGAATTTACTTTACTTTTGATCGAAACTCCTTTCCCCCCTGATAATTTACCTTCGTAAGTTAGTCACAAAATAAGTCGTCCATACCTACAGCTTATAGCGTTGCTGGGGGATGGGGGGGGGGAGTCCCCCAGCAACGCTATAAGCCCTGCCCCTTCCCACTTAATTTTTCCCAATGGCCTATTTCGATTTTAGTACCTAACTTTTGCATCCAGCTCAAGAATAATTATGGTGTAAGACCGTACTATTGTGGAAAGTTGAGATTCCAAGCACCTAATGATGATACACATTTGATCAAAGCATTCAGTCAAATGCGGAATGGTTTATGAACGCATGGTAAAGACGAACACCTTCCCCCATTAAAACATAACAATTTAATATTTCATACAAGTGACAGAACCTCATCAAGGGCGAGAGCAGGTGGAATTGTGAGTTTGTGCAATTTTTGCCTCTATAGTGGGATGTCAACGCTACCAGACAGGGTACCGAATAGCGTGCGCACAATGTGAATAATTACTCAAAAATGGATTATACATTCGTGATGCCCCTCATTACTCTTTTAAGTGTCAGATATTAGCAAATATAGGATCATCACAAAAACGGGAAAATGCACTCGTTTACCTTTCTACAACAACAACAAATGTTAATTTCGTTCAAGTTGATCTTTAACGTGTGCCAAAATATTAACCAATAGGCCTACAATAGTGTCATTTTATAACAGTGTACATGGTCATTTTATTGTTTCCAAACCAAGTGTGAAATTTTAAAAACAATTTCAGTTACATAGCCCCTCCTTAAACAACAACAAAACAAAAAAAGTACTCCTTTTAATTGCTCGTTCAAACTCTTTTTTGTTTTTCATTTCATCGTCTGCTGGAGAAAGGTAAGGCTAGAAATGCCTTCATATTTAGTTAGTTTTGTCATAGCTTACCTCGTGTTTTGCCCGGGCTATTGGCTTGTAGCTTATAATGTATCTGCTATTGTTTTACAATGGGATGGATTGGGGGCGCTCGCATCCTTTAGTTGATATTGTTAGCCTCCTAGTTATTGGGTGTAAACTTATATTTATTATTATTATATTATTGATAAATATTTATTGTTAATTTTGTGGTTTCCTGGTAGGGTGTCTAATTTCGTCTGGTATGTAATTACCTCTTCTTCTTTTTTACTATTTCGTATTTTCTCTTTTTTTATGCACTCCCTGCCAAAGTCTTGTCGTTGCTGTGCTGGACTGGTCGCCCTCGTTAAATACGGTTTCTAAACAAAAGAATGTTTTGTAAGGAATTTTTAGTGCACCTTCTAAATGTTGATTTCGATTTTCCAAATCAAGATCACCACACTAGGCTGGAGAGCATCTTCTCAAACGTTGCTGTAACGATGTCCCTCGGGGGCAGCACATGTACTATAGCTCACGGCAAAACCACCGGTTAGTGCTTTACAATCTCTCAAATACTAAAACTTTACCCTCTCCTTCCAGATAGTTCTACTCCATTACATTTTACATCCGTTCAAAAGAGCACCTAGAAAGAAAACACTATACTAACTCCTAAATTGTAATTAGACAACATACAGGGTTATTCGGAATCTATTGAAATACGTGTTATAGCCAAACGTAACAAATATAATTATAGTAACTAGTCTAACTTAATGAAATTAAAATGTTTATAGACCTGAACTTTGGATACTCCAGAAGGACAGTTATTAATGTTTTCAAACAGTTGCGAGCCTAATAGTCAACTTCAAAAGTATCTGTAGTATTAAAACTAAAAATGTTGTTTTAAATAAGTCATTCCTAACTCTGCTACAGTCATCCCGCCGTAGGAATCTAATTGAACCTGTCCCTGTGGAGATATCATGCTTTCCTAATCAAATTCGTTCTAACTTTTCCCACCTGATCAAGACTAGTTATGTAACACTATGAATTTAGTGCTTCAAAAACCTTGGGTATTTCTGTAAGTCAGTAATGGGAATGTGTGGTCTTACCATGGACAATCCATGCAGGCTGTTTAAAAATTCGACCTTTGTATTTAGTAACAACGACAATGAGTATACAGTGCTAACACACATCGGTGTAGGGTAAAAACCAAAATTAATATTCTTTATCCCCGATGCAAAATTAACATTATATTAAATCGTTGCGGAACCGGCTGCTAAAATATAGGATTCGAACTGCCTCTAGCTACCGGGCAATCTCGGTGGTCTAGTTGGTAAGACACTGCTCTAGAATTGCAAAGGTCGTGGGTTCGAATCCCACCGAGTAATGTGCCTGTGGTTTTTTTTTCACAGAACTCGGGAAAGTACTGAGTATACAGTGCTAACACACATCGGTGTAGGGTAAAAACCAAAATTAATATTCTTTTTCCCCGATGCAAAATTAACATCTAGGGCCTATTAACAACGACAATGGTTATTAAGGTTAATTTAACCATAATTGTTTTCCATTGTAGTTTGACATGTTGCTTAATACAACCACCTAATCGATGTGTCATAATCATCACCGCTTATTTAAAAAAAGAAGAAGTTTGTTTATTTCATGGGGGCACCTTTTAGTATCTTCTTTTATGATTAGTCGGGGTTTTTTTCAGACGAACTAAGCATGTAATTTAAAAAAAGGTCTAGGTCGTTTGGTGTTCTTAATGCCTCTGAAATTACTTTTCCCATGTAAATACTCTTTCACCTTGATTTGCCCTCCCAGACGCCGATATCATCACCAAAAGTATTGTAATTTTTAAGCGTGTTTGAAAAAAATGCATTGATCTTTCCCCGTTCGATAACAGCCGGTCGTTTGTTTGTTTGTTTGTGTGCTTCAAATTTTGCCTGTTGTTTGCACACCGGCTTGTTCGTTTTTGGTTATGTTTGCCTTTCTAGCACGAGTGTTGTTATCCCTGCATCTTTTGGTGGGCAGCATGGTGAAATTATTTTCAAAACCCACCTCATTTTGAGGTGATGGTGGAGGGCTGGTCGTCGGGACCGTACGGTCGGTTTGCCTGATGAGCCTACATCTGTATTTACACACCTCTTCGCACACAGGTTAATTTTGTTCGGTCGCTCCACGCCCCTTGCTATTATGTTCGATCCCCGTCTGTTGGCGTTAATTTATTCAGCGGCACGTGCGTGTCTGATTTGTAGACGAACGTGGTGTCCATCCATGTGATCGAGTGCTGCGATAGGTTAATCCCAGGGGCCGGTGTGGTTTGAAAGGTTTGAACGTTTTTGAAAGTGCGTGAGTTTAAACGAGTATGATGCACACTCGAACCCACACTCTGCTGATAAACACCAGAGGTACCAGGACCTGGCCCGAGAACTCCGTAAGACTTGGCAGGTAAAAGTAGTCCCTGTGGCGGTTGGAGCACTTGGCACCATTCCGAAAGCATTGGGGAAACATTTAGATGAAATAGGGCAAATGTAAGGGTAGATCTGTTACAGAAGGCGACGCTTTGGGGAACAGCGAGGATCCTGAGAAAGACCCTTGAGCTCAGGCTACGGGACGTAGCCTGACTCGATGAGTTACCGGCACAAAGAAAAACGTGATATTTCTTTTCATGCTGTGATAAAATGAAATAATAATAATAATATTAATACTAACAGTAGTATTAATAAATCATTCTTATATGGCGCATATTACCGTGAGATCCCTATATGCTGTCAGTATTTTCCTACAAGGTATGTGGAGCTACGTGTTGACGTATGATATCTATTGCTTTAGTACCATGGCGAACCCCCTTCTCTTTACGATAAGTGCACTGGGTTCTTTTACATGCATTACACAACACACGGACTTTACGTCCCAACCGAAGGGCAAATCAACAATGGTTAAGTGTCTTGCTTAAGGACACAAGTGCCACGATCGGGACTTGAACCCACACTCTGCTGATAAACACCAGAGCTTGGCTCTTTGTCAGAGAAGACAGGCAAGTCTCATTGTCTATTTTCATTTTATTCACTTCTATAAAAAAAAACTTGAAGTTGTCCTAATGACTCCAACTTTAGCACGGCATATTTCCCGAATCACAGTGTTATTTGTATTATATGCAGTTGTAATGGTGAGACTTGTTGATACATTGCTCCAAAATTGTAAGCGTTTATAAGTGTATAGGGTCATGCTTTCTGGATGACTCAAAAAGAAATCGTGTAATGTTTATCCTAAAGCCTGCTTGTTATAAAGATAAATAGTAGAAAGCATGCGAAATTGGTTTGTCTGAGGCGCACCCATTGATTAGAAATCAGTCAAGGTATATCGATTAAATTTCCGTGGTGCCCATTTGAATGCTACCCTCAATACGGGCAGAAATGCGGTTGGTACACGCTAAACTCGGATGGATTCGACGTTCTTATTTAAAAAAAAAAAACAACAACAACTTACGTTTTTTGCCGTTTTTTAATGAGGACACTGTATTCGACTAAAATTTGACGGACGACTTTAACTGTATCTTTCTAGATACTTAGGCCTATGTCTATAAATCAGCGTTTCGTTGTCAACAAACCAAGTGATGAACCTATACCTTTAAAGGTAAAGTATATTGTTGTTTGTTTTGTTTTGTTTCTTAGGCATGCAAGCAACCGTGTAAATTTTGTCGCTGCGGGGGTTAATGTTTGTTTAGCTAAACACCGATAAACTGTTAACCATTTGTTGAATTTTCTTGCAAGACTCACGTTCATTAAGTTAACGTGTATTTGCTTCGAATCGGCAAATCGATAAGAACCGAGCATTTGGGGACGATTATTTTTCGCATATTTTTATCCGTACGTTTTGTCAAGTCGTCCTGGTATCAAACTAAAAGAAAGAAGCTATATAAATTACGCACCATATATTTATTTATTCTGCGTACCTTTCCACACATAGATTCGCTTGACACTGACAAATCGTGCTCAGTAAAAACCAACCAAATTGTCAGCCAGTAAGCCTATCCAATGTGATGTAAATTGCCTGCGACTTGTCCGAAACACTCTTTTTTCTAGTGTGCATACGAAGTAAATTCAATAGACAGTATTCTTCGTTATAAGGGGCTGATGAAATCGGGCCCTGTAAGTAAGCCCCAATTAAGTCTGCGTAGGATTTAGTTGCAATATCGCTACAATTCAGGCAGTTGACAAGTCAATAGTTTTGTTTGTTTGGGTTTTTCAGGGTTTTTTTTCTTTTTCTTTCTGTTTTACAAATGTTTTTAGCCCCAGTGTTTCTATTATTATCTTGAAAATGAGCTATACTTCCAGTTAGCTTAAGACACCCTTCCCACCTCTCCCACCGTCCATGATTACGTGCGTACCGAGGTTTTGCTTCCTGACGTTGCTAGGTTACTCTTGTATCCCCATAATTTAATTCTCTCCAGATAAACATGTTTACAAGTCGCGCTGGAGTTTCAACCAAAATGCGCACGAAATGCACGAGGTTCGCTCAGTCATTCCTTTTATAAGAAAGTGGGGGAAGTGAAAGCTCGCACAGCGTGTTAAAATAACGACAAATAAAATTAGTTATCAGTTTGTGATCTCAAACCAACTATCGCTATTTGGACAAAAGTCTCACTGGCCTAAAGTCCCTGCGGCCATGGGTGGTTTTTATATTTATAAATCCGGAGGTAATGGAAGAAAATTTGTTAAACATTGGCGTTTGCACGCGTGTATTTTCTGAAGGTTTTTGTCTCTTATTGTGTTTATGATTTCATCTCTTACATCCTAACACCCTTGGCTTTATACAGCGTCACTTCATTTAGACCACTGCGCATTAGCAAACAGACAAGCATTGCAAATGATACAACAAATGAACCCCCAAAAAGCAATTTAAAAGAAAACAGCTATGGAAAAAAGTATTGCTTAAGTGCTGTCCACTGTCTCGGAGCGGCTAGAAAGTCACAAAGGATTTGTAGGCAGCCTCTCTTCAAAAAGAAAGGAAAACAAACTCATGCAGCCACATCCCATGCGGTTCCTAACCCAAAACATTGATTCACTTTAAAGGCTTGACGTGTACACATATGGACACTTTATTTGTTTCCTTAGAGCCTGTATCCCTTTTCTGAAAATAATCGTAATTGTGGCATGTTATATTGGTTTTGTTAGGGACCATTTGTTAGGGACCAGTTTTTTATTTTATATAATATATAAATTTGAGGGCACTGTACGAAATTAATTGGCTCTTTTTATTATTGCATTACGAAACTAATGACCACACAGTTATATGGACATTACTTATATAGAAAATTCAACATGAGGTTAGAAGTTGACAATTGTAAACTATGTTTGAACGATTCAATTCACGCTATGATTAAATGCTCTGACTCCACTTGAGATTAAACCAAATAGGTCTAAGTGCCTACATCTCATTTACTTCATGTTGAGTTAAATAATGTGGGCGTTTTGTAACGTGATAATTAAATTTGCAAAATGTTATATTTTAAGGGGGAAGACCTTTCACGTGAAAGACCACGCGATAAAGTTTCGCTTGCATAAACTATGGGCGAGTGTCAGTACACATACACCCCGGAAGTCGTAAACTACAAAAATAATAATAACATTTCAGATTTTCAGCTGTGCTTCATTTTAAATGGGAGACGAAGGCATTCAGGCTGTGTGTTTTTTTGTTGTTTTTTTGTTGTTGTTTTTTTTTTACATCTACCCGTCAATCTACTGGTTCAGACTTGAATTACTGTAAAGAAAACTTAATAGCCAAATGAATATGGACATTTTGTATCGCGATAACATTTTTTGCCCTTTAATTTATTTGCAATAACTAAACAAATAAATACTAGTATTACCATGTGGTGTTCACAAAAGTAGACAGGGTCTCTCATCAAGCACTAGGTTTTATGAACATTTTAATTTGTTAAAAGGGAGACTTGAAAAGAACTAAAGGGATAAAAAAAATAAACATTTAAAAACCCAGAACCTTTCTGTCCTATAGCGCAAATAATCTGATAAGGTGTCCACACTGACGAAATGATGACGTAATAAGGTTCGGGATAACATTTAAAGTACAAAGCCCAGTAGCGCTTTCACCTCAACCCCACCGACTGCTGGTTCGTGTGGAAATGCATTTTTAACGCAATTTAAGTAAATTCCGCGATCAAATAATGTGCATTTAAACATGGTGACAAGCACACAGAAGAACGTGTCGTCCAATTGTTTCTTGTTTACAGATATGCTCCTCCAGGGGGTACCACTCACCAATTATACAGGAGGCTGAACCTTGCCTCTCATAATTGGACCAAAGGCTGGGAGAAGAATACAGAGTGACACAAGCACTGTGCGAAGAAGCTGCTGGGCTTGTTGCTCATTCGATCCCCCAGTACTTTCCGATTGGAAACACGAGAAAAGGCGAATCAGCAAAGTGTGATCATCCACTTTTAAAAGGAGAGACACATTTCTAATCTAAGTTTGGCACGATCCCTGGATATTTCGGAATCCCCGTCCGAACAGCGCTTAAGCAAGTCTGCTGCCTCTGTAACAGAAAAGTGTTTGAAAAAGCCATCGCATTTAGTTTGACATGATTATTACGATATTGGCTGCAGTATCAATGCAAAGTTCACATTTATTTATTAAAAAGCATCTTTAGGTGTATGATAAATTTATGCCGAATAGTATTTTTGCCTTAGCAGGTGCTTCTTTTGTTAAAATTGTCAAAAATTTGCCAAGCGGTGTATTGAAAATAATAAGATTTAGCAGTAAACAAATAAAATCAAATGGAGAACTTCAACTCAATACTACAGTGTGTTAAATTTATTAGCATTATGTGAAATCATGATAAACAGAATATCAAAAATTAAACATTCTGTATTTAATTAAATCATCTGGAAAAAAAAACTGTTTTACACACAAATAGATACCCTACTCATAAGTGGAATAAACAATCAAATATATTTCTTTCACAGAATAATTTTTCTATAGAGTTCCAAGCAAACTTTGGGCCAATTCTACAGAGCCCGTGTGACACATAAACCTGCTAAGCATGTTTACTGTTTTGGTTGACTCCTTGTGGTTTGCTGAGCAGATAAATTTGCTAAGCGACTTTTTGTGCCGACCGACTTTATAAAACCGGCCCAGTATTGTAAAACGAAGACCTTCAAATTGAAGGGACAAATTGTCTCCAGATTGGGCGATTTGGGTTATAAAAAGCGTCTGTCATAAAACTATGTAGTTGGAAAGATATTACGCAGAATACAATGATTCACACAAATATCCCTCGGAATATGAGGTTTTCCTTTTACTTTGCAAACTAACAGGGTCCGCCATTTTGTAGAACGAAACTATTTACTACACAAAATTACGGACCATGTTAGTTCGCAAAGTAAAAGGAAAACCACACACTTTCGAGAGATATGTGTGTGCTCATTATATTCTACTTTTAAACGTCATTCAAACCAGATTTTTTCCCCAACAAACGCCTTTTATAGCCCGAAGCGCCCAAATCCGACGGTAATGTGTCCATTTTAAAAACTAAAGTTAATTAAATACAACCTTTTAAAGCCACAAAATCGAGTTTCTGTGGCTTAAACAAATAATACAAATTACGTGGATATAGAGATCAACAATTTGAAGTAAGATACAATTATTCCAAATTCCGTCTATGATGATATAGTCAATAAACCAGCTATTGAGTAAATATTCAACGAGTCAATAAAATAAAATAATTTCTAACTAAAATTGCATATCACACCGAGTTTTCATGACACCAATTTAAATAACTTTAAAGTTCAGTTAACAACAGTATTATAATCAATATTCACCACTACTGGATTATTCTTTACATA
>JAMKCF010000006.1:11852146-11882146 GCA_023634235.1 Pisaster brevispinus
CCCAAAGCGTCCCGATACAATTCCCTCCGCCGCTAGCCTCGGTTGACGAATTGACTTGTCAGCGCATAGTCAATGAGTGACTTTCGATCGAGTCACAATTGCTTCTCCAGGTGTCCCGAACCGGTTGTAAGCGTTTCTTATTTAATTTTAATTTTCCCCCCTTTACTTTGTAAAATGAGACACACTGTTAAGAATACCAGGGCAATCACAAATGTTTACCATGGAGATCGGTGTACTATTTTAACACGTCGGCTCTTTTCCGCCACTTTTGTCCAAATATGAAACACGATCTGTGAAATTATTTTATAAGTCTGCGACAACGGTTCGAAATGTCTGAAAATATCACTCTTCAATGCGTAAGGCACACCACAGATAAAGGGTCTATCACCATTATCATTTGACTCCTTTCAGATTGCACCTGGAATGTACATGTTACCTGTAAAAACCATGTTAGTTCCGGTCCAAAATTTCGTGTGATTTCGGCAAGGAGATTTAATAACGTGGATATGAGCCTCAGCCAAAGTTGCAGTCAACACCGAAGCCATTATTTGGAGAAGGTTCTTCTGACAGCTTCATTGTGAAACACCACAGGCATCGATACCGCTAGTGCGTGACTGTTCACGTTAGCGCTTATCAGTTGTATAGATTTATCGCCCCCAAGTCTTTCCCGTTACAGTGGGAGGAGTGAAGGATTCTAATCAAGACACAGTTTCATAGAGCTGCTTAAGCAGAAAACAAAATGCCTAACAATGTTCGGCTTAGCAAAAATTAGCAGGATATAAGTCACAAATTGTACACGTAATATGGTGGTTTGGCTGGTTACCTTATTCTGGTAAGAATAAATTTGTTTGGCTTAGCTACTTTTTGCGTTTAAGCAGTTCAATGAAATACGGCAAAGGACTCAAAATTCATAAAACCAAACAGCCAAAACCAAAGCCTAGCAAAAAAAGGTTGCAGGGGCACCAGTCACCACATTGTAAATAACATGGTACACTAGTTGGTAACTTTTCCTGCCAAGCATTGTCTTGTTTGTGCTAATTAAACAAATTCACTCACAAGCTTGATGGATTGGGTTCCAGATCTATGTAGTCAAACCGAGAATGTGCCGGGGAAATTAGTCTTGCACTTTCGACGAAATTGTATTTTTATGTGATTTGAAAAAAAAGCCAGTCTATAAAATATGTTATGTTCTACCCACACGAGCATCTGTGCTGTTTGTGGTTTGGCTCCAGATTGTGTTCCCGATGCAAATATCAGTTTAAATGATATGAATACAGCACTTAGTGTGCCTCTTGAGGTCATAACCTAATAACAGAATAAAATGCTGATGAAAGTAGCCTGTATTTTCTGCCATTATGCCGGCACGGACATTGAGTCTCAGTTATAAGCAGTAAGTCTTGAGTCGAATCAGTTAAGTTAGCTGCACGAATTCCATCCTCGAGAGAGATGAAATCATATTATTTTGGGCGTGGTGTAGGGGCTTAAGGTGTCAAGCCTCGCGCAGTTCGACTGTTTTTTAAAGCGTACGGGACAGATAAGCAGAGTCGTGTACCAGACCCAGACTATTCAAGGGGCATTACCATTAGAAGCCATGTCGCAATACGTTTCAGTAATACGTTATGCGTGCATCTACGCCAGAAATTAATTCTAAATGGCGTCCATGGGCAACTATTTCATGGAGCAGATCGGTACAGAAATTTGCTTAGCACAGATCTAGGTTCCTTAGCAGTAACATGAAACCAGTCACAACACATTGTAATATAAATAGTGTAACTGATATTTTTTACCATATTTCTGCTAAGCAGATCAATTATCTAAGTAATATTAATTATAAGAGTTCTGTTGGCTAGGTTAGCAATGGTGTCAAAAGAAACTGCGTCAATGCCATCTTGGCATATTGGCGATGATTGGCATAAAACACTAACATTGTTTGCTTGGACAACATGCACTTTATTTTAACGAACTCTAGTTCAGATGTATGTATTTTCATTTCACGTATTGATTGTCAAAAACGTATTTTGATTATGTTTATTCCTATTAGATGTTTTTATGTGAACCATCTAAATTTCCCTCAGGCTTTAGCTGAGGCGTTTTGCGGAGTTTGGTTAACTCATTTTATGGTCCGTTACGCAAAAACTCATTAATACCTTAGAATTATTTTAATAAGTTTTAATTGATGAAATTTATGGAGACGAAAGGTATAGTCGAAAAACAGCTATTTGCATCCCGACAAATTTGTTCAAAAGTAATCTAACTTAAAAATCCGGTTCCAAGATACTTCAATGTTTTGTTTTGGGAAGAATAAGTATTTTTCGATCCACCAGTTGTCAAAACAAAAGTTTAGTCAAGCAGCCTGAGGGGACAAATGATTAGGTGGAGATAACAGCAAGATTACCCACCATTACAACAATCCACTTTGTTGCCTAATAATGAGGGGGTTTGTGCACGTTCATGACTATGCCATTATCTTGGTTTGCGATTTAACAACCATGGATTTTGATTTTTTTTCCCCATGCATGACATTATATCAGATGTAAATAAAATCTCAAGATACTTCTTATAGGCAAATTAAGAACAAACTATTCACAAACCACCTTTAGCAAATTTACCGCTAATCGTAAATTGTAAAAAGAAAACAACAAAAACACAAGTATTGATCTTTCTTTCATGCAATATTGACACATGACTGGACACGGTGGTATCTGAACTGTTTTGAAGCTGCTGTTTTAACAGCTCATTTCACTTGTTTCCAGTGACGACTTGGTTGCGCTTGACCCCGTTTTCCTAAGACACTAATAATAGTGGGGTTTTATCCCCCAAAAACCAAAAACAATAAGAACCATGTATAAAATTGGTTCCTTGTAATTTAATATAATATAAGGTATATACTTTGCTGTTAAAAATACTAACAAGAAAACTTTTTTGTTTAATTAAAAAAGTAAAAGAGTTTGCCTTCCTACAATAAATCAATGATCAAACACAACACTCCGATTCAAAGACTCTGTTACCAAAATCACCACAGCTTATGTGTGCCCATTGTCTGCCCTTGCGTATGACGTCACAAGGTCAAACAGTGCCCTCGCTTAGGTCAAAGGGTTGATCTGCCATTGGCTGAAGGTTGTGCAGGGTGCGTAAAACACGCAAGCACCCTTCCATTGTTTGCTTTCTATTGCAACGTCAGCCCAAAATTTTTGCCAATCGAGTTTGTAAAACCTTGGGAAGCCATAAATGCAAAGCAAAAACAGACAGCCAAAGTTTGTCACAATATTACACAAACATTCAAAAATGGTGTTGAATTTGTTGGAAACAAAGACACCAATCATGGGATTTTTTTTTTTTTTTTTTAAGAAAGTTTGCAGAAGTTTTGAAATGGGTCGTATTATCTGTTAACACGATTGAAGGTTTCTGTAACATTCGGCCGTCCATGCCAACCGTTTGTTTATCAACAATGGAGAGGTCTCTTCATCGGACCCAAATGTCGTTCGCGAGATTTATCTTGGTTGATTACGTCAGGTGTTGACCTGGGTCAATGTGAGACTCCCGGAGACACTGAGTGGTAGCTCTATGGTGGTAGCAATGTTTTACTTTGTAAATCATCTGTTCCCAGACGTTTGCACATGCGCATAAATACGTAAACCTTGTGAAGTTACCTGGTATGTCTGCTTGTCGCCTAGCGTCCCAAAGTGCTAGATTCTAGGTACCAAGTTTACATGGTAGATGTGATCTCAGTGTAATTCCCCTTGGAACTGTTCATAAAGCTGTTCGCACGCATTGTGTTCTTGTTAGTGTGCCGGTCCATATTTCCTGAGGGCGGCTTCTTGCATAAGATGAAGTGGCGAAGCATCCTTTGGTGGGTAGAGCTCATAATAAACACGATCCAGGATTAAAACATGAGTTGATGAGAGACATGAAGTAGTGAAGGGTCCTCCAGGTGAGAATGTTGGGCGTTTCGACATTGCACACGCTGAATATATAGTGATAATACACATTGAACGCATAGTATGGTAACCAGAATACTCCGAAGAATACCGCAATGAAGAGAACTATGATAGCCAGGCGCCTACGGGCTCTAAACTGCTTGGCACCAGGCTGATTCTCGCCACGGAAACTGTCTGCGCTGCGAATGAGCGTGTGGGCCATTCTTGAATACAGAACTGTGATCACCAGTAACGGTATGATGTAATGGCACCAAAGTTGCATCATTACGTAGGCCTTAGCAACCGGAGAGGCGTGGGGCAAATAGTTACACAGCATCCCGTAGTGTACTTTTGCTGTGAAATAGATAGGACTTGCCAGCAGTAATGATAATAGCCATATGATGCAAACTAGGAACAACGTTTTCTTTGCGGAACCCCTAAACAAGCTCCTGCCGAGGTGCTGCGTGATTGCCCCCATAGCGCTCCGCGCTTACCGCTACTATAGAGTAAATGCATACACCCTGTGCCACTATGTTCCAGGCATTTGTCAGCTTGCATGAAGCCTCGCCTTGAGTGAAACAAAAGTTGACTTCGGCTTCAAGATGAGAAGGAACTGCCACACAGAGATACATTAAATCTCCCACCGTGACATTGATGACCAAAATATTGGGGGTCGTTCGAAGAGGGCGGTTTTTTAGAATGACTGCCAGTAAAGCGACATTGCCTACCATGCCTACCAGTGCTACAATGTAGATTAAGATATTCATGGGCAAAAACAATGCCTCGTATGTGTATTCACTGCAGAGTGACTCCACCACTGATGCGTTGAAGGACTCCAGGTAGTTTTCAGACGAACACTCTTCTACCATCTGCGACGCATCTGCCGTTTGGTTAACATTTTCTTCCATATTGCCTGCAGAGGAGGAGAACAAATGTTTATTGCAAAACAACAATTTCCGCATACCATAACAGAACAATGCAATCTGCAGTTCTCTCACAAAGTCTCTTAAAAGGCCTTAAGTACATGACGTCATTTGCCTAGAGCGCCCTTTATAGCTATGAGGTCAAAGAAGGTTGCTCATTGATCATTATTTCATTACAGTTTTACCTCTAAGATTGCGGCATGATGACCTCATTGCATAATGTCCACTAATGCTAGAGCGTGTTACTTTCCTACGGCTTATGGACAAAGCAGTGTGGCTATGTTGTCTTGCTCCAGGGTGGACGCAAGTGATATGACAGGGAACCGACACCACCTTCATGACAACCTCGGACATTAAGGCCGGTGCACTAGACCACTCGACACCCCATACGTGAGGTTGTGAGGTGGTCTGAGTTGGGGTGAGGTTAACATTCCCTTGGACGTTTCTGGGGTTGTATTTCATTGAAATCGTATTTGCAGTGTGAAAGAGGCTTGAGTCATAAACCAGAAAGATCTGGTTTTGTCAGCCTGTCTTAGCTGAAAACTATAACTGTAGCCCCCCCCCAAAAAAAAAAAAAACAACAACAACAACAACAACAACAACAACAACACAAACACCCCAACAAAAAAACAAATTAAAAAGCACACATATACACACACACACAACATACAGCATGGGGGTAATTGTACATCATAAAATCCTGTGTTTGTTTTGTTAGAATGCTGGATGCGAAAGAGAAATAATGGGCGACCATCTTCGAACTTTGCAAAGGTCCGTAGTATCGTCGTAGATCAAACCCGAAGCCTAGTGTCACATTTTGCAATTTAGACTTCGTCCAAGTCGTAGATCGTATGACGAGACACTTAACACTTTAAATACAGTCTAGACGTGTCTCGAGCAGCTTGTTGTGATTAAACTGTTCTATTGAATAAACATAGACGTGACGTAGAGTCTTAGAGCGGAAAGGATGTCAATTACTTCAGAATACACACAAAAGAAACAGATTTTCGCTTGTTCTAGATAACTGGCATGGTTGGGAAAAAAACCTGTTAAGTTGATATAATCAATCAGCCTGATAGATTATTTGATCTAAAAGTGTCTCCTATTTGGGGAAAGACTTGGATTACGACAACAGATAAATTACAATTTAAGTTTTTTTTCTGCAAAAGAGTGTAAATGGCCTGACGTTTGTTTTAGCCCTATAGCAGAGTCCTTGTCAAAGACTGAAGTCTTGTACATTTATTAATGGCTTCAAAACTACCAGAGACTATTAAAGAGCTGATATGAAGACAACTTCGCTAGACACAAAAACTTGGCACTGTTTATTTTGAATCTCTTAATGTAATGCAAAGCAAATGAAAACAATTGCTGTGGTCATAGAAAGATATGAAACATCAATGAGTTTGTGAAGAGTGGTTATAGTCATCCACATCCTCATTCGAAAAGGTTGGGGACGACGATCACCATACAACCTGCCTGAAAACAATTTCATAAAATCATAATGGCCAGTTTTTGGTGGGGGAAAAAACATCTTTCTTTCTTTGTTTCTTTGTGTCTTTGTTTCTTTGTTTCTTTGTTTCTTTGTTTCTTGTTTCTTTGTTTCTTTGTTTCTTTGTTTCTTTGTTTCTTTGTTTCTTTGTTTCTTTGTTTCTTTGTTTCTTTGATTCTTTGTTTCTTTGTTTCTTTGTTTCTTTGTTTCTTTGTTTCGTTGTTTCTTTGTTTCTTTGTTTCTTTGATTCTTTGATTCTTTGATTCTTTGATTCTTTGTTTCTTTGTTTCTTTGTTTCTTTCTTTCTTTCTTTCTTTCTTTCTTTCTTTCTTTCTTTCTTTCTTTCTTTCTTTCTTTCTTTCTTTCTTTCTTTCTTTCTTTCTTTCTTTCTTTCTTTCTTTCTTTCTTTCTTTCTTTCTTTCTTTCTTTCTTTCTTTCTTTCTTTCTTTCTTTCTTTCTTTCTTTCTTTCTTTCTTTTTCTTCTTTCTTTCTTTCTGTGTTTCTTTCTTTCTTTATTTCTTTCTTTCTTTCTTTCTTTGTTTCTTTGTTTCTTTGTTTCTTTCTTTCTTTCTTTCTTTCTTTCTTTCTTTCTTTCTTTCTTTCTTTCTTTCTTTCTTTCTTTTTGTGTTGGGTTGCTGAGGTGTTGGGGTGTTTGTTTGATTATTTTTTTATTGGGTCTTAAAAGGTAACTTTTTCAATATTTTAAGTATTTCATATTAGTACAGTTCCATATGTCAGATATTTTGACCCAGCTGGATTTTTGTGCCAAAATGGATTTTATTGGCTAACTTTGTCAATTTTGGGGTGCTGATTTCAAAAAAAGTTAGGTACCATTTTTTTAAATGGCGTCTTCAGCCGCCATTTTGAATTTCAAAATGGCCGCCATTTTAATTATATTTTGGCCAATATCTCAACTTGTGAGCAATGTAGAAGAGTTAAAATGGTGGCAATACCCATGTTTATGATACCAGGGATTCCATTAAAACCATTGCCTTAATTGTAACTAACATGGTCTGGCCGCCATCTTGAATTTCAAAATGGCCGCCATATTTAATACACTTTTGCGTATATCACAACTTGTGAGCAACGTAGAAAAGTAAAAATGGTGGCAATACCCACATTTGTGACAGCAAGGATTCCTTAAAAACCATCTAGAATTAAAACTGGCTGTCATGTTCAATACACTTGTTATTATATCTCAGCATGATGAAGCCTAAAAATTGTGGTAAGGCCTGTGTTTACATAAATTGCAGCCTATCCATCAAAAATGTCATTGTACCTTGGATTATCAGCTTAGTACATCCTTATTGTCTCAGAAAGGGCTATTTCAGATCAATATCGGGGAATCTAAAGGTCTTAGGATGATGCGGGTGGTGAGGAGGATTGAGACACCTTATCCATGAAATGTCCCTTATGATCAACATCTCAAACAGCCTCTCCTAATTCAAACTCCTACTGCCCGGCTTCACGTGCCGATCCCTGTTCAAACTGAGGGCAAAGGTGTGCAGGCGAGTTTCTCTCGCCTTAAAACCAGATTGCTCCAGGCAGGTGGAGCTCGTTAACCATGGGAGGTAGTCCACCTAAGGGAAATTAACTCTAATTTCAAACTCGGGTTGGTGGGGCTCGCAGCCTCGGTTGGCAGCCCACCTAGGAGAAGGAAAACTCTGATTTCAAACCCCCATTTGGTTCAAAGAAAGAGCAGTTCTGCTTTCGCGATGTCTACCGTTGCCTTTTGAGGTATAGACTACAGCTGAGCATCCTAAAGCATCTGCTCCTGCGGCCATGTTGTAGAACTGGTTAGGCGTGACTCGCATCTAAGGACATCTCATACCATCTGGTGGGGTGAACCGATGGGCGGAAAAGGGTTAACACCCCAACAGTCGAGTCGGCCTGGGGTATGGCGCCCCCAGGTTGTACAGCATTGTAAAGCAAGATTACACACACCATCAAATCCTATACAGCTTCCAGCAGCGGGAGTCTGCAGGAGATCAGCAGCTGACCAAAATCCTGGCCCTTTGGGGCATTATGACGACGGGTCCTTAAACCCTGCGGGGAGGGATCTGTCTGACTACAGCGTCAAGGCCACTGCGCCCCTTCTTAAAGGCAAGAAGTTGGTAATACTGTCAACGTTCAATGCTTTCACCATCAGAGAAGAATCAAGGTGTGAGGAACTGGCGGGACGAAGTTGGAACTGCGAAATTGACATTCTGGGATCCAGGAACATGGTCATGTCCAGGAATTTGAGGAGGTCAGGTTCAAAGAGGTGGAGGGGGTTTCATTACTTCATCTGCCTGGACAGAGCCAACTACCAAGTTCGCTCAGGGAGGCACCCGAGGGTGAGGGAGGAGTAGGATTGCTGCTGAGAAGAAGAGCGAGAAGTGCTCTGCAGAGTGTCAACTCTGTCAGCCCACGTTATTCTTGTTGCAGAGTTTGATGGTATCACCACTGTTATAGTGGTCTTCTCACCACACAATAGCAGCGATGAAGCTGAAGTTGAGCAGCTTTACAGGGACCTCCGAGCAATGATTGGACAGGTACATGTACCACTTTACAACTTTCTGGCCGTACTTGGCAATTTCAACGCCCGTCTCGGCCCAGAAGACATCCGCTGTACCTACCACACTGAGGAACAGAAATGGTCAAAACCTAGTCAATCTTCTACAAGAGCAGGACCTCATAGCAGCCAACACCCAATTTCAGAAACAACGAGGAAAACTCTAGACATTCCAAGAGAGGGCTACAGAAGCCAAGCGCCAGATCGACTACATCATCGAGTAGTGTCTATGCGAGTGAGGCTTAGCTTGCTTGAGACAACGAAAGAAAACCAGCCCCAAAGAGAAGATTGACTGGAAGTACTTTTCTTCCCAGCCTGAACTACAGGACCAGTACATGGTGGAGGTGGTCAACCGCTTCCATGCACTGGGGAAGGAAGAGGAAGGAGAGGAAGAAAAGAGTGAAAAGGAGGACGTGGGGAATAAAGCAAGGAGGAGAGTGAGCACAACCGTACGTTACCAGCACTTCATCGAGGCCAACTCTAAAGCAATGAAGAGTTTATCCAAAGTGAAGCGTATAAAGAAGAGTTGCCACTCCGACCACCCTGATGTTATTAAAGCACGGAAAGAAGTTGAAGGAAGGCGTGAGAAATACATCCAGGAGAAATCTACTGAGTCCAAAGACAGCCTCAAGGCAGTCCACGGCTTGACTCTTTGAGATGTACGACAGACTTAGGGAGGAGGAGCTAGAGCGCAAGATCAGTGAGGTAGAGGCAGCAAGCGATGGGATGCGACATGAAGACGCGTGGAAGATCGTGAAAGGGAGGAGCTCAGGAAGGTAAAGACATCTCTCAAGCTAGGGAAGAGTGCCAGTCCGGATGGCACACCTCCAGAGGTGCTCAAAAACTGCAAGCTCGATGACATCATTTTCAAGTTTTGCAACACAGCAAATGGTCCTTATCCAACATCATCCAAGTCCCCAAATTCTGCAACCTAAGGGAAACCAACAACTACCGTGGAATTAGCCTCACGTGTACCCTAGCCAAGATCTATAACCGCCTGATTCTCAACCGTATAAGGACGGCCAAAGATCCCAAGCTAAGGTTCAACCAAAATGGCTTCAGGGAGAAGAGGTCTACGGTTACACAGATCCTGGCCCTACGAAGAATCATAGAGGTCAAAAGGAACAATCTACCTGCTGTACTGTCTTTCATCGACTTCAAGAAGGCCTTCGACTCTAACCATCAAGGCAATATGATCAAGATCTTGAAGGCATATGGAGTCTCCCCTCGACTTCTCAAAGCAATTGAGGCTACTTACACCGGAACCATTGCCAAAGTTGTCACCCCTCGCTGGAGTCCTTCAAGGGGACACACTGGGACCTTTCCTGTTCATCATCAATCTCGATTACGCTCTGAGACAGGCACTCAAGGAACACAAGGATCACGATCACACCAAGGAAGTCCAGAAGACTTGGTGCAATCACCCTATCTGATCTTGACTTTGCTGATGACTTCAAAAGCTGCTGAGCACAGTGGAGTCGAAACGTGAGAAAGTGGGGCTGCACCTGAACGCCAAGAAAACAAAGTACATCAGGTTTAACATCGGTGACCATGATGCCCTGATGACCAACGGTGGTGCATCCCTCAAGCTCAATGATGACTTCAAATACCTCGGTGCCAGGATGCATAGTACTTACTGTAAAATACATCAAAGTACAGAAGGCCCTGGCATGGAAAGCTCTTCATGACATGACGAAAATCTGGAGGTCAAACCTGTCAAAGATGCTCAAGGTGAGATGCTTTAAAGCGGCAATCTAGAAGATTCTTCTCTACGGTAGTGAGACATGAACACTCACAGCAGCACAGACCAAGTCACTCAATGGGTGCTACACCTTGATGCACAGGATGGCAATGGCTATGAGCTGGAAGGCCCATATGACGAATGCCGAGCTCTATGACAACCTGCCAAAGGTCTCGGGAAAAGATCAAGTCAAGACGTTTAAGCCTTGCTGGGCACTGCGTCAGGCATCCGGAGATGGGAGTTGTTCAAATCCAAAAATCTTGAAGTTGACAAACTGCCAGCAACTCTTGGTGCACTGAAACCACACATTCAAAGAGCGAATTTTATATCACAAGTAGCCGCAATTGCAAATACCCCATGCTTACTGACGATGGATGGGAGAAAATATCAGATGGGACAATTTCTGGCAGGAAATGTCTTGAACTACCTGCATTCCAGGCAGTTGTTGATCTTGCCAAATGTGGATGTCGCGGCAAATGTACCATGTTGCTTCTGCCAAAATAATTGAACTTGCCATGGACATCACTTTGTAAATGTAGTGACTGTAGTAACAGAACATATTGCGGTGTGACAAATCACGAAAACAATGTTTGACTAGGTTCCGCGTAACTAGAAGCCAGGTAGGCCCAATATTGACCTGGAATGGCCCTTTCTGAAATAATCTGGATGTAATCCAAGGTAACAATGAGATTTGTTATGGGTAGGCTGCAATTTATGTAAACACGGGCCTTACTACAGTTTTTAGGCTTCTTTGTTACCCACATGCTGAGATATAATAACAACAAGTGTATTGAACATGGCAGCCATTTTTAATTCTAGATGGCGGCCGAACTAAATAAGCTACAGGTAAACAAATGGTTTTAATGGAATCCTTGCTGTCACAAACATGGGTATTGCCACCATGTTTACTTTTCTACGTTGCTCACAAGTTGAGATATACGCAAAAGTGTGTTAAAAATGGCGGCCACGATGGCGGCCAAACCATGTTAGTTACAGTTAAGGCAATGGTTTAAATGGAATCCCTGGTATCATAAACATGGGTTTTGCCACGATTTTAACTCTTCTACATTGCTCATAAGTTGAGATATTGGCCAAAATATAATTAAAATGGCGGCCATTTTGAAATTCGAAATGGCGGCTGAAGACGCCATTTAAAAAAATGGTACCAAACTTTTTTTGAATTCAGCACCCCAAAATTGACAACGTTAGCCAATAAAATCCATTTTGGCAAAAAAATCCAGCTGGAATACATATTGACCTGTACTATATGGGAAGAGTGTACTGGTATAATTTGCGTAGTCATTAGTCTTTCATTTCAACATATTCTCGATAAATTATACAACTGTACTTTTTCCTTAAGTTAACATATTTAAGATTTCGATGGATACGAAAAAGTTCCGAAAAAACTAGCCACGAGCTATGTGGGTTAAACTAATTTTAATACAATATTCTTGTAAACCCTTCCACAATTTACATCTACCCATACACTGTGAGTTAAGTGTAATCTGGCTTTTTGCATGACTAGGCCTCCGGCACTTTTCACGCAGTGCACAGAAACAATTGTTTCATTAGCCTACAAGAATGAAGAGCACTTTGACAGTACAAGGTGCCAAATGTTTGCATTTACACGAGTCTTAAGATTGGCAGAGTGAGTTTTGAATACCTCATGGGAGCAAGGAAATTAATAATTGAATCGACTCATAAATAAACATCACACAAATTCACGTATGTACTCGAGTGATGCATTTATACATGTAATGGTAATTATATTGGAATTGAAGAAGAACATGACAATGCAGAAGTATGGGGGAGTTAGAGAACTAGTTAATGCTAAGTACAACGTAATTATTTGTTCAAAAATACGAAAAATAACTAAAATTTGTTTTTCTGGCAGATTAATCAGTTCGTAAAACAACGGAACACAAATAAATGAATAGATTTCAATCTAAACACATCCCGCCGGTGATTTGTTATTTCCTGATTTACTTTATACACGTGTCTTCGTCTTGTCATGATGGTTTTCTGTTTAACAATCCATGAAATTTTGATAGAAAGACAAGTAGGCCTAATTACAAATACAGAACAACAACTAGGTAAAAAAAGTGATTCTTTCAAAGGTGGTTTTCAAAGAAGTTTTAACACTTTTTAAGGCTAGCTATCAGCAGAAGCAAGTGCCGTCGGGAACCCATTCCACGTACAGGGGGCAAATTGTGAATGATCGTTCACCGTAGTATTTTACCGAGTGGCTGCTGTAAGCATGCCGCACCAGAGGATGTCGAGAACAAAGTTAATTTGACACTTAGTATAGCCTAGCATGCTCCTCATCCAGCCCGCGCAGATCAGAAAAAAAATTACTGTGGCGTAACAAAGTTGTATTTTGGCTTTACAGTGACAACGTACTCACTTAAAACAATTTAAATCTCGAATTTCTGAGACAGATTCAATTAAACCCAAGTTATGAGTACACTTTTTTTTATTCGATAGTGAAAATCGTATTAAATTTGTCTACCCTAATTCGGTAACTTTTTACGCTCCACCAGCACATGCCATTTTGACGAGAGTTTCAGCAATGAATAAATGCACTTGGCTATGAAAAGATATGAATCAAAAGGTACCTACGATAATCACATTTTGTTACAATTTCTCGCCACTAAATTCGGATGAAATGGCATTTACCTTTGAGGGTTCTGTACATGTTACTTGTCAGAACGAAACAGTACCACAATTGTTATTTATTCAGTAGTTAGCAAAACAAATATTTGACGGCACATGTTCTTCCAAAATGGCTACAGACAAATTAAAAAAACCGATGTATGTGATCCGTAAACCGGCATGACGCCTCACACGACAATTCGTAGTTCATCCACAGAATCCTTGCACGGATTGCACGTCGCATGAAACATGCACGACGCATGTCGCATAGCTAAGAAGACAGTTAAAACACATCTAACCGTGCACACAGACAATTACAATCTGCTTGTAGTCGACGAGAACAACTTGTTTTGTGCTCAAAGTTCTCTCTTTGACAGCTGTGTGTACAATAATCCCATTGAGGATGCTTTTGAGAAGCACTCCTTTATTGAAACTTGCAATATTTTATTCGCTTAAACCTCTTTCAAACTTCGTTAGCTGCCAGAACCCTTCTACATAATATTTTCAACCTTAACATAAATGAAGCATCATTAACAGAATATTTAAAAACACTTCAATTTCCCACGTTTACTTACACCAAAGTAAAAACAATATTCCAACAGAGACAGAAACGACCCGTGAGACACAGAATGCCTCAGATTCTCAAATAACTTAACAAAGCAAATTAATTATAAAGTTAACGGCTAAACAGAAAGTGAAATAGCTAACGAAACCTGTAGACTTTAGGTGGGAAACGAAAGGAAACACGAAGACCTTTGTATAAAAAATTACAACGTCAATGGCCCCCAAATGTAAATTAGTTGTTAAGGCAATTTCGTTCCCATAAATATCCCTGGAGTTTATCACTTTTTAAGCCAGCCTTTTCACTTTATATCAATGGCAGGAGGCTTAACAAAAAGTGTGCAATCGCGTTTGGTTATTACCAGGCTTAGAGATGTAGCAATTCCAATTAACATTTCGCCTTAACGAATTAACTAGTATCATCTGGTAGATGGAATTAATGGGTGCCTTGCTTTGGAACTATTTAGTCAGGAACGCACACTAACATTTTACACAATGGTGTTGCAATTTAATAAATTAACTGTTGACTGGATCACTACAGTTTGTGGTCAGCTGTTTATGCGTGTACCAAGAAAAGCCAGCAAAGCAAGTCGAACTGTTGTGATTAATGGAAACAGTGGCTAACGGTGACCAGAAAAAAAGAAAAACGGTGATAATTAAGCCAAACTCAAACGCAACAGTCATACGGTGTTTTCTCTATACAAGGTATATCAAGCACATTCTTTGATGAAATCTTGAACAGTGTAGGTCTGAGACATTTTGTAACAAAAAAATACAAGATCTATATTAAGTTGTTTTATAAGTTGTCTGTTTTGGGTTTGTTTTGTTTACTTATTTAGCTGTTGGCATACACTTTCAAGTCAAAAATCATTGAGACAGAGAAATCCACGTTTCTAAGAGTTTACATAATGGCGATAAATACGAATGCATTAACAATCCTTATCACACAAACATATTCGGTCTAAGGTCCTTTTTGCTTTCTTCCTTATAGCTAATTATTTAATGAGAAAATTGTCATTTTCATGAAAGGTGAACACATAATTTGAAATAGATTATGCATACCGAGACGGCTCGAGAGCAAAGTCCGGAAGGGATCAACGGTGGTTCATTTGTAAAAACAAATATTTGGATCTGAGTCTGACTAACAATCTGATTCAACGTCCCAAATAATTTCCTGTTTGTTTTTGTCGTGATGGTTTGTTTGTTGTTGTTTCCCCCCTCCTCTTATTAAATGTTTTTATGTAGTCTAGCCAGTTATCCTGTTCAAGATATTTTACAGGGAGGTACATAAACGCCTATGACATGGCTCTCAAAAAGCTTTACAAACACTCGAGTTGCTTTTCAGAGAGCACTTTTCACGAAGTGATACTAAAAGCTTTTGGCCGACAGAATTATACAACTAAAGCCATGGTATGATACGCTGATGGTGAAGGAAATCTCAGCTCATGCTGTTAATTATGACGGCATGAAACATAAAAAAATCGAAGCAATAGAACTGTAGATCCTGGGGTGGATTTCACAAAGATAGTCCTAACTTAGGACTAGTCCAAGGAGTTATAAATAACTTAAGGCTAGTCCTAAGTTAGGACGAGTATAAACTCGTCCTAACTCGAGATAAGACTAGTCTTAACTCTTTGTGAAATCCACCCCTGGTTAACCAATGTGCATAGTAGGCACTGTACCGATAGCAATATCAAGGTACACGTCACAGTTGCCAAATATATTACTAAAATTGTCAACCAAAGAACTTTACGTTCAAACTCGAGTGACTGAGATCACGTTGTAGACTCGGCCTTAGGCACCAGTCTTCTTGAAGCCCTATAGGATCATGCCCTAGGCACCAGTCTTCTCAAGACCATATATATAGGCTCCGACCCTTTGCATCAACCTTCTCTAGGCCCTATAGACTCCGGTCCTTGGTACCTAGGCCCTATAGGCGCCGGCCCTAGGCACCAGTCTTCTCTTGACTCCATTAGGCTCCGACCCTAGGCACCAGCCTTTTCGAGACCCTGTTAGTTTCCAGCGTCAGTTTCACAGCGGTGGATTGTAGTACGATGTATTATTGTAGCAGGTGTTGAGGTTTACAGAAAGCTATATAGCCTGAAGATTTCTCAAAGACCAGAGACTCTAGGCATTTAATATTTTCCTGAGGCTCTAGATTTGTTCGTTGAATAGTTGTGTTACTCTTCAAAAGATTTGAAGTGTACTTTTCTCGTACTCGTTCTATGCTTATTGAATTTCCGGCCGAAAAAAATGTAGTTTAAACAAATTTAAGGTCCCGGTTTAAATTTGGATACCTACCCATACGGTGGTTACGGTGTGCTTCAATTTTTAGTGCTGAAAAAAATCCAGAAACTACGTAGGCATTTGTTGGCATTCTTACATAGCCGATGAGCACTATATATCTTAGTTTAAAAAAACGTTTTAATGCATATTAACGTCTTGTAAATTGTCTATAATAAGTTGTACATTTTTATGGGGTTCCCAAATTCACATTTACAGTAGGGTACACATTTAAAAGTTAAACATTTACTGCCAAGAATATTTAATATAACATTTAATATGTTACCAAAAAACGCGTTTATGTTTTGAGAAGACGGTTTGTGTTCACTGTCATTTTTGGTCTGTTTGAATAAATACAAGACAGTTTTTCGGATAGTTAAGCTTGTTTGTAAAACTACAATTTTTCTGAAAAAAATGTGACCCTTCCTGAATTGGGTCGGATGGAGAAGATAATGAGACATAATGTGATGTGGAAATTATACTTGTTTATATCGAGGTCAAGAAGTCACTGCTAGATGTAAATCCACCGTCACGCCACTTTGTTACGTTAAGCATCATTTATATCCGTGAAGCTGTAGCGACTCTCTCACTGTTTGAGGGGTACATTCCGGGCAACATTTTGACTGGATTATATGTCTACGTGATTCGAACAACTTGAGCTTGACGTGGGCCTGGGGCTTGTTGCATGGAATCGCATTGGCATCCTGCGGGTACGTCTCGTAAATCAGTCACCCGCTATAGACCCTAGACATTGTAAGCAGTTAGTTTACCCTTATCCCTATCATAAATAGTCTCCCGAATTCTGAAATCCACTCCGCGGCAGTAGAATAAATAGCAAGACAAGTTCTCAAGAGAAAGTCTACACAGCAAAGTAGATAACAGCAAAGTATAAACACAGGGTGTTACCGCATTTATCATTATCTTTAGAGTAACACAAATTTAAATCGATAGGAAAACAACAACAAACCAATTAATGGTGACAAAAAGCTAAATCGCTGTTACCAGGAGCAATTTAAGTTGCCAGATTAGATTAAGGCAAACATATCGAAGTCAATCAAAGGTTGTCAAATGAAGAACAAACAATCAAAACAAGAGTTTAATTGTTCGTTCTTCGCTGTGAACTACGGTAACACCGAGCTGTTCCGGTTCCTTATCTTTTTCTTTAACTCTACTGACCTTGACCCATGACATTCAATCCTAAATTTGGCGGTGAACTCTATGTATAAAGATCTTTTACTTTAACTTCCTATTTGGCGCGGAATGTTACATGAGTAATCAGCTACGAGGTGGCACAAATTGATTAATTCATGTGATATGTTTTAAGAAATAATATGTTTTTAACCTAAAAAGCTTCAAATTGAAGGTTTGATATTAGATGACATCATGATGACGGAACTTGTTTTTTCACCAAGTTAAGTCATAAGCTATCTTATATTATGTATCAATGTTACATAACCGAGCGTACTGTTGGGGAAAACAACAGTTTTAAACGAAATGATCTCGATCGCACAAGATGATTTGGAGTGCACGAAACATTTTTTTGCGACTTCTTAACTTCAGTTAGTCGTCTTGGCGAGATAAGTTATCACGTTATGTCAACTTCTTCGTTTCAGCAAGTCGTCTTGGCGAGATAAGTTATCACGTTAAGTCGACTTCTGAGTTTCAGTAAGTCGTCTTGGTGAGATAAGTTATCACGTTAAGTCGACTTCTGAGTTTCAGTAAGTCGTCTTGGCGAGATAAATTATCACGTTAAGTCTACTGCTTAGTTGCAGTAAGTCGTCTTGGTGAGATAAATTATCACATTAAGTCGACTTCTGAGTTTCAGTAAGTCGTCTTGGTGAGATAAATTATCTCGTTAAGTCGACTTCTTAGTTTCAGTAAGTCGTCTTGGCGAGATAATTTATCACGTTAAGTCTACTGCTTAGTTGCAGTATTACGGAGCTCCAGGAGTGCCATCCCACATATTGAGTTACCGACATAATTTATCTCATCAAGACGACTTATTTCGTGGTATAGGTTAACTTACCGACATATTTTATCTTGCTAAGTCGACTTAGATAAAATAATAAGTCGACTTACTAACATAATTTATCTCGCCAAGTCGACTTAGATAAAATAATAAGTCGACTTACTAACATAATTTATCTTGCCAAGTCGACTTAGATAAAATAATAAGTCGACTTACTAACATAATTTATCTCGCCAAGTCGACTTAGATAAAATAATAAGTCGACTTACTAACATAATTTATCTTGCCAAGTCGACTTAGATAAAATAATAAGTCGACTTACTAACATAATTTATCTCACCAAGTCGACTTACTGAGAGTGCTAAGTCGACTTACTAACATAATTTAGCTCGCCAAGTCGACTTAGATAAAATAATAAGTCGACTTACTGATCTTTACTTACTTACCGAGTTTGCCGTATCTATACCGAGTATCTAGTCTCGACTGCCATACCCCGAGGACTTTTGCAGTGTCTTCTGCGCGTGTTCCGGTACCCAGGCTTCCTCGTGGTGGTGTATAGGGGAGAGAATTGCACATACACGTACTAGACTGGTCTTAGACTGGTATAGTGGTACTATGTACACAAAAAGGGTTGCGTCTTGCGTGTGGCGAAAACCACATGTTCCAAACGTGTCTGAACTTGCCAAAAAGAATGTATAACTTCAGATTATTTGTGTAAGATGTCTTGGCGAGATAATTTTTCTCTGTAAGTCGACTTCCTAATTTGTGTAAGTTGTCTTGGTGAGATAATTTATCTTAGTAAGTCGACTTAGTACTCTCAGTAAGTCAACTTGGTGAGATAAATTATGTTAGTAAGTCGACTTATTATTTTATCTAAGTCGACTTGGCGAGCTAAATTATGTTAGTAAGTCGACTTAGTACTCTCAGTAAGTCAACTTGGTGAGATAAATTATGTTAGTAAGTTGACTTATTGTTTTATCTATTTATTATTCTATCTTGGCGAGCTAAATTATGTCAGTAAGTCGACCTATTATTTTATCTAAGTCGACTTGGCGAGCTAAATTATGTCAGTAAGTTGACTTATTATTTTGTCTAAGTCGACTTGGTGAGATAAATTATGTCAGTAAGTCGACTTAATATTTTATCTAAGTCGACTTGGCGAGCTAAATTATGTTAGTAAGTCGACTTAGTACTCTCAGTAAGTCGACTTGGTGAGATAAATTATGTTAGTAAGTTGACTTATTATTTTATCTAAGTTGACTTGGTGAGATAAATTATGTTAGTAAGTCGACTTATTATTTTATCTAAGTCGACTTGGCGAGATAAATTATCTCAGTAAGTCGACTTATTATTTTATCTAAGTCGTCTTGGCGAGATAGATTATGTTAGTAAGTCGACTTATTATTTTATCTAAGTCGACTTAGCAAGACAAAATATGTCGGTAAGTTAACTTATACCACGAAATAAGTCGTCTTGATGAGATAAATTATGTCGGTAACTCAATATGTGGGATGGCACTCCTGGAGCTCCGTACAGTATGTCGTTTTGGCGAGATAACTTATCACGTTAAGTGACCAAAAAATTGAGTTTTTAGTGCTAATTAATTTCAGTTAGTCATCTTGGCGAGATAAATTATAACGTTTAGTCGACTGCTTAGTTTCAATAAGTTGTCTCGATGAGATAACTTATCACGTTAAGTCGACTTCTTAGTTGCAGTAAGTCGTCTTGGCTAGATAACTTATCACGTTAAGTCGACTTCTTCGTTTCAGTAAGACGTCTTGGCGAGATAACTTGTCACGTTAAGTCTACTGCTTAGTTTCAGTAAGTCGTCTTGGCGAGATAACTTATCACGTTAAGTCTACTGCTTAGTTGCAGTAAGTCGTTTTGGCGAGATAACTCATCATGTTATGTTGACTTCTTTGTTTAAGTTATTCGTCTTGGCAAGATAATTCACCCCCACTGTCACCTCCTGGAGCTCAGTAGACCCGAGATCACTCATCGCTTGATAAAAAACTATTGTAGTCGTGTAAAGCGCCGTTTTTTGGCAGTGATGAGGTGCTCATGACGGTAATGTTTGCTAAAAAACAGAAACCTCGTCCTTAGTTAACCAGACACACTACAGTGACATATGCTATAAATAGGCATCAACAGTTAGTGACCAAACAATGGAGTTTCTAGTGCTGATTTGAAAGTCGCAACTGACGGGGAGTGTGCAGACTATTCCACTGTTAGGAAGATGACTCTTGGACGAATCATTTTCTTTTAGGTTTCTTTGCCATAGTCTAAAGAAGAGCACAGTTTTTCATGTCTCGGGAGTAAAGGCTGCACCCCCTCCTTACGTGTGAAAAGGTGGTAATATTTAACACCTTGGAATCCAGCAGGCAAATCGTTTCTGTCTGTTTCAAATAGGCTATTGACACTTTCCCAGATGGGCCGTGAAATGTTGATCTTGATTCAAACTGAGCGTGTAAACACATGTAGCCCGCTTCTATCAACAAAACCAAAGCTTTGCGTCGTCTTCAAGCACGTTGTGATAGAACAGAAAAGTAGCACCTACGCCCACGCGTGGATGCAAACTAAATTGCACCAAGTGCTTGTACAACTATCGAACAGGTTATTTAGGGTTCGACTGTATGATATTACAGCCCTATGGTATGTTGAAGTTGACTGAACCCCTGGTTTTGTCTGCGACAGAATAGTGTCAATATTTCCCCAAATCAACCGGAGGTAATGTCGTATATCCAAACCCCCCCCCCTCCCAACCATGACGGAAGTAATAACATTGATCAGATGTAGTACATAGCAGGAGACAAACAACAATACAAAATCACCACATTTGAGCAGTGAGCTCCATGGATGTTAAGTCGATTCCAGAGCCAATTATACCTTCCACCTTGGACAAAACGCCGTACTTCGTGACAATATTGACACTATTTAAACTGCTGTCCATGACGAAAGTTGTATGTCGTCACGCTGGTGCAGAAAGACTGTAGCTCGATTCTGTGAAAAGGCGCGAGCGTCTCAGCGTACATCATTATCACATATTGGCTATTGATTTTATGCTTCAACCAGGGTCCAATTTAGTAGAGCTGCTTAAGAACAAAAACAAGCTAAGTCCAACATAATTATGATTACAAGAATAAGGTTACCAGCCATGTGATTGGTATCCTGCTTATTTCTGCTTAGCAGACATTTTTAAAGCAATATTTTCTGCTAAGGCCTAAGCAGCGCTACAATATTTGGCTCGGGACAGTTTCTGAACGACACAAATTTCTTGCAAAATGAACTGATGACAGCCAGTAATGATTCAATTCAGCGACGTTTCAATAATCTGATCGGTATCGGGAACACAAAATGGGACTCTATTAAAATTATGCCGTTTAATATGCAGGGTACGTTGCCTGAACAGCGAAGCTTATTTTTTATGATTTAAGTTGAATTAGTTATTCTTAATTGTTGTTTTTATACTTAAAACTGTACAGCGTATAATGGGCCCGTGAAAGTTACCAGCTGTTAAGTGCAAACGGATTTGTGCGATATCGTTATTCAATAAGCCGCCATTAACATAACATTTACAAAAAACAACACTCAATTTCCGTTGATTTTTTAAAGTTAAATCCACAAGTATTGAATTGTGGTAAGGTGCACGTTGTAAATTCAATTTCATTGTTTAACAATTCTCCTAAGAAATTCATTTTGGAGGTTTTCTTATAATTGAATGCATTAATAACTCTGCATTTATACACGGTTAAGGTAGCTGTTATTATAAGCAGGTTGACTGTGTCCCAATTTATGTCATTAATAATAATACGTAACCTATCACAATCTCTTCTAAACCGATGTCTTGATTTAAGTTGAAGTTGACAGAAATGATGTATCGTGTGTAGTTCCAGAACTGTTCGAGGGCCTTGCAGGAGACCAACACAATGATTGATGTCGTCCTGCTCATATTACACTTACAAGAGTTGCGTAAAGTCCATTTAACCAAATTGGATTTAGTCGTTTTATCTAACAGTTACAAGAGTTGCCTAAATTCCCTTTAACCAGATCAGTTTTAGTCGTAGAACGGAGTTAGCCTAAATCACTGTCTGTCATTAAAATAAAAGCTATTCAAATCCTGTGAAAGGTTGTAAAGCGGGAGTTTAAAGTGTTAAAATAGAAATCGTCATCCTTGGAGAACTGCAGACTAAAAACGAAAACACTGAACGAGATTCTAAAGCATTTTTTTTTTCATTTACAAACTCGACGCTTACCGTCATTAGGGAAATCATAATCGCACAATGTTATTGGCGTCATAGGTGAGGCTGGCTCAGTGATTTCTTTCCCTGCCTTTCACCTTCTGCGGATCCCGGTTTGAATCCCTCTCAGTCCGGGGCGTTGCATGTGGATTGTTTTTTCTAGTCCTGTGTGGGTTTTCCCTATAGAATATAAAACTGACAATTTCTTCTCATTTCCTATTTATCCTATTATTGGTGCTAACATGCTGTTGGGTGGTAACAAATAAAAGCAATTAAGAATGTAATTTGTTCAACAAAATGGCCTTGCGCTTTTTTTTATCCAGCTCTAGTGGTAACTGTAACCCGACGTGTTAGCTATTGCTGGGAAACTCTTTAACTCGTGCGATAATTCTATCAGCATTTTTAATAAGTCCGTGTGTACAGCTGCGTGTAGCACTGCCAGCAATAATTACCTACGACAGTAATAGGACCCACACGACAGTTGTAATTATGCACTGTGTAAATTTCCATAATATGTAAGCTTTCTCTCTCTCTCTGTCTCTTTCGGCAATACTCCAACTGACAAGGTCCATGCCGCGGCTTCCAGCAACAGTGGAGGTTAGGAGTTGATCAATTAATCAAGTCGAGAGTCCTTGCAAACTATTAGATCCTAATCTAATCAACAGGATAAATAGCTCTACACGAAAAGGGCAGTTTAATACAAAGAACTGTCTTTGATTATACATAGGTTTCAAAGTTTCCTATGCGTGCAGAATGCCGGTTTAGGGATGTATCTTTATGTTATATAATCAATTATGTATACCTTTTTGGTGAAATTTTTATTTATTGTATTGTTTTTTGTTTTGTTTTTTGAGGATGGAAATAATACTGTTACCGGGAAGATAACAACTGTCGTTGCTTGTTGTGGTTAAGGATATACGTGAACCGAAATTTCTATAATTTGTTTTCAGGAAAGACAGAAGTAACCTTGATGCAAAGTTCTTACAGATTTTTTGTTTATTTATTTATTTATTTATTGTAATTATTATTATTAAAAAAAAATGTTGGTACCCCCGGCGAAGTAAACTTATAACAACAACCCCTCCCTGATTCACGCCCTTTGGGTAAGCCAAAGCCAGATCCAAATTTGTTATTTTTAGTTTACCCTATAAGTTTCATGTTTCAGGTTTTCGGGTTTGTTTTATTCCACAGTATTAAACCAAAGAAAGTAAACCACAAAAAGTACATATGTAAATGAAATTATAGAGATGGAGAGTAAAGTAAAATGTTTTACTGCGGAGGGATCCATTTAGAAGCAAAGCTTCCAGAAAATGGTTCTTGTAGGTCTAATAGGACGCCTCATTCATAATCAAGCTTTAAGGGGGCCTGTCTTCACATGTTTTTATCCAATGGTCGCACACGCATTTTTATTCTCTCGGGTCAATTTATAGTGTATTTTTCTTGACATTGTGAATATTTTATCAAGCAGATCCATTGTCAGGATGTGCTCAATCTTGATGTTTGACTCCTTGAACACATGTTCATGTACTTGAAACTATGCGGCCAGACTATTAATTTCGCTCTCTTATGTTGCGTCTGACTCATGGGACGTGTCCGATTTAGCGGCTGCGGATTGTTCGTCAGGTAAACATTTTGAAAACATTGGGATTGGACCTTTTCAGCATTCCGGTCTAAGCCACTGCCAAAACTGCACTCCCGGGTCAGAATTGACCCGGATTGCGGGTTCCAGAGGGCCTGATCTTTTTCCGGGTCAGGCGGACCCGGAAACCAGTTAAATGGGATTTTAACTCGGATTCTGTGACAGTTTAACCCATTTTCTGTGTCTTTTGGACACCGATTCCGGGTCATTATGACCCAGAAATTGGTCAAGCTCCACGGGAGCCGAAATCCGGGTCAATTCTGACCCGGGAGTTATTAGAGGGTGATAATTCAGACCAAAAAATACCAAACAGCATGGCGCGTGCCTGCATCGACCAAAATAAGACAGATACGAACGTGCACAGAATCCTTGATCATGGATCAACCAGTTTTCATTGTCACTCGATCGTGACAACCCAATTCAATGAAAATTTCACAAAACGGTATTTTATTATGTGTTTATTGAAAACCAGAGGATGGAAACAAATACACTCTTACTCAAAACAATGACAAGTCATCCCTTTAACATTAAAATGCACTGGTTTTTGGGGTGATGACTAAAATAGTACAAATTCAGCAGTTATTAAAGATATAGTAAAGGAATAGTAGTAAGCGATTACATTTTAAATAAAATTTTAATTTAAAAGCTCCCTGATTGTTAACTTCTAGCGGTACCAATCGTCCAGGGAAACATTTATGTTTAAAATACTGGCACAGTTGATGTATGTTTTTAAGACCCATTGCTCACTGGTGCTTTTGTCGACTGCTGCATTTGAAATAAGCATATTAATGAGTATGCACGTTGATTTCCTACTTTCCATGTAGTCTCCCTAATTCCAAAATCTAATCAGTTGCATAAATAGCAACACGAGTTTCCAAGAACAAGTCTACACTGCAAAGACGGTATAGACACATGGTATTACCGCAAACTGAAAATAGAGTGCACAAATCCCTGACAAAACATAAGCCATTTCTTCTTAAATCAATAGATGTTAATTTTGCATTGGGGATAAGGAATGGTAATAGTATTTGGTTTATGTCCTTACACCGATGTGTATCAAGTACTGCGTATTCGGTACTTCGCGACACAGACATGCCACTCGGGCGGGATTCGAACCCATGACATAAATATAGGATTCGTACTGCCGCTGGCCACCGGGCTAGCTTGGTGCATAATGGTAACAAAAATCTGCTCTATCGTAGCAAAGATCTTGGGTTAGAATCCACTGCTTATATACACTGTTCTATAAAGGGTTTATAAAGGAAACAGCAAGATGCTTTCTTACACAAATTGTAACCATATAAGGGATTGTTTCCTACTTCATTAAAGGGACATTTGAATAATTATACATACAGGAATATGTTTGGCTGGATTAAGAAGGGGGCCTATTAAACAAATGAGAGTGTGGGTGATTGCCCCATATTTGGACTTGTCTGTGCACTGACCACTAATTCTGTCATTGCTTAGGAATGTGCAAGGTGGCAGAGTTGGCCCTTCCGGACTGGCCTCACACTCACTCCATTGTAATGACTCAGAACAAAGAACTGCTTGTAAGGTGTATATGGTATAGAAACACTGTCATCAGAATATTAATATTTTACATAAGTTTATAAAATGGCACCGGTGATAATACACTGCTTATTCACCCCGGTATAGGAAAAACATTATTTTTGTAGTTTTAACTGTAACGTGACCACCAGAATCGATGCAACTTTCCTCGGTTTGTATGTTTGTTTGTTTGTTTGTTTGTTGGGGTGTTGGGGTGTTTGTTTGTTTGTTTGTCTGTTTCTTTGTTCGTAGAAAATTAGAGGATGAGGGATTAATTTACTCTACCAAAAACCAATGAATGCATACTTTCTCTTCAAACAAACTTTTCGCCTTGGGTTATTTTGTTCAGTTAAGTTTCAGTACGAGGTGCATAAATAAACAGGTACATGTACTCTCATTAATCATTTACAAACAACCAACCCGCATGGCTGCAAAAACCATTAAAATCGTTTCCTCGTAAAAAGCACAGACATCTCAGGGCTTTGATACGCTGTACTACCATGCAGCATCATCCCAGCCAAATGAAAGAACATTTTGTTCTGTTCAGATATTTTATGGACAATAAAGTATTTAATACGAATACACTTAACGGCCCGGTGCCATATAACGTTTTACGGCCCTTTATATCCTATCAAAACAGCATATATGCACTTTTGAGAATCCGTGAATATATAGCAATAAATAAAGCACACACTCGGGTTAAGTTTCAGATTTACCCATTTTTTTTGCTGGAAAAAAACAAAACGAAAATTACGTCCATCAAATAAAAAGTTATTAATTCCAACATAATACTACCTATTAAGTGAAAATGAATGATGGTAGGCCTTATCCTCTTAAAACTAGTTGTTTAACTTTAATGTAGACTGTATAAGGCTGAGTATAAAAAAAACATGTGTAGCGTCCGGGTTTCTAAAAAAAAGGAAGGAGGAGGGGCTTTTTATTTTTTATTTTTTATTTTCAAGATGGCCGCCATTCTTTTTTGAAATTTCAAATATCCGTTGTTTTTCTACTGTTCAAACGCACAATACATAAAAGAAACATGTTGGACAAGACATTGAACATGTCCGGACTTTTTCAAAAAGAGGAGACAGGGCGCTACTATTTACTATTTTCCAATCTTTTGCTATTTTTTCCCAAGATGGCCGCCATGCTAAATATGGCTGGCCAAGGTATATTTATTCACAGATTTTGTGCTATTTTATTGCATCAGTACACTAAAAAGGCACAAAACAAATGATTTGTATCATTTTAGTCTTTTTTTCCCCCTTTTTTTCCCCCTTTTTTTATGGTAAAAAAAAAAAAAAAAAAAAAAGGGAGGCGGCTGCCAAAAAGGAGGCGGGCGGGGACGCTAAACATGTTTGGTTTTTTTCTCGGCCTAACTTATAAGCTTATCAATATGATAATTTTTTATTTTACTGTACGTGGGAGTTTCCTTTCAGATTGTCCAAACTAGTGTTGTCTTGGTTTTAGACTGACTTATTTATACTAATTGTGTTTCTACCGTTACCCACGGGAGATTCTGTTTTGAATTCGAATAATGACTTCTCTTTTCTTGACTTCAGGTTTTTGTTTAATCACTTGTACGTTGAATTATTTGTAAATTTGTGAAAGGTTTTTTGCTTAAATTTACTGATTACTGCACAAATGACTGTCGGAAAGCGAACCAAAAGAACCATATGAGGTAAACCAAAAAAACACTAGTTTTTAAACATTTGCCAACACATTTGTGTTATTTTAACACCATATGAAGTTAATTTGGGTCCTTTCTTGGGTATCTGTATGTGATAACACCCATGGTGTCAATTTTAACACCCGAGATTTTGCAGTGTACCTCATTTAGCCCTACTACATGTCTATCAAAATAACCTTAAGAGTTTTATTACGTAACGGTCACGTGGACTTTATATATATATAATATGTGTTTGTTCTTGTTTATGCCTCTGACGAAGGTCCGGTTTGGATCGAAAGCTAAGGCCATCTCCCCTACTAATTTTGTATATATGTATTTTTTTTTTTTTTTTTTTTTTTAATCGAACGCCAGACAAATATCCCAGATGACCGAGACCACATCGGTGTATTGACCAGAGTGAAGTCAAAGCTCAACCTTTCATCAAAGTTCAGGTTACTTTTTTGTCTCGGATCCTGGTTCAAATTGACCCCGGGGAATGATGCGGGTATGCATCACGGGACCAGCAGGTATAGGTCAAAGTTAACCTGGAACATAAATGTGACTAGCTCCTACACTTTTATAACAGAAATGTACAGCATTGAGTTCGATTGGAGAAAAGCTTTCCTGTTATGGCCCACACTCGGGGATACAACATATCAGTAAAGCATGCTGATGATTGGGATAAGCTGATTATTTTTCCCTGTGTACAACTTTGACTGAACCAGTCCGTGCCCGCCTGGCTGGGCCTTTATCACTAATTGTGGACCAACGTTACTCCCTCGGGCGTCAAATCGTAAAAACGTACCCTGATTTTAGAATAAAAACTAGTATTAGTTGCAATTTTTTCACCGAACATGACATACACGACGTTCGCATCCAGCTACGAACGAAGAAATAATTCAACAGACAAGGTTTTTTTTTTAAATATACATCCAACATTGTAAATAACAATTCAACGTTCATGTAGCTGGTATCCAGATGAACGCACATCCCATCGTGGTTTATTCACCAGTTCATTCGTGATTATGACAAGTCTACGTCACCACAGTTGGTAAGATCATTACCACCTCTCCACGTTTTGTCATTAAGTACAATATGCGTCAGGATGTGAATTGAAGAACTGCATATAATTTATGTATATAAATGGGGGGGGGGGCACTTTTTTGACCGGGATGATTTCCCGCCCATCAGATTTTCCCATGCGGTGAACAAGGATGGATAGCTTTTGACCAAACAACCCACAATGTTTTGATGAGAATGAAGACTTTTTCGATTCGCATGTTATGAATTGGACTTCTTCCTTTCTTAACTCTTCTGTAAATGAAATATCGGCCTACGTACTGTGAAAAATGTACTGTAAAAAATGCGTAGGGCCACCTTATCACGTGCACAGGTTATCCAAAATGGGTGTGTCAAATTTTCGAAGTCATTGTTCCACCTTTTACACCAATGGTAGACTGTTTCCCTATCCTTATCCTTGCGGATAAGGACAGGCACCGGTCCATTAATCCGGTGCTTTTAATGGACAGATAATGTGTGTATGTAATGTTGTTCTGTCGTCCGTGTGAATGGATGGGAGGTCAAAGCCGGTCTCTGGCGTTATTCACGAGCCTCGAAGTGTGACGTCAGATGCTCGGGCTACACCAATGGTCCCGCCGAAAGTCGTATATTTGGAGAGGTGCGCCATAGAGGGACCAGTTTTATTTGATCACTTCGTTACTGGACGCCATTTTCGGTTCAAAAAAAATATGCAATCTAATCTGGCACCCTGTGTGCATTTTTTTGGACCGAAACTGCTTCTAATCGCAAGTTGTTGCTACTATCTCGATACACACAGCTCTGGTACCACCAACTCATCAGTCTTCCACATTGCATTTAAGCCATATCAACAGCCACAGCTACAGCCTTGATATTCAATGTGTTGTGCAAGAAGAAGACTGCTATTCATAGCCAAAGACACTTCACATACAGACATGTTTCGGCCATTAGATGCGGCACGGAGACGGCACACACACAAGAGAAGCCCTTATAAATTCGCAAAATTACCCGGTCCATTTAAACCATTCGAACATCTTACAATACCTACTACTGGTATATTGTAACGTTACCTATGGGATTTTTCTCGATTCCGGTTCCAAGAATATCGAAACAAACAACAGTAATTATAAATTGGCAAAGTCCAGACTCGAAATGACGAATAGAAAAAAGACCCAATTTACTAAATTGGTCAATTTGTGTAGTCCCTCGATCGGGACAAATATACTGATGACATTAGGCGCATGACCAATTTGCATCCAATTTGTGTCCAGTTTAAAGGCTGGGTGTACTTCAAAGACCAGTATCCTCACTTGGTGTAGCCCAACATATGCATATCATAACAAACCTGGGAGAATTTGTGCTCAATTGGTCATCGAAGCTGCAAGAAAATAGTGAAAGAAAAAACACCCTTGTTGCATAGAACTTTGTGCTTTCAGATGCCTGAGAAAGGCTTTATGCGTGAAGCCATTCTCAGATTCAAGTTATTTGGTGAAAATTAACCCTTTTTGCTAAAACTACATTTCTTCAATGGGAGTCTTTACTAATGACGTTTTATAACATCAACAGCTCTCCGGCGCTCATTACTAAGTACGTTTTTATGGTCATTAATTTTTGAAGTGATTACCAAAAGTGCACCCTGCCTGTTATTCTATAAATAATGCAATTTTGTTCTCACTATTTAAAAAGGTCATATGAAGTAGCATTGTTCACATTACAATTTGGGGGCTTGATATATGGTCTGATGTTAGTACAACAATAACACTTACTGTTTTATGAGTT